>VDFB02193867.1:302072230-302122317 GCA_007258455.2 Sequoia sempervirens
ATATTCATACAATACACACCAACTCCCAAAAAGGGAGTCATGCCAATAAAACTTATGATGTATGTTACTTGATATAGGATTTGATTGATGAGGCAACTTCTTTATGATTAAACGCCTTCAGAGAACTTTAATTCAAGGGTAATATAATGATAATTCTAGTACTCCTACAATCGTTTTCATCCTTGACAACATTTGACATCAATGACACTTCTGACAACCTTGACACCCTTTGACAACATTCTTCTTCATCAATGACACACCTTTGACATCAATGACAACCTATGTTCAACAATCTCCCCCTTTTCCATTGATGATAAACAACAAAATGTTGACAACACACGAAGATGTTTGCTCCCTCTTAGAATTATTTCTTCTTTGTAGCATTTTTAGTCCACTATTCTTTATGAGTAATTTAACATTTCAAGCTCACTCTCTCTCTCCCTTTGACATCAACGGAAAAGGCTCAACAATGGAAACACATCCTTCAAACCACATCTCACCCTTACTAATATCGACTTCTACAAACAAAGACCTAATTGCAACAACACTTCTTTCTCCTCCTTTCTCCATTTTTGGTACAT
The DNA here is from genome assembly GCA_007258455.2 of Sequoia sempervirens. NCBI lineage: Eukaryota > Viridiplantae > Streptophyta > Pinopsida > Cupressales > Cupressaceae > Sequoia > Sequoia sempervirens. The sequence goes on from VDFB02193867.1 coordinate 302,072,812, forward strand.
AACCTAGTTTGAAAACTTGCTTCTTGGACAGAATCCCCTTGATTCTATGCTTCATTTCCTCTGAAAAGAGTCTACAAGATCACCAAGACTTCTTAAGGTAGGGAGACCAATCTCCCCGTCAACCTATCCTTCCTCTTGATTTAAGAGGAGGGAGCAACAGACTCAAATGTCTCCTTAGAAAGTGGCTTTTTTAATATATCTGCTACTTGCTCCTTTGTATCAACATACTCCAACTTCACCTCCTTCTTTGCAACCTTCTCCCTCGAGAAATGATACTTGATTGCAATGTATTTTTTTGTTGAGCGCATCACCAAATTCTTTGAAATATTTATAGCATTGGTGTTATCACAAAGAATAGTGATAGGTTAATCAAACTCAATCTTTATTTCCTTTAAATTCTACTTCATCCAAAGCACCCAAGTGCAGCATGATGTTGCAACAATATATTATGCTTCTACTATAGATAAAGAAATTGATGCATGTTTCTTGCTCAACCAAGACACCAAAAAATCACCAAGAAAGAATGCACCACCACTTATGCTCTTTGGGTCATCAACACATCCAACCCATTCAACATTTGAGTATGCAATCAGAGTCAAATTTTCACTCTTTGGATACCACAATCCAAAATCTTCAGTAGCCTTCAAATATTTGAATATCCTCTTTACTCCTTTAACATGAATTTCTTTAGGTGTTGCCTAAAATTTGGCAACCATTCAACTGCCTTCATTATATCCGGTTTAAATGTTGTCACATACAACAAATTTCCAATCATAGATCTATACAAATTATCATCTACCAAAGAAGACTCATCATCTTTACTTAACTTGCATCATGTAACCATAGGTGTTCCAACCAGTTTGCAATCTTCCATCCTGGACTTACTTAGCATATCCTTTATGTACTTGTGCTGGGAAATGAAAATGCCTTTGTTTGATCGTGCAATTTACAACTCAAGAAAGAAGATAATTCTCCTAGCATTAACATTTCAAATTCATTTTGCATTGCCTTATGAAATTCATTACACATGTCATCACTACTACTGCCAAAAATGATATCATCTACATAGACAACAACTATCAGTAATTGATATCCTTTTGTTTTTATGTATAAATTACTATTTGCACTTCCTCTTTGAAACCCTTGTTGGTACAAGTATCCATCCAACCTTGAATACCAAGCTTTGGGAGCTTGTTGGAGTCCATATAAATCCTTCTTAAATATGCAAACATAATCCAAATTGTAAGAACATTGAAGCCCTTCTAGTTGTTCAATGTAAACCTCTTCCTTTAGTTGTCCATTCAAGAATGTTGACTTCACATCCATCTAGTACACAGTGAAATTCTTAAATTCTGAAAGAGCTAAGAACATCCTAATTTCCTCCAGTCTTGCTATCAAAGAAAATGTCTCTTCAAAGTCTATTTCTTCAACTTGAGCATACCCTTTAAACATAAGTCTTGCCTTGTTTTGGATCACCTCACCTTTTGTTGAGAATAGGTGTCTCAAACTTACTGATAAGGCTCTCTAGAATCAGGATTCCACTTAGTCTAGGCAACTATCTCCTTCATCGTAGTACCGCGGGGTGTAACCAAGAAGGGTGTGGGTTGGTAGTATTACCCACCATCCCATGGTAGTATTCTTTGGTATGTGCGGTTGTGTGGGGCCATACCGCCACCCTGCAATGGTTTGTGAAGTAGTTGGTTGGTGTGTGGGCTATCCTGCCACCTCATGACAATGTTCGAAATGGTTGGAGGTTGAGCGGTGTTACTTGCCACCCCACGACAGTGGTTGCAGATGGTTGGTGGTAGAGCGGGAGTCACCCCGCCACCCCACGACAGTCTAAGAAGGTAGCCTATAGTAGTGCGGGTTATATTTTTGTACCACGATGGTCTGTGAGGAGGTTAGTGGTGATACGATATAGATCTCATCATCCCACGATGGCCAAATGTGAAGGGTTGTGATGTTATGATAATCAAACAGTGTGGTAGTAGCAAACTGCAATCCTGCAGCTAGTCAACAAAGGTTGTGTAGTATTGTAGTTAAGACTTGGAATGATGGGTAAAGTCGGTTAAGTTTTCTTGTGACCATTCGATTGGTTTGGAAGTTGAATGACAACTGTCTGCTAATGTTCATTGGATGACAAGGCAGTACTAAGACATCGAGATGTTGAGCTGACCTAAAGGAGGAGATAGATATATAGAGAATGTCATAGTGCATTGAGAAGAGACTAGATTTACGGGGTTATGTTGTCAAATTATCTTTAGATGGATCAGGATATAAATCTCCATGTAAAGGCTTAGAACCTGCATTGTATTGTAACTATTTATTAGTTGTTGAATAATACAATTGATCTATGCTTTTGGAGTGGGGTTTGTTATCACCTGAAATTGCACCCTGTTGAACTCGATGTTCAACACCTCAGTGTAACATGGGAAGACCTCTAAAGCTATGGGTCACTTATAGATAGAGGTCAACCTCTGGAGAAGGCCAGCTTCCTATGGTGTGACCTAACTACTGATCTTGTAAGGAAAAGAGAGAAGGAGAATGCATAAAAATGAAAATTAAATCCTATGGTGATGCACCAAAATGACAAGAACAATGAGACACTCAAGTTACACTTGAATATTGATGATGGATATGGGACTACACAACAAGTTTCTGTAGATCATGCATAAGTATTTCACAAACAAGTTTGACATGCACACACTTTCAAGAAGGAAAAGCAGATTTTCACAAATTAAAAGCTCATGTGCAATTAAGTAAACACAGTTTGTAACCTACATAATACTAATTTTGCAAAGAAAGGCATGCTAACATGAGAAAAAGCTATAAGGAAAAGAAATATTTCACGAAGTAGCTTGATCAATCACCTGAAAATGCACAATATTCTGCAAGAACCAGAAGGCAAATTGAACCATCAATGGTAACCAAGGTAAATTTCATATATCATGCTCCAAAATGAGTTACAAAAGTTTGCTAATTTGAGAAAGGACTGCAAAAGTCACAGACTTTTGAAAAGCATCAGGATAACTCCCTACAAAGAGGCAAAAAATGCCTTATATACAAAAAGTGTCAGCCCCCTAGGGCTTACAAAAATATCCGCCTCTAGAAAGATCTACCCTTAGATCTTTTGAATCAAGTTACATTTGCATTCAATGTGTATCCTCGCTGTCCACTCTTGAATCTCCTTTACCAGCCGACATCCCATCTATCCCTGTGACTCATGGCCTCTCTGCACTCCTCTTGTTTTAGATCTTTCTTCAAGTTGATCCCCCCACTAGTGTTCACTGAGCTATTCCACCGCTTTTGACTTCAGAGCAGACCTTGTCGGTTTACATTTTGTTGATCTTCCTCTCACTGATCAAACTACCATGACTCACCTATAACTTCCTCTGATTGGTTGAACATGCTCCACGTAGGATTCCCAAGGGGTCAAAGGTCGTTCAGACTGAATTGCATGTCGGCGAGAAACTAATCATGTCTCCCTGATGCGATTATACCTCATAGTAGCTATCAGCATACTGTCAGCAAGACTAATGCATTCGGCAAGAGGTCATAGCAACATCATAGTGAAGGCACCTTCCTTTCTCCTCGAGCTCAAACCTTTTTGTTTTGGCAAGACTCCCCTCTAGTTGGGAAGACCTCTCATCGAAATCATTTCGCTTTGGCTAGACTTTCATCTGTCGGCAATACTTCATGTCGAAGCCTTCATCTCTCAGTGAGACCACCTCATGTCAGAAAAACATCCTCCCGAGCTCCTATCATTTCTTTCGATGATATTCCTACTGATCGACAAGACTTTTCGCTGAGCTTAGAACACTATGCTGACGCTAACTCTCTTCGAAAAGACACCATTAGGTTGGCAAGACCTTATGCGAGGCCATATGTTTTGGCAAGAGCTCATTTTACTTTGGGGAGACTCCTCTTGGTCTCCAAGACACTATGGAAAACTCAAAACTTTTGCCGAGACTTCCTCATGTCGGTAGGACATCTCCCTAAGACCACAACCTTATACCGAAGGCACCTTCCTTTCAGTAAGACATCATTCGATCACCAAGACATTATAGCGAGGCCCACCTTTTCTCCCCATTGAAATCTCTTTTTGCTGAGACCTTTGTTAGTCACTGAGACATCTCCCCGAGCTCCTATTTCTTTGGCGAGACACCTGGCCTTCGGCGAGACATTACGCCGATATCAATCCCTCTCAGCGAGACTTTCGCTATCGGTGAGACCCCATGCCGAAGGCAAAAACTTTCGACGAGTTGAGACCACTTCGGCAGGACACTAGCAGGTCGACGAGACGTTACACCAAGGGCATTTCATTTCGGCGAGACCTATCCCTATTAGTGAGACCTTATGTCGATGATGCCTCCCCTCGCTGAGACTCCCATCTTTTGGCAAGACCTTATGCTGAAGGCAATCCCCTTTGATGAGACTCTACCTGGTCGCCGAGACCTCTTGCCAAAGGCAAACCATTCCCCCCGGTGCCAACTTTGTGAGCTACTGTCGGTGAGACCTCCCAGGTGGAGAGATACATAAAGACTCATGGCGACCCGAATGTCCTGGAAACCGGTGCATTCAGAACAAATAAAAGGCACTACTAGTTGGCAAGACAACAAGAGGGTCTTGCCGACTTTCTCCTCTGATGAGTTTTATGCCAAATCTGATTGAGGTGAGGCGTTACAATAGACTTTCGTGTGAAATAAAATCAGATAAAGACCTTCCCAATGAAATCCGAACACCTGCACACTAGGCTCAACCCTTATGGGAGCCACATTTACTCCACGTGCTGAATTTAAAACATAATTTCCCCTGATTGAGCCCATAGGTGAAAATTGGGTAATAGGGTTTTTTACCCAAAATGGTTTTCCCCACGTAAATCCTTGTGTTCATGTATTTTGTTCAATCTTTCATGTTTGTTGATTTTGTTTGTTGAATCTATTCAATTATTGTTGTTGAAACTGGTTGATCTTAAATTGCATAAACTTTCCTCTAAGGATTAATGGTTGGAAATGAACTATCTTATTCTGCTTTGTGGCATAGTAGTATGCACTTTTGAGGCTACCTGAAGAAATGAATGTTACTTCTTAAAGAATAACCAAGAAAAATGCCTTCACCGGATCTAGAATCAAACTTTCCCAAATTTTCTTCATCTCTCTTAATGTAGCACTTGGTTCCAAATATTCTAAGGTGTCTGACTGATGTTGTTCTTCCTCTCCATAACTCATATGGTGTATCGTTAGTCTTGCATCTGATATTAACTATGTTCAAAATGTATATAGTAGTTTGTGTAGCTTGTATCTAGAACATATTTGGTATATTTTCTTGGCATAACATAGTTCTTACCATCTCTTGTACAACTCAATTCTTCCTTTCTAAAACTCCATTTTGTTGTGGAGTTCTAGGAGTTGAAAACTACCTTCGAATCCTATTTTCTTCATAGAATTTGTCATACTTATCAGCAGTGATTCTCCACCTCTGTTGACCTCAAAACTTTGATTGTCCTTTTGGTTTCATTTTCTACTAATGCTTTGTGTTACACCCCATTTCATAGATACTAAGTTACTTTTACCATCATGAGTGAAAATGTTGATAAATGCAAAATGTGACTTTAATATGTTTACCAGATGAATGAAATATGTAAATATGCACTAGGATGTTATTGTTATTAAAGGAAAGATTATGTTTTATATTGATGAAATGCGATGAAAGAATATACATTGCAATGTGAATATTTTAATGATTTGTTGAATGCACATGTTTTATGATGCAAATAGGTTTAATGTTAACGGATAACTACTATGCAATGTATTAAGTTGGATGCATGAACATATTCAAGTCCTTAGGTATGCGAGGAGGAGTATCACTCAAGAGGGGAGTTTGGTCTGGTAACCCTTAATAAACCTAACTGATCCTACACACACGCTCACTTCTAGTTTGGTTAAGTCGAGTCATTAGTTGGGGGAATGGTAAGTCACCTTTTAGTCTTGTTGTGCATGAAAAAGATGAGATTATGGTTTTACTTGTGAACACTCTTGATTTGGGTTAAGTATTTGAGTCTCAATGTCATGTGTGAGTTATTCCTTATGTGTTTATACTTAATCGATGAGATATATATACTTTGTATATATATGTTGATCGATGAGATTGTGAATATATGTGTTTTAATGTAAAGGCATGATATATATATATAGTATATGTATATATGAATATATATTAATGTGTGTGTGTATATCAACGTTAATGAAAATATTCATATGGGTATATATATATGTATGTATATATATGCATGCGTTATTATACGAAATACATAAATATGAGTATGTGTATGCGAATATTGAATAATGCATTTTATAAAATTATAAGTTGAGATATATATATATATATATATATATATATATATATATACACATATTTACATATAAACATATTATGTTATGTATGTGTATATATATTTGTTTGAGGGAGAAAAACATAGATGCAAACAAGATTAAAATATAATTGAAATCAGAATCTAATCTAAGATCAAGAACATAAATCTAGATTTAATCCTACACTTACGAAATGAAACTAGGCTATTGAAAACACATTAAGAAATCTAATAATTACCAAATTGAATACAAACAAAAGCAGAGTGATACCATCCTGTATCAGAGTGTATTCCCCTAATGTTGGATTGTTCAAATCATTGCAAAGCCTCCAGAGTTCATGTGAAAAGCTTTGATGAATGATGTGTGTTGGTTGATCAAAGAAAGGTTGAAGCTTTATCAATGGTGATCTTGGCAGTACTTCAGTGATCCATTTTTTGTGAGGAAAGAGGTTTGTTATATAGAAAATGATATTTTGAATGAATGGTCAGGATTAAACAATGTTGATTCAAGATCGATGGTCAAAAGGTGTTGAGAGCATTTAGACATGCTCATAGATTGTGCAAAGTAGATTGCACAATTTGTGTGATTAAGGAATAGATTGGATAGTCAAGGTTTAGATTGATCAGTTGGGAATTGATTGATTAGTCAGGATTTAGATGGCTTAGTTAGGAAATAGATTGATTAGTCAACAAATTAGATTGCTTAGTCAACAATCGTAATTTTCTCAATTAGAAAGTGGGTGAGGAATATGAATTAATTGATTTAATTAATTAATTCCTTTTTTGAGTTGAACGTGCAAATCAAGTTTGACTTTTGCAAACAAAGTTGCATTAGTTTGATTTGATTTTTGATAAATGATTTGAATAGTTTGATTTAATTATTCAAATTTTAGAGGGAAAGTGTTGTATTTAAATTATTATGATTTAATAATTCAATTAACTTTAGGGGAATAAGGTGATTTAGCAACGTAATTAAATATTTGGTGTTATTTAATCAATCAAGACAAAATAAAGCAAGATTAGGACTTCATTAAATAAATGTAATTTATTTAATTAATCGAATGTGAATTAATCAAATAATGTCATTTTATTTAATTAATATCAAAAATAGGGTTTTCAAAACTTTATTAAATAAATGTTATTTATTTAATTTGTCAAAAATGATGAAAAAGTGAATTAATTAAATAATGTTGTGTTATTCAATTAATAGAGGAAATTATGGTTTTGGATGTTGTTGCGATGTTTTGGGATGTTGCGAGATGTTGTGGGATGTTGCAGGATGTTGCAGGATGTTACAGGGTGTTTCAAGATGTTTAGGGTGTGTGATAGGTGTTAGGTCAATTTTACATGTCTACATTCTGCCCCTCTTTGATACAAAGTATTGGTTGCTTTGTTTCAAAGATTCTATTTTTAAGATAAAATTTTGTGCCTCGTTGTGCCCCTATGTTCAATGGAATGATGGTAGGACTCTATGTTTCTCCCTCAAGAGGTTGGCCAAAATTTTTGTTTTGACGTGAAGCTCACAACACTGTTATGTTTCAGTTATGATGTGTTGAAAGTGAAAAAGTAGATCTATAGGTCCCTTGTTGCTTGTTTTAATGTTCTCGAGAAGTCCAGATTTGAACATAGGAAGGTTACCTAAGTAGAAATTAGGGTTTCCTAGGTGGAAACAGGGTGTTTTGAGTGTTAATTTATAGGTAATTAGAGTTCTAGTTGCCTCTTTTTTGTTTTGATCCTATAGTAAAATCTTGTCTCTGGTTTTCTCATTATGTCAATTGTCGAGGAGAAATTTCGAGGATTCAGGGAGCCCCACATCATTCAGACCTGGTACAGGAGTTTGGATAGCCTGCAGGCGTCGATGGCCTAGTATGTACCTTCTCGCTTTTTGCTTTTGTCTTGTTACATTCTCGTATTGCATGTATAAAGTTATGTGAGTCAATAGAAAAGTACCAATGAAATCAGAGCATCTGTATCATTTTTCTCACATTTTCCAGGTTAGGAAGCTTGCACTTGACCTTAGAAAACTTTCGCTTGCTTCAAACCCTTTCCTTTGCTCTAAAACCTTGATTTTTTTTAAGCACTTGCTCTAAAAACTTGCATTTGATTGTTATTGTCACTATTTCCTCACACTTTCTCAAGAACCTCGCCCTTGCTTTAAACCCTTGCATTTTATTTGGTCGCTCTTGCTCTAAAACCTCGCTTTTGCTTCAAAAGCTCACTTTTTCTCTAAACTCTTGCATTTAAAAATAGCATTTTCTCTAAATCCTTGCCTTTGCTTTAAACTCTTGCATTTTCCTTTAGCATTTGCTCTAAACTTATGCACTTGTTACGAATCCTAGTATTTGTAAGTAGTATTTGCTTTGTTTGTTAGCATTTGTCTTTGTTTCTTTGCATTTTCCAAATCTTTCTAGCGTTTGCCCCTGTTTCATTACATTTGCCAAATCTTGCTAGCACTTTCCCCTGTTCATTACATTTTCTTTAAACCCTTGCATTTGTAAGTAGTATTTGCTTTGTTTTATTGCATTTGCTTTAAACCCTTGCATTTGCAAGTAGCATTTGCTATGAACCTGTACACTTGTCTCTTTTTTGCTATCAATTAAACGTTTGTCATCCTAAGTGTCATTTTGCATTGTTTTACATGTTTAAATAGAATCCTTAACATCGTGGGTTAAAATGGTTGTAGGTGGTCCTTAAACCACTGCAACTGAGAGAGAGACGACCCCGAGATTTGTTCGATCTAATTATCGGTTTTGGTGTTCTAGAGTGAGACTCCTTATATATAGTTGGACTACTTCATATATGTGGCATGGCTCCCATTCAGACTCATACCACGATGATGACTGCACTTGTGGAGAGGTGGTGTTCTGAGAAATCTTCATTTCATTTACCCACAGGAGAGGCAACTCACTCTCGAGGATGTGTGGAGGATTCTTCCTATTCCCATTCATGGCAAGCTTGTTACATATCCTGTTTGATGGGGTACCCATGCTATACGACACATGTTGGGTGTCCAACACTTGGAGGTGTGAGAGTCTAAGATTTATTTGTCCGATTTCATTAGCAATGTAGATCTTGTGTCTCTTTTCCTTTTTGGTTTGGTTTCAGGACTAGTTGTTCCTGATTGGAGAGGTCGTTGATTCCCTATTGGATGGGGTATTTGTATTGAGGGTATGTTTGAACATGGTACCAAATATGCTTGGGGTTCGTGTCTTCTCGCCCATCTTTATAGAGATATGCATGAGGTTGTATATCGGGGCAAGAAATATATTTCCGCAGGTGTTTCAATTTTGCATATATGGGATTTGGAACATATTGCAGTTGCTCAACCTGATGGGATACATGATCATACTCCTAGTGATCTATACTCATACTATTATGGATATTTCTTGCACTACACCTTTCTCAGGGATCTTCCCTATTGGCACCATGTGTTTGACGAGAAGCCAAGTTTTGTGTGGAGACCTTATATGGACTATGAGGCATGGCTAGAGGATCAATATCATCTTGTTTACCATTGATAGACCTAATGGTTGATTGGTCATTCTTATTTTGTGCTAGAGTGTTACTTACTAGACAGAGTATGTCATCAGTTTAGAGAGAGAAAAGGTTGGGTTCTTGATGCTTATGAGGCTCGGTTCAGTTAGACCTCTAGGGAGGTCCATGTATGGGGTCTCCAGGTAGATATAGATATTGTTGTTGTTGAGTTCAGAGAATTTTCCCCAGTTGGTTGGGGTTGGCCAGTTGATTTAGCAAATCCAGGTACTACTCTTTATTATGATAAGTGGTGGACATGACACATGCCATTAAGGTTCACCAATCCTGGGGGTGATCCTGATTTGGGTAGAGCAGGTATTACAAGTTTTCATGGGGAATGATAGTATATTGAGGTTCTTACAGAGCAGTTGGATAGGGCCTTACGTGATGGGGCATAGGGTGGTCAGGACGAGCACATGCCTGAGGTGCAGGGTCTTGGACATGTTTTGGTTCCCCCTCCACCACCTAGGGATGGAGATATATTGTTAGCTCAGATCACTGTTGCTATAGATGTAGAGATAGCATGATGATAGGCCATGGAGGCTTAGGTACATTTACTCACATCAGAGAGAGATACTCTTAGGGAAGAGTGTGATAGCTTGAGGGATGAGCGAGATAGTGAGAGTGGGAGATGGTATGTTGTAGAGGATCAAGTACATTTTCTCACGGCAGAGAGAGATAATCTCAGGGAAAAGCGTGATAGTTTCATAGCTTATTGAGATAATTTCTTATAGATTTCCACATACTATCAAACCTTATATGATTCTACTATTCCCAGGGCTGCTCGGTGTCCATGGTTCAGAGAGCCTAGTGCTGCGGGTGATGGTGATGGTGAGGAGGGTGGTTATTTTGTTAGACATTCAGATCTAGCAGGTGGTCTGCAGCTTGGTCTATAGTGTTCTCTCCCTCTTGTTGAGCAGTTTTACTTTTTGTACTTGATCTTTATGTTGTTTATCACTTAGAGACATATTGCATACATGATTTTGTATATATATGTCATTGGTCCAGTCGAGGCCTTGTATATATGTTTATGTTATGTTTATGTTTTATCCTATCAAACTTGTTATGATGATGTACATATAACATTCTCCCTTTTTTGATTATGATATATATATGAGATATACCTTCTTCAATTCAACTTCATTATGTTCATGCGATGATGGTGTATGTTTATGTATGTTTTTGATGTATGCATATGATATGGATGGATGAATCATACTTTGGTTCATATGTTGTTTTATTATGGATGATTGATATACCATTGTGAGATATGTTGTTTATGTGATGATATGGATGCATGCACCATACATGATACATGATGTTTTTATTGGTTTATTATCATCATGATATGTATTGACGACATTGTGGATGTAGGATGGATATGGTACTAATGATATTGCTATGTAGGATGGATGATAATTAGAAGAAATATCGATGATGGATAAAAATTTGATGTTGTTAGTACTTGATGAGTTGCTTTCACTTTTCTTTGGAGACTTCATAGTTTTGAACAATCCTATTTGATGTAACAAACAGATACAATGCTCAGGGTATTAATGACCAAGGTGACTTTGTATCTATTGTGTGGACTTTGACTCTACAAAAAAAGAGTATCTTTGTTTATACTAGAAATACATAAACTTTGTTTAAATTATATATTTGGGTTGTGCTAAAAAAATTTCAGACTAGTCACACAAAGAGGTATATAACACCTAACATGCAACTGCTTCACAAATTGTTTCAACACAACTTTCATATACTCAATAAAGCAAGTATTTACCATGGTATTTTTACAAAAAATATCTTGCAAATAAAAAATTGAAATGATTCTCAATTACCTCCATTCCTTCTTCTCTAAATCTATATGGACATCTGAGAGATCCTTGGAATGAGTCAATAAAATAAATCATAAAAATAAGACTACAAAAAGATTAAAAAAATAAAGTTGCAATATCACTTTCCATATTTGTTTGAGGTTCTAGGACTATTATTCGTTGTTGATCATGTCTATCATAGGAACGGATCCATTAAGGCATATCTTAGGATGTTGTTGGTGAATTGTCAAAAAGATAGGTAGTCGATACTTTCTTTTGTTTCAGTCTATTTTGCGATCAAATCTTTGTGATTGTTTGCTTGAAGGTTCTAGCTTTTTGGTGTTTGCTTTGTTTGTTTTGTCAAAGGGTGAGTGTGATGATCTGTTTATTATGGGTGAATATTTTATTATGGATTTTGATTATGTGGTAGATCTTTTTTATTTTTCTAAGTTTTTATGATGTTTTTGTTGTTTTCGGGGGACTAACCTAGGGCCTTAGGGACTCATCAAAGATAATCCTTTCCAACGTTGCACACATGGATGTTCGCAATTCTCTTGTTTTGAATGTTTCTGACCTTTTTAGTTTTATGAATTTTTTTGGATTTTTTATATGTTTTGACTAAGTTGAAATAAAGCATGTTAGAAACCTAAGGAGACTGACCTAAGGTCTCAGGGGCTAATAAGCCTTGCCTATGTTGTATACATAGAGACCACGTAGTTCGACCATTTGAATCAAAGCATAAACCTTTTTTTGGATAACAACTTTTGATATTTTGGATTGATATTCCACTTATGTTTCTAGAGGATATGTTGCGGGAAATCTACTTGAACTAGTTGTGAGGTTCAAGCAAATGTTGATATCTTAGACTATTTGAGTGAAGGAATAACCCAATGATGTTTTTTTTTAATGTTTTCGCCTGTTTTTTATCTTTTTTTTCCTAATGTTTTTGATTTTGTGGTTTTATGACCATGATAAGATGCTAAAAGATCTAACCCATGACCAGCTTCGGGAAGTTTCCCCCAATTGGAGACAAAACGACCTTCCTTAATCAGTCACAAGACATGGTTGGATACATGTTTTATTATGAAATGGATGGGTGGATGTTGTGGATAGTACTAATACATAATGATGCAAGTTTTATTCAAACATAGCACCTATTTGCTAGGTTTTCACTATGGTACCTGTTCTAGGAGCACCACAAAGTGGTTTTCACTCAAAGAATGCTTTATTTCTTTTTACTATTTTTCTTGCTTCTTGATTTTTTTGTATTTTTTTTGGATTTTTACCCTTTTGCCTAGGGTGTAAGATGTTGACAACTTGGATTGATATTTCACTATGTCTTTCTAGAGGATATGTTGTAGAAAAGCTTACTTGAACTAGTTGTGGGGTTCAAGTAACTATTGATATATTAGGATTTTTGAGTACAGTAATAATCCACGTTTTTGGTATCTTTGAAGGTTACCTTGGTAGTTTGTTGGTGGTACACCTTGTTGTTGGGACGAATGTTACCCTGGTGGTGTGTTGGCGGGATACCTTGTTGTTGGGATGAATTTTTTTGAAGGTTACCCTGATAGTGCTAAGATATTGACAACTTGGATTGATATTTCCCTTTTTTTCTAGAGGATATGTTGTGGATAATCTTACTTGAACTAGATGTGCGGTTCAAGCAACTGTTGATATCTTAGAATTTTTGAGTGAAGGAATAATCCACATTGTTGGTATCTTTGAAGGCTACCTTGGTAGTGCTTTGGTGGTACACCTTGTTGTCGAGATGAACTATTTCGAAGGTTAGCCCAGTAGTGCTTTGGCAGGATATGTTGTTGTTGAAATGATTTTTTTTATGGTTACCCTGGTGGTGCGTTGGTGGTATACCTTTTTGTTGGGATGAATTGGGAAGGGTACCATGTGGCATACCTTGTTGTTGGGATAGTGCCTAGATCACAATGTGAGCTAGAAGACATATATCAAGATTTATTTTGAAGCAAGATGTAAGTACTTGCCCCCCAGTGTCCAATAATGTAGGTGATGGATTAGCTTGTGATAGGATAACATGTTTGGATAGAGTATGCCCCTTTGGACAATGCCTTGAGGCTCAGATAATGTTGGATAGGATAGGATCAATGATATTGACCCATGCCAAGATTTTTTCCATAAGCAAGTGTAAAGTGTATACCAAACATTTGTCAAGATCAAGATAAGTTGGATTTTGGATAAAAATGGATGGGATTTATTATGAATCAACTGAGATGCTTCCACCTGAAATGGTGCACGTAGATGTTTGATTCTATACATGATGCATGTTTTCCATGTTTTCATCATGGTACTTGTCCAAAGTGCCACCATAGTGGTTTTCATTGGAGGATGATATCTTCTCTTGATTTTTTTCTTGATTTTCTAATGTTACACAAGACGCATGTTTACCAGGTTTTCATCATGGTGACAATTTTTTTCCCATGTTGAACCACCTGGTGGTGCTGATGTAGATGTTGTTGGTGTTGATATGGCTATTGTTGTTGTCATGAAATGCCAATAATATCTTACTTGGAGGAGTTGTTTTCCTAGGATACGAGTGCTTGAATGTAACCCCTAATAATTCTTATCTTCTTTGTTGATACTGGAGTTAACCTTACCTTGATACACACATCATGATCAGGTGCCCCCGGAATCCTTATGATAAAGAGTTGTTGCCAATCCATGGTTCATGTGAGATTTGGATATCTTGGATGGTGAAATGTGTTGAGGGATATGATATTCAGATGGATTGGTTGACAATATGGAACCTTTGACTCTCCAAACTTGGGATGCTGAGTAATGATGTGTGGATATGGATATTTGATTGGGACCAATGTCTTGATATACCTTGTAGGTAGCTCTTGAAGCTTTCTTTTGCTTTGTTGGAATTTTTGATGGGTGAACTTTCCTTTTTGATTTCGCCCCATAGTTTCTTTGACTGATGAAGTTTGATAGGGATGATTTTCTTTCTTTTCCTTTTGTATCCATTTGAATCTTTCTTGTCCATTTTGTTTTGTTGATTCTTTTTCTTCAATGACTTGTTTTTTTCTTGGATATAGCTTTTTCTCTTGTTGTTGGGCCCAATGAGAGGGTGGAAAATAATGTGGATGATGATTCGTGATATGGCTATTTGTAGAGTTGGTAGCAATTTTAGTATAAGGAATCTTCGTGCTCTCTGTGTTGATGCTTGCATTTGATAAAGTTGACCCTAGTATTATAGAGGTGTCATTGATATATTTAGATCCCTTAATTGATGAATAACCGAGAACTTGATGCTTAGGATTGCCAATAATCAGTATTAGTTCTAGGATACCCTATTCATGTAGGCCTAATCATCTTTCTTGATAATGCATTCGTTGAAATTTTTTATCTGCAATAGGATATGTTTTACCTTGGAAACAAGATGCTAATCCTTCTTTGCTCTATTGTGTATCTTCATATGTGATAGCTTCTTCACTGATGAGATCCTTCATATGAGGGATAACTTCTTGATTGATATTTTCAACTTGATCCTGTGAAATATAAAATTTTGATGGCCCTTCAAGATATATCAATGTTTCTTTGACTGTTGTATACCCAGTGCTCTACTGCTTAGGATTTCTATTTATCTTTGTTGATATTGAGATACTGTGCTCCATATTTTCATGCTTGATGTATTCAACCTACCTAGAGGATGTTTTTGATTTTAATGCTTCTTTTTATCAATTTCAGATATGTTTATAGATCTTGTTGTGCTTTGATCAAGTGTAAATATGTGAAGAGTAGGTGACTCTTGTTCCTTGGTAATGATATCAAGAGTATGTGACTCTTGTTTTGGATGAAGATCATCTAAATGTCCATTAGGAGTAAGCATCTCATGGGTATATGTATGTGTGCTTGGCATATGGATGTGTTCTCCTTTTGGAAAACCTTGTATGTCTTGGAAGATATCTTCCAAGTCATTGTGGTATTTGGATAATAGGGATTCTTGATCTTGACTTTGTGTGGTATTATCTTTTATATTCTTTAGATCACATTCTTGATATGGATCAATTTTCAAAGAAGGTATTTCTTGTAAAGGATCCTTGAATTTCCTTAAAATGTGTGCATATGGGTGATAGCTCTTGGATTAGATTTTCTGCATTTGGCATAAGTGTTGGATTAAGAGTTTCTTGACCATCAATATGTATTGCCATGAGATTGGATGATGCCAATATATTTTGGATTGGATCATTGCTAGACTTGGGTGATTGAGTTTGATCATGCTTGGGATTAAATTCTTGATGTATGTCCTCTTTCTCATTGGATGATGTAGAGGCATTGTCAATGTGATCAATGATAGATAGCTCTTGATCATTGTTTTCAACTTTTGAGGTTGAGACATTGTCATTGTTGTCATTAGTGTTTGAGCCTTGAATGCCATTTTCAATAATAATTTATCCTTGATCAATAAGGTCTTGGATGATATTTTTGAGTGTAACACATTTTGATGTATTATGACCTTTAATTTTGTGGAACTCACATCGTTCATAAAGTCTATACCCAAGGGTTTTAAATTTTGGTTCACCATAAGTTGGACTATCATTGATTTTGATAAGGTCCTGTTGTAATAGTTTTTGCATGATTACCTCTAAAGTCTCTCCCAATGGGGTGAATTTCCTTATTGGTTGATCGTATTTCCTCTGTTGCCCTCCCTAATTTGGCTACTCTTCATTTTTCTATTGGTTGTTCAATTTATTTTTTTGGTAACCGTGTTGATTGTTGTTTTGTAACTACAAGGTGATATCGTCAATAGGTGTGTTTGTTTGGTTTGTAAGGATGTTATAACCCAGTTATTTGATGAAGTTTTTTCGATCATAGATGGGTTTTTGTGAAGGTTTGGACCCTTGATAACCATGTTGTGTACATAAGGAGGGTTAAGTCCTTTTTATGTGTTATAGGTACCTTGAGGGTAGGGTGCACCTTGATATTGAACTTGAGGAATCCTTTGATCTTGAGTTTGAGGTACACCTTGGTGTTGTGGATTTCCTTGATATTGAGGATATTGAATTGTTTGTGGAAAGATGTTTGTTTGTTGTAGATATGTAATGTTCTAACGTTGCACATGGCATTGGCAATATGTTAGATTTCAATTTCGTTTAAGTTCCTCAAGATCTCTCTCAATTTTATTTAGGGTGATTTGATGTTTTGGATTTATTCCTTGATGGTGATTTTGAAACCCTTGATGTTGTTGCCCTACTTGTTGTTGTGACCCTTGATAAGAGTGATTTGGGTAATAGATCGACATGTTTTGGGGATGTTTTGATACTCAATACCCTATTGTAAGGTCACTCAACTTATATTTCCAAGAGGATCATATGTTGGTGTAATTAATTAATTATTACACTAGCATAAGTTAACTTAGGTCTTGCATTTAATTAATTAAGTCCTAGGTTGCATTATTAGATAAATCATTTAATAAATGGGATAATATTCCCTTCCTTATTTGTAGGAGATAAGATTCCTTCTAGAAGATGAGTTGTCCTTCTAGAACTTATCTCAACATTTAATGATCATCTAGATAGGATTCACATGTTGTCACATATTGTTAGATCAAGACACATGGCAACATCTCATGCATATTAGGTTTTCATTCTTGCCTATATAATCAGGCATCTTGTTCATTTGTAATATATCCAGATACCAATCAGATATCATATCAATCATCATATCAATAGAATCTTTAATCAACATTCCATTATTGCAACACTTCTCTTTGTGGTTGATTATCTTTCATGGCTAAAGTCCTTCATTGAAGATTCCAGAGCTTCAAGGGCTGTGCAATTCATCATCTCAACATCATACCTATTGCCATGTGGGAGGTGGTAATATGAGTCTTCTGACTGCTAGGTCTGCTCTCTCCTCTTCTTTATCTAGGTAAACCCACAAAAGTGGTTTACAATTCAAATCAGGAAGGAAAACTTGCAAAAAATGACCCCATGCCAAAAAAAATCATTCTTTGGGTTTGAACAAACTCATTGGTTTGAAAGAACCAAAAGAGGGTTCGCTCGAACCTAGTTTCGAGCAAACCCATTTAACGCATCATGCCAAAAAACACAAATGTAAACCCATTTTGAAAGGGGGTTCAAATGAACCAAAATTTGAATGAACCCTCATTCACTCAAACCCTTGGGGGTTTCCTTGAACCCCTAGGGGTTTGCTCGAACCCCCCTAGTTTGAGCGAACCCCCCTTTTCCCTAATTCCTACTCTCTACCACCAAAAAAATAGAATTTCTTCCCTTCAAAGCTCAGGTTGAGGATTAAAATGGAGGAGACTTCACGAACCCAACTGGAATCAAGTAGTCCTCAGAACGAGCTACCCAACAACTATAATTTTAATATGTTTTTCTTTTATTATCTATTTGTTTTTTAGTTTTATTAAACATAGGGTTTTCATCGAAAATGAAGCTCTTTATTCTACACGTGGAAAAATAGAAGATTATAAAATAAAAATCAAAAATATGAGTACACCAGATATTGAAGTCCTTGATCCAACAAAAAAAAATGAATTTCAATACATACAAAAAAAAATATGTGTTATATAGTCCGCCTATGTCTGAATTGTAATTGGTTTGACTTGAAACTTGATTAAGGAAAAAATATTCAATAAAACACTATCTAACCAAGTGGAAGCACTAGATATCAGAGTTACAAATCTAAATTCAAAAGAATTATAATTTTATCCTTCATGGAAAAAAAGTTATGTGTTTTACGGTGAGCATCACTCCTTAAAAATATTGTTTTCTATAAAAAACTAGTTTTCAAGGGAGATGGAAAAAGAGGTGCAATATAATTCCAAATATTTTGAAAAAAATATATTTAGAATCTACAGAAAAAAAAATTCATGAAACTCTAGTTTGCATCATCTTCAAATTCCTCACGGTTTAGCCGCTATAGGTGCCTGAAAGTGAAGATTTAGTTAGAAAAAATTATTTCAACGTCTAGTTTGGCAAAAAATTGTAAACCACTATTATGGGATCACCCATCTAATATGTTCACTGCATTTCTCCACTAGTTGGGTGTTTCTTTTGTCTTAAAGATAAAGCTCCTTAAACTGCTAATGATATTTGTTTGTGCTCCTTCAATTAGTTTGAAGTGTGGTTGTATGATTGCTGGTGTAAGGTTCAATTTTTGAACTAGAGCAATTGGACGCCAGATGGTCATAAGGTGAGTGGTGTTTTGAGATGGTTTCTATGAAGCTCAAGACCCTAAGGTTTGAGTGTTGTTTTGGAATGGTGCTACTTTTTAGAAATCAAAATGTTGAAGGACTAGGGTCAATATTTCACTTCTTTGTCTAGAGGATATGTTGTGGAAAAGCTTACTTGAACTATCTGTGAGTCAAAAGTAACTGCTGATATCATAAAGGTCTGAGTGAAGGAATGATCCCAATGGTTTATTTGTTTTTTATTTCTAACAAGTAGGTTGGAAATAATGGATGAGGAACCATATGATTTATTTGGTTTTCCAATTGTTTTGTTCTAACAATGATCTTGTAAATAGCTTCATTTTTTTCCCCCAATTGTGAGTAAGATAAAGCAATAGCACTAGTTTCTGATCAAAATGCACGAGACTTTGAGAAAAAGTGGAAATATTTATCAAGTGTGGCAAAAAATATGTCAAGTGCTTGGGTTTCGGAGAAGCAAGTGCGAGCTAGAATTGTAAGTGCAACTATTGGGTGTTTCTATCAAATGCAATGTTTACTCAGGAAAAATTGAGCATATTTTAGGCAAATGCAAGTATCTTAGTGTCAACTGCACTGGTTTCTCATAAGAAAATGCAAGGAAATAAAATCAAGTGTGTGGGTCCCATAGCAATTGCTCAGTTTCTATCAAATACAATTGATTTTGATTAGTGGTTTTTTTGGGACAGAGAGCAAATGCAATGAATTTTTGGCAACTGCCCAGAAAATGTGACAACTGCACTAGAATTTTGTGCAAATGCAATAATTTTTTTTCAAAACTACTCAGAAACTGTGATAAATGGCACTCGAATTTTGTGCAATTGCAATGAATCTTTTGGCAATTGCTCGAAAAGATGTGAGAGCAAATACAACTAATTTTTGGAGCAATCTTTCTCTGAATTTTTGTAAGTTTAAAGTTAGCCTTTCTCTTAATTTCTCAGACATGTTTGGAGTATGGAGAGTGATACAACAACACTTGGATTTACTCAAAAATCATGGACTTGTGTGACCTTCATGTCTATAGCTCAAGTTGTGAAATCATGACACCCAAGCAACAATTCCCAAATTTTTACTTTGATCAATGCAACTTGAAATAAAAGCCTCAATATTTGGAAATCTTTAAGGAAAAATCCTTTCAAGGAGTGCAAACATAGGGCTTCTTTCACAACTATACACTAATTCAAAGGTTTTGTGATTCAACCATCATTTTCGGTGTTTTTCTAGATGTGTTCTTTTTAGATCAAGAACAAAGTTTGATGTCAAATTGTTTTGAATGTATTTGGAAAGTTTAACATAAACAAGAATTTACAACCCTAGTGGATAGAAACCATTCTTTTAGGTAGGCCTGCCTCATGCTCCAAAGAGACGATTTTACATGCAACTTATGGCGCAGTCCTATAGTCATACTTGGCAAGTAACTTCTCGGAAGTAAATTTTGATGCACCACTTTCAAAGAATATTTTTGGATAATAGGGTAGCCTCTAAAAAAATTTGGCTCTTAGTAATGTTATGGGGATATTATTTTTGGGCCCCTATACATGTGGCATTTTTTTCAATTAAGAACCTCCTAGCCCTTACGGGTTTTTACACATCACAAGGATACTGAGGGAGAATACGTCAGCATAAGCCAATAGCACCCGATAGGATGATGAACTTTCCTCACACCCACAACTTATTTATATAGCAATCCAGAATGAAAGTACCGCTTGGGTCACCTATGAGTTCTCTAGCACGAGATGTTTCTCAATAAGCAGGCCCTCCAAAAAGGTATGCTTGAAAAGGAAGGTGTGAAGCTCAAGATGTTTTCGCTCACCCAAGATTGCCAAAAAGGTGCGAGCGGAGAAGACAACCATCTAGCTTGCCAAACACTAAATGCACATCAAACACTTCATAGTAGTTTTATTCTTTTTAAGCACCTTGAGCGATGTTATCCCCAAAAATATGTGAATAAAATGAAACAACTTGTTCTTTTTAATTGCACCAATATGAAGTATTTGGGATATCATTCACTTAAGATAGCAATGGTGCAAGATAGAAAGAATATTTTTTTCATTTTTAAACCCAAATCTGAGTGTTTCTAAGAAATCAATCCTAGTTTTTAACTTGGTCAACAAAAGTGAAAACGATCATGTGTCAACAAAAATAAATCATTTTGTGTTATTTTTATGCACCAAAATCAAAGTTCCTAATTATGAAAACTTGGAAAGAATTCATTTTTAGAGCACCTTAATTGAATTTTTTTATTCTTTTTAAAGCACCCAATGACAATTCCTAACTTAAGAAAACTTGAAATGGTTCATTTTTAAGAGCACCAAAATGAAAGATTCATTTGTGTTGTTCTTTTTAAAGCACCAAATAAGACTTCCTACTTTAAGAAAGCTTAAAATTGGTTCAATTTTAATAGCACCAAAACAAAGTGTTTGTTTGTGTTGTTCTTTTTTAAAGCACCAAAATAAAGTATTCCTAACTTAAGAAAGCTTAAAATTGGTTCAATTTTAATAACACCAAAATGAAAGATTCATTTGTGTTGTTCTTTTTAAAACACCAAAATCAAATATTCCTAACTTAATAAAAGATGTTTGTAGATCTAGAATGCTTTGACCAATTGACTTCCCTACAAAAAATTAGTTAATTTGTCTTAAATCCTACATATAAACATGTTAGTACTTGTTACACATTCAAAAATAGGCATCTGTTAGCCAAAAACTAGTTACAAATTAGCAGATCTCATGCACTGGTCTATTAGAGCAACTACATAGAAATCATAGTCAAATGCTCGTTCTGCCAAAAAAGAAAATGAAAGGATTTAGAGAAAGTGTTCCCCTGGCGGAGTCAAATACTTAGAAATTTTTGCAAAAGTGCAGTTCTTGGTGCAACTGTGTGGTTTTC
The DNA here is from genome assembly GCA_007258455.2 of Sequoia sempervirens. Lineage (NCBI taxonomy): Eukaryota > Viridiplantae > Streptophyta > Pinopsida > Cupressales > Cupressaceae > Sequoia > Sequoia sempervirens. The sequence continues at coordinate 302,094,629 of VDFB02193867.1, forward strand.
CTGATAGGCATTTGCGAAATTTTCTGGGCAGTGCTTGAAACTTTTTCAAAAGCACTCTAAAACTCTGCAACTTCAATTTAAGCTCATAGAAATGTTAGTAGTGAGGACCATGGTCCCACCGGTGTGCTAGAATGTGTGAGGGGGGAAAACATAGATGCAAACATGATTAAAATGTAATTGAAATCAGAATCTAATCTAAGATCAAGAACATAAATCTAGATTTAATCCTACAGTTACAAAATAAAACTAAGCTATTGAAAACATATTAAGAAATCTAATGATTACCAAATTGAATGCAAACAAAATCACAGTGTTACCATCCCGTTTCAAAGTGTATCCGCCTAATGTTGGATTTTTCAAATCACTACGAAGCCTCCACAATTCATGTGCAAAGCTTTGATGAATGATGTGTGTTGGTTGATCGAAGAAAGGTTGAAGTTCTATCAATGGTGATCTTGACAATACTTTTTTGCATAAGGTATGTTGATTCTCTGATCCCTTTTTTGTGACGAAAGAAGTTTTTTATATAGAAAAAGAGATTTTGAATGAATGATCAAGATTAAACAATGTTGATTCAAGATCGATGGTCGAAAGGTGTTGAGAGGATTTAGACATGAGTAGATTGTGCAAAGTAGATTGCACAATTTGTGTGACTGAGGAATAGATTGGCTAGTCAAGGTTTAGATTGATTAGTCAGGATTTAGATGGCTTAATTAGGAAATAGATTGATTAGCCAGCAATCATAATTTGCTCAATCAAAAAGTGGGTGAGGAATATGAATTAATTGATTTAATTAATTAATTCCTTCCTGGAGTTGAACGTGCAAATCAATTTTGACTTTTGCAAACAAAGTTGCATTAGTTTGATTTGATATTTGATAAATGATCTGAATAGTTTGATTTAATTATTTAAATTTTAGAGAGGAAAGTGTCGTAATTAAATTATTATGATTTAAAAATTCAATTAACTTTAGGGGAATAAGGTGATTTAGCGACGTAATTAAATATTTGGTGTTATTTAATCAATCAGAATGAAATAAAGAAGGATTAGGACTTCATTAAATAAATGTAATTTATTTACTTAGTCGAATGTGAGTTAATCAAATTATGTCATTTTATTTAATTAATAGTAGAAATAGGGTTTTCAGGACTTTATTAAATAAATGGAATTTATTTAATTTGTCAAAAATGATGAAAAAGAATTAATTAAATAATGTTATATTATTCAATTAATAGAGGAAATTAGGGTTTTAGATGTTGTTGCGATGTTTCGAGATGTTGTAGGATGTTGCGAGATGTTGTGGGATGTTGCAGGACATTGTGGGATATTTCGGGATGTTTAGGGTGTGTGGTAGGCGTTAGGTCAATTTTACATGTCTATAATATTATATATATTAAATATATGTTAATGGTTTCAATAGCGTTGAAATGTTTATTATGTGCATAGCATATTAAGCACAACATAAACCTTTTTTAAAACGTAGCATATACATATAGTATATAGCGCAAAAAATAAGGGAATGGGGCACCATTGGAGGTAGCGCATGAAACTAAGTTTAAAACTAGCTCATAGTATATTTTGAAGTGGATGAATTAAGCCACGCGCTGCCATAGTAAACATTGTTGATATACATGTTAAGTGAAAGGCACAAGAATCATGTGAGGAAAAACTCAATAAGCTTGAATGCATCAAGCATAGCATTGCAACATATGTACATTTATATTGCATAAAGGATTAAATATTGTTTAAAACATGTTAAGGGCAACACATACTATCAAAGCCAGCCAATGTGTAAGTTAAATCTGCCAAGACTAAGTCAAACTTGAGGGAAAAGTGGATAAGCAATGCACAAGAAACTTTGACCTAGTCATTGGAAAACAACAACCAAAGGAATAGGGGCATGTGATGTTTTGGTGGCACCAATATCTGAAAGTATGAGCCAAATAGAAGTCTAAATTGCAATATGAATTTTTGCATATGAAGCAAATTAAAATATGAGAAATGGTCAAGTGAGTATCTGGCCATATAGAGTCGACCTGTAGAAGACAATAACCGTGCATTTTTTATTGTTATTCTTGTTGTCCATTTGAATAAGCAACTCATTCACCATGATAAAATCTAGTTGTGCATGTGTTTACTATGCAATGTTTTTAGCTACTACCTTTTCTTCTTCTTGTTGAGTCAAACCTTTTGGATTGAGAAATTTCATATTTGATAGCTTGTTTCTAGCCTATAGTTGCTCACATTTGTGTATTTAAATAGAGGTGCTTTCTCCCTGAATTGGGACATATTATGCAATCTTGAAACTTATTTTTTGAGTTGTTATTTTGATTTTCTGAGAGTGAGAGTTTGTGATAGGTTTTTGGGAGTTCATGAGAGGTTTTGAGAGTAAGCTTTTCAGGGTGGAAGAGAGATAGTTGGGAATTTCTTTCTAATTTTGGGAAGGATGAGCTAAGAATCCAATTTGATCGATTGGAGCTTTGCATGACCAGGCATGTTGATTTCTACTCTTTTATAATTTATATTTTTTTGAAAAGATCATATGTCTTTGGTTACCTTGTTTTGGAAAATATGCTTAATTGTTTATTATGGAAAGTTTCTTGATGAGTCTATTTGTTAATAAAACCCATTATAGGGATATATGCATATACTCTATATAATAGATTATGAGAGTTTTAGTTATTAGCTTATAATTCTAAGCAAACCGTTGTGGATGATGAGGTTAGTAAACACAACAGGAAAGGTAGCATGATAGAAATGTCATCATAGTTAGGTTGTGGTGTTAAGAAAACCTTGATTGATTACTTATTCCTCCTAGAAGGAAGAAAGAAAATCTTGACTCTTGGGTTAGGGTACAAACTTAGTGGTTATATCATGATTGATAAAATGTATTTATGGTTATGTTATTTTTCTTATTTTGATTGAGATTATTTTCCTATTCATGAAACTCTATAAGAGGACGTACATTTCAGTAACCCAAAACTATATTGTGAGAGGAACTAAGGGTGTAGATGCCCAAACTCCTCTCAAGTTGATAAAGTCCTCCATATGATATACAAATGTAGTAAACATGTGAATGTCTAAGGTATTTTGAAAGTGAAGTTGTATGATTGGTTCTCGTTCACTTCGATGTTACTTTACTTTGGTCAAAACTCTAGGTTAGGAATAACCTATCTGGTAGGGTTATTTATTTGATTATTGATTGAAGCAAATAGGTTGAGGATTAGCCTATATGATCTAATTGATCATTGATTATATCTTTGTTGAATTCATTTATTGTTGAAGATTATACTTTTGATTGATATCATTTATTGATGAGATTATACCTTTTGATGGGAGTCATTTATTGTTGAGATTACACTCTTGATTAGGAGCTTTTATTGTTGAGATTGTACTTTCAAAATAGATTCATTTAATGATATGATGTTAATTTTATCCATATGGTTAATTGGTAAGTTAGAGTTACTTTGAATTACTTAAGTTGAAGTGTCATAATAAACTTAAGAGGTTAATAGGTTATTCTTGGGGTTAAGGTTACTCCATGGCATAAGGGGATAACCTATGCATAGGTTATGAATGGTCAATAAAAATCAAGCTAGGAAGGTGAGTGAATTATATGACATCCACTCGAAGTATTGGGTGATGAATACTTTGGCCAAAGTAGTGTAAGTTTCCATTATTTTACATTGTCAGTCACTATGATCCAGGTTTACATACTAGGTAGGGAATTTCATATGTGTAGATTTACATAATACCATGCTCAGGGAAGGTCATTATTATTATGAGGTTACCAAACCAATCTCTTCATCAAAGGGAGGTCCATCTTACCAGTTAGGTAGATGTGTGAGGGACCGCAGTCAGTCTGTGGTTGGCAGAAAAGTGCTTGAGTGATGCTTCTCCTCATTAGTAGGAAACCAAAATTTGATGGAGGACACTTGGACCATTTGTATACCTATTTCCAATGAGCTCATGGAAGCTATCTAAGTATTTATGTATCCATTTCTATGGAATATTGTAAAAGAGGAAATGTAATCATGAAATTATGTAATATGAAATCAATACTTTGGAAAGTTGAAATACTTTGTTGTAGTGAAATGGGAAAGTTTGGAATGATGGTTATTTTAAATGTGCATATTATTCTTATATATGAAAAGAAAATTTGTATTGCTAAGTGTCGGCATCATAATTTATTTACTTGAGGTTAAAAGCATAGTAAAACATTTGGGTACAACAATGGGCATGTTACACTTTGAATGCCTTAAACTTCTTGAATTCTTCTGAATTCTCTTTCAAAAATGTTATTCAGGTCATCCTAGTGTAATCATCAATTGACATCATGAAATATCTTTCTCCTTGTAGAATTTTAGTTCCCATAGGTCTACAAAGATTTGTATGAAATAGATCTAATAGTTTTGATGTGGAATGCTCCTTAGTAAGATACTTTATTCTTGTTTGCTTCCCTTCATGGCATGGTTTGCACTTGGTTGATTGATGTTTCTTAATATTTAGCACATCTCAAACCATACCTCTTGAGCTAGTCTTTATAATATCATCAAAATTTATGTCCTAACCTTTTGTGCCAAAGCTAGCTTTCATTTTTTGTGCAGTGAGGAAACTATGTCCATTCAACTCACTAAGATGACAAATGACACTGTATGTCCTTCCTTCGAAAATCAATTCATCGATACTTGATTCCTTGATTTCACAACCTTTAACACTAAAAGATAGCTTATATCCTTTGTCACACATCTAACTGACACTTAACAGATTATGCTTTAAACCTTCAACATACAAAGCATCATGTTTCTTTGTTCTACCATTAAGACTTAAAGTACCGTTCCTGAAGCTTTTGGCAATTGAATTATTTTCAAGGGTCATATAACCACCTTCAAATTTCTTGAAATTCATGAACTTACTTTTATCTCTAGTCATGTGGCTTGAGCAACCACTATCTATGATTCATAGATTATTCTCCTTTTAAGCATGTAGTGCAGTTTGGGAAATCATTGACTTTTCTAACTTTTTTCTTCAAGAACTTTCTTCCAAACTTTATCTAATTCATGAATTCTACTTTATGATCCTTTTCTTCCACTTTTCGATAGTGGAGGACTCACAAAATTGCTTTTGTAGTTCTTTACAATGTTTCCAAAGTTATTATACTTGATACATATGGTATTAAAATTGTATAGAGGTGCAAATGCATTGTTGTTGACAAAGTTATTTCTTCTTACCAAAAGTTTCCTACAACCCATAGCCTTATGATCAAAATTATTGCAATTAAAACAATAACCAAAGAAAAGAAAATTAAACTTGGTATTGTATCCATGTCTTTTGGATCTTTTTCTTTTGTTTTGCACTTGAATAAAGCCATCATTATGTGTCATGATTTCATCACTTTCCATGATTCTTTCATACTTCAAACTTTTGGAGTATGTCACTATCACTTCTGGAATTTCCTTAGTAGTCTTCTCAAACTATTTTTTCTCCTCCTAATCATCAAAAACTATTTTGCTTTTGACATGCAAAGCTCTCTAACTTCCCAACATCTGATCTAGGTTTTCAATACTCTTTACAAACTTCATCTATAGCTACCGGTTCACTTTCTCAAGCTCTTTTCTTACTACAACAATTTCTACTTCCGACTTCTCACAATCTTTATCTCTTGATAGAAATTTTTTTATTAAAATTTCTTCAATCCTTTTTGCTTCTTTAGTCTGGGTCTTAAGATCAATAATAATCTTTTCTACTTTCTTCAAATCCTAAGTTATCTTTTCTTTAGCTGTCACCTCTTCTATAATTCGTCTCTTCAACCTTTTGATTTCTTTTCTGACCCACATCAATTCATCCACAAGATCTACCTTCTCTTTATTGTTTCTGGAACCCATTTTTAGATCTCCTTCAATAGTCTCAAAAGCCATGAACACAACTTTTTCTTTTTCATCTCCGGAGACATCTTCATCTTCTTCTTTGGTGGAGTAATCTGCTTCCTCATTAGTGTAGAAACTCTTATATTTTCTCTGACCTTTAAACTTTCTCTAAAATGATTTCTTTCCATTTTTTTACTCAACATTGTTAGTATTCTTATGGGGACACTTAGCCATAAAATTTCCTACTTCAACACAATTGAAACACTTAAAAGGTTAATTTCCTTTGTACCTACTGAAACCTATTTGTAGCTTTTTGACAAAATTTTCTTCTTCTGGATCTGATCCAATATCAAAATCTTGATCATCTTCTTCTTAGATACTCTGAAAGCAACCTCTTTCCTTATAGAATCCTCACTTTCGAATCTCATCTCAAATGCAATTAGAATTCCATGTTGTTCAGTCAATTTTAAAGCATTCAAATCCTTAGCTTTTTCAATAGTAGAGAATTTAGAATCAAACCTTCTGGGAATAGATCTAAGTACCTTTTTCACAACAACCTTCTCTTCCAAACTCTCACTAAGACCTCAAATAGAGTTGACAACTTCATCAACCCAAGGCATGAATATAGCAATATTCTCATATTCTCTCATATTCAAACCTTCAAACTGAGCTTTGCAAGTTTGTAACTTTTCCTCTTTGAATTTCTCATCACCTTCATCTAGATTATCTCAAATTTATCCAATATGCCGTTCATTGTTTTGCACTGTATTTCTTTCACAAAAATTGGTCAATCCACAGAAAATAACATTTCTTGTCTTAGCATTGAGTTTACAGGCCTTCTTTCCGATATGATCCCTAGGATGGTTTTCATGAGACCCATATCCTTCTACTACTAGCATCCACATGTCCATTCCTAAAGACATTAAACAGTACTCCATCCTAACTTTGCAAAATGCAAAATCAGATCCATCAAAGATTGGTTCTTTATTCTCGAAAAAGCTTTCTTGTGCCATCCTAGACCTACCTTCAATTGTTAGGCTTATTCAAATGAACTTGGCTCTGATACCAATTGAAGGGTACACAATCTACTAAGAGAGGGGGTGAATCAATAGATCTAAAAAATTATAGAATTATTAACTTTTTCTACAGTTATATGATTCTTCACAACAAATCCCACATTAGCATAAACAAACAAAACATAACAGCATAAAGCATATAAGAGAACACCATATTTTTTTGGAAAACCTAAGATGATAAAAACCACAGTGAGAATAGATTCTTGGATCTACTATCCAAATCAAGACTCACAATGCAAAAATGTATAACTGAATTTTATACAATGAACTGGGCACCAATCTACCAGAGACAACAATCCCCTAGTGTGTTTATAGGCACCAACCTACTAGAGACACCAATCCTTAAATGAAACAATACAACAATTAGAACACCATCCATATCAGAATACAATGATAAAGTGTGTGGATCTTCAATATAACAAAAACATGTGCTAGAGTCACTATTGACACTCTTCCTCTCTAAAAATGATCTTCTAATGCTAGTGCTCTCTTTTCTTCACACCTTCTCTTTGATTTACACCCTTCAGACAACTAGTGTAATTATGCTTCATAGTTTTGTACACAAAATCACATAACATGCATCTAAACATTTGAAATATATGTACATGACATTACATTTACACTCTTCAATGTTGGTTAGGGATCCACAAATAGCTAGGATGACATAAGGTGGACCTAAATTCAACATACATGAAATGTGTAATAGGTCTGCCCAATTTCAATTTTCTTGCCACCAAAATAACTTGATGGTGTGCGCTATCATAGGAACCTTAACCAAGTCCTATCCTAAAACCACACACAAGATTTGAATTATGCACACACCTTAAAATTTAAACAGGTTGACAAACCTTCTAACACTTCAAACTTCTTGCACTCTAAAAATATCCTCTAGAAACTTAGGAAACTAATAGAACTAGTGTAGACACACTCTCCTTCCAAACCAAAGAGAAACACTGCATTTCTGAAAGAAATTCCAGCCACATTTTTATTTCCAAAGAAATCTCTTTTCCCAAAAGATATCCTTGCACAGACTTCCGAACCACCATAGTCATATTGACTACATACTATGCATGGTATAATATTTATACAATACACACCAACTCCTAAAAAGGTGGTCATGCCAATAAAACTTATGGAGTATGTTACTTGATATAGGATCTGATTAATGAGACAACTTCTTCAAGATTAAAGACCTTAGGGGAACTTTAAGTCGAGGGGAATATAATGATAACTCTAGTAATCCTACAATATTTTTCATCCTTGACAACCTTTGAAATCAATTACACTTTTGACAGTCTTGACACCCTTTGACAACATTCTTGTTCATAAATAGCATAAATTTGACATCAATGACAACCTATGTTCAACACATTTATACTATATCTTTTGTGTTAGAGTAAAGGTTTTTAACTTAATTATGTTAATTAAGTTACCTTTATTCCTCTCTTAATATTTCACTTTAGTTTGCATATTTTGACATTTAATAATTATATTAATTATTAAATATCTACCTATTAGGGTTGCACAATCTCCTTTTATAAGGATTGATCATTGTATTTTATCCCACTCTCTAAATAATGCATTCTCAGCTTTTAGAGCACCTTTGTCTTTTGTTTGGAATGTCTTCTTTCTGTGACAGGTTATTTTCTTACAGGTGATCTTCAGGTCTGTGAGGTTGACTTTCACAACTTCAACATGGTATGTTCATTTTTTGAAGATTTTAGCTTACAGAGTTTTTTTTTCTGTGCAAGGGTCTCATTCCTAGAATTTTTTGCTAGATCAGAGGGGTTTTCCATCATTTTTTGAGAAATTTTGACCTTGATCTCTCAAACAGTGCATGTTGGTGCAAAATGGCCCTCATAGATGCGCTCAGAAGGCCCAAAAACCCCTATTTTCATATAAAATATGATAGGGTTTGTTGAAAATTTATTTTTTAGTGTTTTTGGGGAATCTCAAAAAAAGTTGCTAGAAAAATCCGTATGATTGGATTTATACGGATGCCTCGATTTTTGTGCCATATTTTTTGGTGTCTGCATCAGCTACCTTGATTTTAGTGCCAGTTTGCATCGATTTCTGTGCCCTTTTGATTTCTGTGCTACCTAGATTTTCATGCCATGAAAGTACAACCAAATATTTTATTAATTTTTTAATCTTCAAATTAATAAAATGTTTGGTTTAAAACCTAAATGAGCATATTTAGTAAAACGATCATATCTTGAGCATACGGTGTTGGTTTTTCAAAAATGAGATATCCTTGGAAAGCTGGTTCAGAGCACTATCCAGTGGTGTAGGTGTGACTTTATGTTTTTTCCATTTTGCTTCCTTTTTTGCAGTCAAAGTCAGATGATGGTTTTTGCACTCTGGGGGGCATAACTTTTGTGTCTGAGCTCCATTTTGTGCAAACAAATAGGCGTCAAAAAGTTGGTTCAGTTTTCTACACAATGACCAGACTTATTTTCTTAGATTCTGATCCACATATATTTTATTCGGCGTTTTGTGTTTTCACAATTTGCTTAATTACTTGGACGTTTTGGCACTTGGGAACCTCCTGTTTGCGTCATTAGGCTCTATTTCATTTGATCTATATGCTATAAGGTCATTTTTCTCAGATTTTTTAATTTGAAGAGTTATCATGGGTTTTTCTACTCACCCTTTAGTTGTAATTCTGGAACGAGGTAATTATGAGTCATGGGCAAAGGGCATACTTACACATTGTAGGTGGCTTAATATTTTTCCTTATTTGTATGATCTCATACCTAAACCAGACACTTCAGAGGGAAAAATAGCTTGGGATATCATTAGAGATCACATAATAGGACTTATATTGTCTAGTGTTGATGATGACACTGTGTGGGCTATATCAAACATTGATTTTCTCCACCCACTTTGGACACGTCTTTGGGAGATCAATGGAGACCCCAATCTCTCTCAATTCCTAGAGGATCCTACTTCAGATTATCTCTTACCCATTGCTTGGAGAGATAATACACCCTTTGATCATGATACTTTAGATAGACACCCTTACATGTTCTGATGGATTAGAGGCTTGTCTCACAGTTCCTACTCTTCAGACTGAGATTATACATGTATCATATGTTTTTCCTAATGACATCAATATCACCACATTGGCCCCTATGGATTTAGTTCAGCATCATGACCATCTTGTTCATTCATTATCTGCTACATTATGGGATTCTTATCTTGCAGACACATTCTTGTTTGTTGAGTCTCACACTGCAAATCTTGAGTATTATTTTGAGGACATTCATCTCCTCTACCTTAACAGTCAGGTTATCACTGTACGCCACCATTATCCGTGCATTTAGAGGTTTCATTTCAAGATTCTCCATATCAGTTTGGATTTGGCATCATTTGTTTCAGTTCAGACAGAGAGATTCTTTAACATCCTATCATGGCACACATCTTCGGACAGATTGGTTCATCACTCTTCATAGGGTTTCTTCAACATCGTCCTTTGGATTCATTTCTTCCCAAGGGGAGGAATGTTATTTTCCACTTCAAGATCTCTTTCTGGATTCTACATCAGGCATCCACCATTATGATAGGAGTTTCTTCATTGTGGGGGGGCCTTCTAGTCTCTTTCTCTCTCTCCTATGGGGGGAACATATTTTATACTTGTGTGATAGAAGCAATTCTTGGGGGGTCATGTTGAGTCCTTCTATCTCTCTTCTTATTTCACTCTTGTATTTCCATCTCTTTTTGGAGAGGAGTTTTTCCCACTAGGTTTTCTCCTTTACTTCGATTTATAGAGATTTGGTTGTATTGGGATACCTGATTAGGCCTAGTTGTTGGGACCCTTGTTTGCTTTCATGCATTGTAGTTACCTTTTCTTTCTTGAACATGTTTGTAGTTGCACTCTTGCTCATCTTAAGGGGGGGTGTTAGAGTAATGGTTTTTAACTTAATTATGTTAATTAAGTTACCTTTATTCCTCTCTTAAGATTTCACTTTAGTTTGCATATTGTGACATTTAATAATTATAATAATTATTAATGTTTACCTATTGGGGTTGTACAATCTTCTTTTATAAGGATTGATCATTGTATTTTATCCCACTCTCTGAATAATGCATTCTCAGCTTTTAGAGCACCTTTGTCTTTTGTCTAGAATGTATTTTTTCTATGACAGGTTATTTGCATGCAGGTGATCTTCGGGGTCTGTGAGGTTGGCTTTCACAACTTCAACATTTTGTTGTTCATGAATAGGTGAAATTTGGTTGTTTGAATTATTTCTTGCTTTTGATGAAAAGAGTTGTAATTGTTTTCTATGGTGATGTGAATGTTGTACTCTCTATCCCTTGATGTAAAGCATTGCATAAGAGATGAAATAAAGTATGTAAGGTCTCAAACAATCAAAGGCACAAAAAGTTGTATTGAAGGAGCTCAAGAGAATACTATGTATTCCTTCGCATCTAAAGGATATGGCCTTTCTATTTGGAAATTAGATAGATAAAGGTGTGAAGTATGCATGTTCTTGAATTCAAAGGATAGAACTTACCAAAGAAGATTCCAGAGCTAGCATAGTGTTGTTGTAGTAAAAAAGAGTTAGAGGATTGCTTCAGATTTGTCTGCATTTGAAAATATGATCTTGCATTTTGGAGGATACTTTCATATTATTTGTATGTCTTCTTATTTTAAGTTTCAAGTGTTGAGGGTACTGCAAGTATGATTTTCAATGTTCTATCTCGAGACTGTATATTCATAGTTTGCAAATGATGTTGAGTTTAGTGTCTATCAGATTGTGCTAGCCTGAAGTTACATGGAGTTGTGAAAGGAGTGTATGAGAATTTTTTTTCATGTCATATAGTGTTTGTAAATTGATCAAAATAATGTTATTTGGTCTCTCCGGTATCACCTTCCGTCTGGAGCTAATGCATGGGAAGTTAAGTGTTTATTGGGCTGACCTAGTATGTTGAGATGATTGCACTCAGTGTTTGGAAGTGTGCACCAGTATGGATATGTATTCTAAGATAAAATAGGTCTTGATTATCTTTTGGTTTGAACCACATTTGATTTCTCTTTTTGCAGATGTCTTGGAGCTGACTTGTTGTGGTCATTGCACATTTCATGTTACATGTTTCATTTTGGTTGAAAAAGGATAAAATTTTTGAAGCTTGCAAAGGGTATAAATAAAGGATCAAATTTGTTGCAAAAAGTATGAGAGTGTGTGAGTATGTAAGGAGGTATGTGTGAGTATATGTGTGTGTGGAAGTGAGCAGAAGATAACACTGGTTGTTGATCAGAGGTGTTGAAGATATATGTCAGTCTAAAGGGTGTTGTTGTTGCGGTGGTGTTCAATCAATAGATTGTGTCAAGTATGTTACCGAGGTTGTAACCTCTTTTTGTAAACATTGTAATCTATAGGGAGTTGTAGCTTCCTTTAGTTGAAGCCATAAAATTAAAATTGTGTTTCATGGAGTTGTAGCTTCCTTTGAATTGTAGCCCATAAAACTTGTAAATATTGTCTTTATTTGTGAGGTTGGATTTGGACAATAGTTCCAAGCAGCTTGCTCACTGTGGTTTTTCCCTTCTAGGGTTTTCCACATAAATCCAGTATTATGGTTGTGTGTTGGTGGTCTTATTTGCATAGTTTGATTCTTTATTTGTTAAGGCAATAGAAAGCTTTGGTTGATAAAGTTGAATTGGATTAATTTGTGGTATATATTGATTCACCCCCCTCTCATTATATCAATTTTCTCTAACACCTAGTTTATTTCCTCTTCATATTTTGAGAAAAATAGTGATTTAGTAAGGTTAATATCATTTTCTTTATTATTTTATCATGTTCATAATCTTTCTTTATTTTTGTGCATATAGATATTTTTGACTTGCATCATACTTTCAATTTTGTATTTGTACAAGATGGCAACACATTACATGAACATCCTCACAACATGCTAGGGTTCTAGGTAGAGACCTTAAAATTTGCACTCCAAGTTACTTCTTGTTTGAATTTTCTATTTTGTAATAAAAAATTTACCTTTATTTTTCTATTTTCATATATTTTCACCATTTTACTTCCTTTAAGCATTTTAATTTAATAATATGTATTTCCAGTTAAGATTAAATTTCAAAAGGAATACTAGCATAAATATAAGCAATAGATTTAGTAAAAATAAACATGATTACTTAATCCTATTGTAATGTGTGGAATTTCTCTCAAAGGAAAATGATTTCACTTTTGTTAGATTCAAATTTTATACATTACATCTTGGGGAACATATCATTTTACACAACTTTTAAACAAAAACTTCAAACATCAAATGCTTTTCCCTTTTTCTCAATACTAGAGTTTTAGATTACATGTAAGATTTTTATGGTTTTATAACTAAATCTCTCTACTCTAATGATGTAGAGCGTAAAATCCTTTGAAAAAAAAAGACGTCTTATTCTCATCCTTTATGAATCCCTTCAAAACTGGTCCAAAATTCTCCCACAAAATATTTACTATTGCAATGCCTTCATCACACCCTCAAATAACCATTAAAGAACTTCTCTTTCCACTAGTTCTCCTCACATGGATGTGGGCTTTCATCACGAGGTTGATTTATAGGCCTTTGATTCTCAAATTCAAAACTTGGATTAGTACTTATAAGGTTGTGTCTATCCTTAGTGTCATTCAAAACATGTTAAAAAATCACTTTAAGGGATTGGAATTCTTATGTGGCTTGGTGCAGATTGTTCAAGCCAATGTCCCAACTTATACAACCATTTTTGGGGAAACTCATTATTTTTATTCCAACATAACTAGCACATAGTTATCTTTTTCAATGCCAATTCTAACCATCCATATGGTCACTACTACACCTATGAACACAATTGTTCAATAATGAGGGATTATACTATGTCTAGTAGGTTTATACATCTTTTTACTAACCTAAAATATGAGATTTATGGAAGAAATCATGAAACCTCTTTAAAATTTAGGTCTATCACTTTGCATGCTTTCACATCCTCTACAATGCATACATCGATAACACTTTAACACATACAATAGATCCTATTATAAACTAGATAATGCAAAATATTGGACCATTACAACATTAGATTGCTTATATTGCAACTACTTCAACTCAACCTCTAATTTCTCCATATTATAGATGAATTCCTTTATCACTACATATTATTTCTACTCCTACACCCACAAGGTTTGAGGTGCCAAGGTTTGAGAAATACAATGGTAAGAGAGATCCATAGACATATGCATATGCCTTCATTGCACTATGTAGTGATTTTATATTGCAAGATGTGTTGTTAGCAAAATTATTCTCGTAGTCACTAAAATATACTATGTTGGATTGGTTTTTCCCCCTTCATGACCATTCAATCAATTCCTTTGACCAATCGGTTAATCAATTTTTGCAACATTTTTAGGCCAACATTGGGCTACTGGTCACCTTTACTAACCTCGTCCATTATAAATACTCAAAATAAAAAAATTATGGATTTTTTTTAGATATTAATCATTGTTTTTAAAAAATCCTTACATGTTTCTTGATTCTAATGTATAGCAAGTGTTCATCGAAAACATGCAACTTTTACTTCAAGAGAAAATATTCTTACTAAAATATAATTCATTTACTCATTTGTGAAGTACCTTGTGAGGCTATCAATATTTGATAAGCCAATATGGAGGATCCATGTCATCGAATCCCTTTGATGTCCCTAGTGTCTCCTTTTTATCCTCTCAAATTTTCAAAAAAATATAAATGTAGTTAACACATCTCAAACATCAAATGCTTCTATTGTTGAGCCTTAGAGACATTGATAGTTCACAAAACTATTCAAGTCTCCTCATAGCATTTTATAGAAACTTCTCTAAAATCATCTTGTACAATTATCACCAATTCACCCTCTTTCTACAAATTAGCTACTCTTGTCTTCTTATGACCCAAAGGAATTTTTTCAATTCTATCATGTTATTGGTTGTGATATTAGTGTTGTATGCATCTTCAACATATCATCCATGACCACATCGACCCTAGTACCATCCAAATCTTAGATGAACTTGACAAATATAAAAAATCATTAATAAACCCAATTAAGATTTACAAATTTTCATTGACCCATTTCCAAAATACTCTACATCAACCTTTCTCTTTCTTTTGAGGAACTAAAATCTTCTCCTATTATACCTCTATCCTCCTTAGGCAATATGGTAGCTATGGTGGATTCTCACCGTAACTCATCTTTGAAGCAAGCTATTCTCGAGCCGGCTTATCTTCTTCTTATGACCCAAAGGAATTTTTTCAATTCTATCATGTTATTGGTTGTGATATTAGTGTTGTATGCATCTTCAACATATCATCCATGACCACATCGACCCTAGTACCATCCAAATCTTAGATGAACTTGACAAATATAAAAAATCATTAATAAACCCAATTAAGATTTACAAATTTTCATTGACCCATTTCCAAAATACTCTACATCAACCTTTCTCTTTCTTTTGAGGAACTAAAATCTTCTCCTATTATACCTCTATCCTCCTTAGGCAATATGGTAGCTATGGTGGATTCTCACCGTAACTCATCTTTGAAGCAAGCTATTCTCGAGCCCACCGCATATTTACCTTCAATTGACATGCCTAATGGCATAGAAGATAGTCCTCTCTACATTCTCACTCAATTCAATGAGAGAACCAGTAATGAAGTTCGTGTTGACCTTTCCAAAAGGGCCAATGTAATTACTAAGTAAATCTTGTATGTCAACCAATTGTGAAAATATAAGTACAAGAAATTAACATTCTTTATACAAACTCATGATGGATTTTCCTCCTTACCTTAGGTTCCATCAAGTCCTTTCTATCCAAGAAGAACCTAAGTTCCTGGATACTTATTTCTATGCCATTCTTGCTTATAATCACTTTCATGTGAAATTGGGTCATCCATGGATTACTTCTATGAAATTAGTAACTTATGTTGTTCATAAATGTCTTGAATTCTTGCATAATTGAGTTGTACATACTATCCATCACATTGGATATAAGCCACTCACATTTGTGACAAATTTTCCTTGGACTATGTTGGAACTATAAAAAATCTGTTGATTTTGCATATTGTCCACATTCATAATTTTCCAAGTGAGTCCTACCATGTGCACATTTTCCTTATTTTTGGCCATGTTGTCCCATATGATCCATTAGGTCTTGAATATTTCACATTACTATTCATATCGGCTTGTGATGGTCAAGGGTTTCCCGGTTCATATTGTATTTCCGCTTGTATGAGTCTATATTGCCTATCGGCAAGACTCATTTGGTGTCACAGCGATCAAAATTTTCTTACAGGAAGCTTTCGGCAGGACTTCGTCATGATTTTGGCGACAGAGGAATGGTCTACCGGTAGGAGTTTTACTGTCGGGATGAAGTCTTATCGATTTCCATATGTCTCCCCGACCGACCACAAATGGGTGCTCATCGGCGAGAGGTTTTCCTTCATTGTATTATCATGGCGAAACTCCCTTGTCTTGCCGACCAATATGATGGATGAACATTTCAGCAAAGGTTTGGTGCTCTGGTGAAAGGTCATAACGAAGTGTATATGTCTCACCGACAGAGCACAAAGGGTTTCTTTCAAATGGCTTTCAGTGAGAGGTTGGTTGTGTCTCGGTAATCAAGTGTGGATTCGAATGCTTCGGTATGACATAATGTAGTTTCCGAGAGGTCTCCCTGACATTGATATGTCTCGCCGATACACAAGAAGAAAGGGAACATCTCGGTAGGAGTTATTTCTTTCAAAGTGATGTCTCGGCGAGTGACCTTCGGTCTCACCGATAAAACACATAAGGACTATGTCGATGAGAGAATTGATTTCTCTTGGCGATCTAAAGTGAGCTCAGGGTGATTCTCGGTATAACAAGGAGAATTCTATATAATGTCTCCTCGGCGGTGAAGGGTCACAGCAACATGCAAGAGATAATGGGGGTTTTCAGTAAAATATAATATGCACTACGTGAGGTCTCTCTGACATCTGAATGTCACGACGACTGTGAACAAAACAAAAGAACACATCGGTGAGAGATATTTTTGTGTCTCAGCGAAAGCATGTAAAGAAATACATATCAATATAACATTTTATAGTTTGTGAGATGTCTCACCGACCTCACAGAGTTAGGGTGAAACACAAAGGGCATGGGATGACAGCGTTATAATTGCCTTTGGCATACTTATAGAGATGTCTTGGCGACTGCCTCAGCGAATGATTAATAGAGACTCAAACACTATGGGCCGACATATGAGAATTTCTAAATGTTGTTGAAGGCTGACATGAAATGTACCCGAATTCTACGGTTGGCCGACATGATTTGGAAGTAATATGATCCCTGATGCTGGTGTATAAATATGCACTCTCATTTGTAGTTGAGATATCATATTTTAGATCAAATTTTTAGAATAGATACAGTAGATTAAGAATGGACACAGTAGAATAAAGTTCTCATTCCAGAGACTATGTTGTATATTTTCAAATGGCGATTTAAATGAAATTCAGTTCGTGTGGCAGTTTATTTTTGGTGTCAATTGTTTGTTGAGTTTATTGAAAAACATTGCTAAGCTATCTCCAAGTTGATTCTTTCTGGTTGTTTAAATTGATATAACAAGTTTATTTTCAGTTTATCAGTGCACATTTGTTGTATCTGTGTGGTTAATTAACTGGTTCTCTCAAGAAGAGATTAAATCCTTTTGGTTGATCATAGTAATCAGGGAGATTCATTTGGATTATTAAAGTTGAGCTTAGTAGTCATAATCCTACATGTTTATACAAGTTATAAATAGATCATATGCCAGCAATTTGAGTTTTTGCCAAAATAAGTTGCCCACTCCTGTTTCTTTTGACTCCACATACCCAATAAGGCACTGGTCTCTGCATTTCATCATTTGGATTCATTCAGTTTCTTTACATTTGTTAATTGAGCATTTTAGGATTTAGATTAAGAAGATTGCTATTGCTATCAGTATCAAGTTTGATTTCATTTGTTCACTTCCATCTACCATTGTGGACAAATCATTGCAAGAAAGATAATCATAAGTCAAGTCTGCTTCATTCAGAAAGGTAAACCCACCTAGGTTTAGCAGCACCTGAAGAGTAGAAGGTTGAATTCTTTTGACCTTGTCTGTTACCCTAAAACGTATCAAGAGATTGGCAGCCTCTTGAGGCATCTCGCTTGCGTTTTTGAGAGCTAACAGACTATTTATGGGTGACACAATCTAGACCTCTAAAACCTCACACAAATATATTATTCAAATGTTATCAAAAATTTAAAGTAATTGATCTATTGGTCCTTCTTTATCTTCTCTTATGGTTGCATCTCTCTCAATTTCCCAAATTTTGTAATTCGATTCAATTCCTTTTTCTACCCCTATAGTAGCTAAGGAAAATAAATCTATGTTGGGATGCCCTCATTTTCCCCCATTGTTCTCATGGACTATAGTGGTTCATTCAGTTCCTCCACATGTATTTACGAAAAAAGAGGAAATACACCCATGTTGCATTGAACCTTCTCTCAATTTTATCATCCTTCTATGGTTCCTTTTGTTCCCACTCCCACCTCTTTGGAAACAAAGGGAAAGAAACCCATAGGATGCAAACATTTCCATGCATCAATTGGTCCTCACCCTTTTGTGGTAGTTTCAATTCATCCACCTATCTCTTTGGTAGAAAGAGGAAAAACACACTTGATGTGGGTATCACCTCATGTACCCTTGGTCTCTCAACATCTAACTATTATGATTGTTATTCCTCCTACATCCCAAACAAGGAAAATCCAACAACTAAAGGAGAAATATATCCCCCCTTTTCCTACAACTTAATATTCATCCCATCACATTGAAATAAAATTGCAAGAGAACATAAGAATTGTTGGTGTGTTATGACAAAAGAGCAAGTTTCTTTATATTTCCTCAATATTGAGTGCCCTCTTCCTATGTGACCACCTCTTGATCTAGTTATTCCTCCATCTCCTCCTTCCCAGCTCCCAATTTTTTTTTATCACCTATTTTTTCCCTCAATGGGACCCAAATCAACGTCACCTCAAAAGAGTGTAGGTTGTCTTTGCACCCTCTATGGGCCCTCCTCTTACTTTTGATACTCTTAACACACCTTTATTTTTATCTCTAGTATCGCCCTTGCTTCTCTTGTTCCCTTTTAGTGTACCTAACACTAATTCTTTCTTGATATCATTTATCACACCACCATTTACATAGACATCCCTAACTAGCCTCCCAAGAGAAATCTAGAGCATTATCCTACCCCTCTGTACTACAAGAAAAATCTCAATATACCTTCTCCACCACCTCAAGAAAACTCTTCACCAACTCTTTTCATAGAGGAAACTTTACCTTCTTTTAATCCTCTTCCTACTCCCATTTAGCATGTTAGCAATGGCCTACCACTTGTCACATATCCCAAAATAAACTCACACACCTCCTCTCATGAAGAGTTCTTTTTTGAGTCCTTTGTGGACATTTTTGGAAATATCATCAATATTCACACAATAATTTATACTTTCCTCACAAGGTACTAAGGATGACATTGTAATTGCAACTCATTCATTATCCCTAACTATAGGTGAGATGCCTAGTACTATTTTGAATTTTTTCCTCTAACCTTGTCCTCCCTCCCCTTATGATCAAGATTGGGAGGACAATTTTTTATTTGATTATGACAAGTAATGAAGTGTTTTTGTTTCATTAGAACATGGGTTTTTGCATGTTTATTTTTGTATCCCCTTACATATGCCTATTTTTATTTTTTAGTCTTCCTAAAGGACCTATGTTACTCTTGTATTTGCATAGATATATGGGGAAAACCTATTGCCATACTATTTTACTAGTATCTATAGTCTTCTATTTTTTGTATATTAATTTTTTACTTTTGATGATGATGCAAATCATTGAGGAATTAATGCCTCTTCCATGTTGACCCCAAATTTTATTTTCTTCATGATTATTTCCTCCTTTTTACTCATAGTTCTAAGTGGCTAGGGGAATGATGACAATTCAATTCCTTTCCCATTATATGGTACACATCGTTATGATGACTCTTACATATTTATACTAAATCCAAGACACTAGGCCCCTTAGTGTTATTTCTTTAATTTATTTTTTATTTTTCCATGTGACATCCTAGATCAATTATAAGTAATGGGTATTTAAATGAGGAGCTAAATTCACAAAGGATTTTCCACTCGAGAAAATTTGAAAATGTTGAATTAATACCAACATTTGTCTCTACTTTAGTTGTCTACTTCTCAAAGATAGTGTGTTCAATTATCCTCCTCTCTTCTTTGGACCCCCAATAGTTTTTCTAAAGTCTCAAAAGACTCCCCCTACATGTTGTAGTAACAAAAAAAGTGGCCTTTTTCCCTTACTTGGTTTGATAATTGACTTTAAAAATCAATTAATGATGTCTTGGAGTGGTGTTGTAATGTGTTATACACATTCACACTATTTGAGGACCTTTATTTGACTAAAACATGCCTGAATTGATCCTTTGCAAGGGTGTTGTAAAGTGTTGTAAGACACTTTCACACTTATCTAGGTGGTCATTAATGAATTATGGGTAATTGGAGTAATTAACCCCCTTTTAATTCAAATTTAAGCCTTAATTATGACACCTCCCGAAGATCTACCCCGACACCCATAATTTAATTAATAAAATATTTCATTGGGAAAAGTTAGGTCTTGGAAAATGGTGCCAAGACCCATTCGCCCTAGGTGGCAAACAGGTCCTCCCTTAATAGGACCCCCCTTTTTCAGTTGATCTGAAATGGGTGTTTAGCCTTCTTTCAATCCCTCGGGGTTAGGTCTTGGTAAACTGAGCCAAGACCCATTTGCCCTAGGTGGAAAATGAGTCCTCCCTTAATGAAACCCCCTTTTTTCAATTTCATTCTAGTGAGAATTTAATAATGTTTCTTTCTAGATATGATGTTAGCCTTAATTGTTTGAATTTTGGGGTTAATCTCCTAATTTAGTATAAATAAGGGGTTAATTAACATAGTTTCACCTAGCAAGTTTATGAAGCATTCTAGCAATTTCAAGAGAGCATTATAGAGCATTTCAAGAGCATTCACAAGGAATTTCAAGGTAGATTTTAAGAGTTTATTGCAGAAATTCAAAGTCATATCATCATGTCAAGGGTTTGAAGCATTCATGTTGTTGGGATAAAGAGGTGGATGTAGCATTGAAGATCTACTTGCAACCATTGTTCAAATCACATTCAAGGATCCAAGATCTACATTCTCCATGGCCATGACATGTTAGTTTGCAGATTTGTTTCACGAGACATCATCCAAGGTGATATCATTTGCATTATTTCATATTCATGTTTCATGTCATCATTTTTTTTAATTACCTACAAGGGGTTTGACTAAGGAAAACCCCTACTCACTAAAAATCAACAATTTTTCCCTCCCTTGAGTGTGTGATTGCAGATTTACAGGTTGAAGATCAAGTGGAGCAAGTTTGGAGAAAAGTTGTCAAAGTTGTCAAGTTGCAAAAGTTGTCACTCAAAGTGAAAAATCAAGGATTTAAAGCTACAAAATTTCCTACAGACTTTCAGAAGTTGATAACCAGGATTTTGAGAGTGTAGAAATCAAGGAACATGACCCTAATCTCAGTTTCAGAAACCCTAATAGTGATCCATTCACCACTGAAGGCGAATGGGTCCTCTATAGCTTAAAAACAACTTTTTGACTAGGTACATAGCTTTTTATGCTCTAAAAATTCCCCCATAGTTTCTATAATAGTTAGGTAGTGTTTCTAATTGTTATTTGCATATTTTGCCTCTCATAATTGAGTGTTTTAATAAGAAAAAGACCTAGTGCTTTATCATCTTGTTCATTCATGGTGGTAAACCATAACTTTTTCCTTTAATCATTTTGGTGAACTCGACATATTGAACATTGCATTTTTTTAATTTTTGGAGTCTCTCATTGCATCTTAAGTTAGATTTTTCATTCATTTGTATTTAGATTTGCATTGAATTAAGATCTCATTTAGGGTTACTTTTTTTGCATTGAAATCTTGCATATCATATAAGGTTTAGATTTGCATTATTTTGCATCTCTCTAAACCTGAAAAATACAAAAACAAATCAGTCATTTTGCATCTCATTTAGATCTCATACAATTTCATTTGAAAATCAAAACAAAATTATATTTCAAATTAGGCCTTGCATTTCATCTTTTCATTACATTTTTACATTGAATTTTCAAAAAATTGAAGCTGAAGCTCACTGTCTCAAACCTGGAACTGAAAGATATAAATGAGAATCACTAAAAAATAGTTTAAAAATACCTAACCAAGACCCATTCTCCTTTACTGGTGAGTAAGTCACTAATTAGGTCTGATCTAAAAATTCTAGCAACTGAAAAAGCATCAAAATTCACTCTAAAATCCACAAAAACATCTCAAAAATTTCTAACTTGGACCCATTCACCCTTATTGGCGAATGAGTACCTGTTAGCTACTGCTCTACATTTTTAGGACATTAATATTTTAGTTTTTAGCTTCTTTTTGGTGTAGTTAGCTTTATGTTTCAGTTTCCTAATTTGTTGTTTCATCAATCTCATTGCATTTAGTTTAAATTGCTTCATTTTAGTGCATTGTTACAAATTCAAAATTGCATCAAAACATTTCATTCCAACTTATTGCATTGTGTAATCAGTAAATTGCATTGCTTAGTTTCTAAAAATTGCATTTCATTCTAGGTTGTCGCATTGCTCCTTTGTTATTCTAGGGTTTGCACACTGGGGTTGTAAAACTTGCATGAGCTTTACAACTTGGTGTCCTATTCACAATACTATTATAATAAGACGTAGTTTGAGGCTCATGTCATCCCATGATATCTCACTCATCGTGGATGTTGGGTGCTCTAACTCTCTTTCTGATAGTGTTGACAATCAACCCTCCATGGCTCATAGTTTGCATACTTCATGTCCCATGACTTCACCTCCTACAATCAATGTGCATGATGTCATTGATTAGCTAGATGAACAACTAGAAAATTTACAATACCATATCCTTAGTGAATGCATAGACATTAGCTTGGTTCTCATTATACAAAATGTAAGGAAAGTGCTTAAAACTCAAAACGAAACACAAATCCTCTATAGCCTTAGTTGCTTCATTCATGAATACTTGAACAAACAAGACACCAATACTTGAACAAACAAGACACCAATAACATACAAACCAAAAACAATCTTGCTAAGAATAATGATGACACCGATGATGATATGGAATCACATCCCATTGACCATTTGATAGCATTTATCAAAGCTAGACCTCATAAGGGCTTGACTAGACAACCTCTTGACATTGCTTTCTCAAAAAATGACATACCTAAACGTGCACCTAATGGTCCTCTTTACATAGCTGGCCAAATCAATAATAATCCCACTAATGGGATATTGATTGATCCCGTCTATGGAGAGAATGTGATCACAAAATAATTCTTATATGTGCATGAGCTTGTTGGATCTTAGTTGTGTTCAAATGGTTTTTCCTTGATGACAAAATCTCTTTTAGTTGGTTCTCTTGGTCTAACAGTCTCAGATTGGATCTTTATGCTTTATCATGGTACAAATTTGATGACAAAATTGATAATATGGCTCAGTTCTGGCTTATTCTTGGTCTATTCATGTTTTGGCTATCAGTGGACAGTTTTATGGCTTTGGGTTTACATTCAAAATTTTCATATCTTTTTGTACTAATCAGTTTGAGCTTCATGCAGATATAGGTTATCTTATTTGTACAAGTAATTGGATTGTGCTATTGGTTTTCAGATTCAGGGCTCATTTCAGTTTTTAGAATTGTGAACTTGGTACTTCACACGTTCAGGTATAATGATTCATGGTTTACTCAGTTTTAGTTGGTATATCATTGATGATCATGACACATATTTGGTTCAATGCTTCAATATATTGCTTCATTTTAGACAGTTTGATTATGGCTTCATTTGGAACTTGATTATGAGACATCAATGCTTTCATATTCAGTTTAATCTTGGCATATGTTTCCTGTTACTATTTTTGGAGGTATCACCATTCATAGCTTTCACTTGGCCTCGGTTAGTAATATGGGTTCTTCATGAGAAATATTTTTTACAATACATATGACTTTGTAAAATTTGCATTTGATTAAAGTCATATTTATGGAAATTTAGCTCGAAGGTAAATGACTTGGGTGAGCTTTCTTTGATAAATGACTTTGATTAAAGTCATATTTGATTCGTGCTTAATGATTATTAGTCTTACTTAAAAGTCATTTGAAAATGACATGGCTTTTCTCCTTTGGTAATTATTGCTCAATGGTTTATATTGGTCAACTTTTTGAAATGTCTTCAAGTTAGCAAGGATATGGTCGACATCTTCATAACCCTAATGGGTTTCTCTTAGCAAATATCAAAGGCATTTTATTTGGCCCAACTTGAATAATATTCATCATTTTGTTCTAATCGGCATTATGAGAATCATTGACTTAAATACAGGTTACTTGGTGCGAATTATTAGTCAACATTTTAAAAAGCTTGCTATGGTCGACTTCTTTGGGACAACGAACTCAACTATTTTCTGAGTGGTTCATTATTATGTTTTTGATTTTGGACTTCAAGTCACATTTCATTTCATCAAAGTCATTGATTTTTTTGACTTATTGAAGAGGTTAGGGAAAAATGTGTTTTTCATTTTGCTAACTTTTTTGGCTGGGTATGGAACCCTAGCCATGTCGTCGCCATGAAAGATTGGTTCTTTGAATTCATTGTTGTTTCTATCTTCTCCAGCTAGTTGTAACGGCTATAACAAGATGCTAAATCAGTGTGGATACTATGTTTGGTGTACCTTTTGGCTGGAAGCTCGATAGAGGCTGAAAGAAATTGTGGGAATCACACCTAGTCAGCCATGATTGATGGTATTGATTCACAATTGTATTTGTTTGACTTTCTATCTGCATAATTAGGTAACACGTTTCATCATTCAATGTTTTCTTTCAGCAAAATGACATGTTACTAGTCTTTTCTTGTTCGAATCAGCAAGGTATTAGCATTTTTTGCTTTCCATGAGTCAATGCATTTTAGTTATAGCTGAATTAGTTTATGGGCTGATAAAATAATGGAGATTTATGAATTTCATTTGGTGGGTAGTCATGGTTTTGAAAAAATGTGTCAGTTACAATTTCAAATCACTTCATTCATTGTAGAAATTATTGTTTCATCATATGGGTATTCAGAAATAAGGGTTTCAACTTATTTCTAAAAATAGTTTCAAATGGCTATTTTGTTTTATTAATGATCTAGGTTTTGTAAAAGCAATTGCAGATTTGAAAAAGATCCTTGATTTATTCTTGTCAGTTTATTTACAGCCTACCGATCAGGTGTTACAAATGATTATTCACTAGCACATATTCTAAAAACAACAAGGGGGTTTCAGAATCCTTTGAATAATGCATTCTTTGAAGACTTTTTGACAAACATACTTGTAAACATATTTAAATATAGTGTTGTGAACACTGTGAGACTTTTGGTTATGATTTTGAGATATTGTATTGGTTGTATCAAGAAATAAAATGTAAAAGCTCTGTTATACAAAAAATTGAAAACATGTTTCAGAGCACAGTTGTAATTCTTTTCTATTTAATATTTTAAGGATTCAAGAGTTGAATTCTTAGGGTATTAGGTAGAGAAGACTATTGAGTTCCTTGAGCTTACTTGAAAACGGAGAGATCCTCTGATATTATTATTGTTCAAAAAATAATTTGAGGGGTTGGTACTCCTTGAGATTGATATCTCTAAAAGAGAGGTTGGTGCTCCTTGAGTGGGTGCTCAAAAATTAGCCTAATAGGCATTGTTAATAGTGGATTTTTGAAGATTAAGCCTGCAAGGCATTTCAAGAGTGGTTTTTATACCCCAGGAGGGTTTTCCGCTTGGAAAAATCTTGTGTCTCTTTGTTCTTTTGTGGTCTCACTACTTTACTAATTTGTTACTGCTTTGTTCATTGTTTGATTATTACATTTCTCAATTTTGTTTATGAATGATTACATTCAACTCATGAATGCATTATTCATTAAAATATTGAGATCAAATATGAACTATGTTTTATTTTATGAAAAATGTTCAAATCTGTCAAGACACTGATTCAGCCCCCCTCCCCCTCTCAGTGTCATTTTCACTCCAACAGAGCTATATCAAGAAACATATGATAACCTGAAAGCATGGATCAAGACACATAACATATTTCCTTTCCCTACGATAGGCTCAATAGATCTCCCTTTAAAGGTGGGACCAAAAACATTAACAGGCTCATTCTCCATCATCCCACAATCGGACCAATTTCATGTGAAGTCAGGTTATCCATGGCTTCACTCCATGAATGTTGTTCCTTCAGTTGTGCATAAATGTCTAAAGTTTCCATTTGGAAATGATATCTTCACTATGCATCATAGTGGATTTAATCCTGTCTTGGAAAAAGGGAATTATTCACTAAATTGCTTTTGGCCCGAGCCTATGGAACCTATCAAGCCTCGTGAAGATTTCTTTTTCAAATCATATCAAAAATTCAAGGCAAAGAAAATAGTATAACTATCCATTTGCAACATGCCTAAACCTATGGTCAAACCAACTATCCTTGATGAGAGAATGATTGAACCAAAAACACTTTTGAACATACAAGAACAACCTCCTGTAATTTCCCACAAGAGACCATGAGATAGCACAAACAATCCCATTGTCCCTCCTAGAGTCAAACAAGTTTACAAAGTCAAAGAGAAAGCGGTTGAGAAACCTCCTATTGTTTCTTCTAGTCCTCCCAAGGAAGACAAGAAACCTATGATTGACAAACCCACTCTTACACAAAAAAATTGACAATAAATTGAAACTAAATTGAAGTGCTAGAGAGCATAGACATAGTCATCATATTATTTCTCGTAGATTGAAAACTCAAGAAAACAACAATAACATAGAGAAATAAAAATCCTATCTTACTTGAAGCAATGCATGATGACTCTCAACCCTCGCTGCAACATAAACAATAACATTGCATGGACATTATTATTCGACCTCTTGTTGTGATTAATTTAGATGATGACATTGACATTGCAAAAATTGATGAACAAGTGCATGATGAGTTGAATGCATTGTTTTCTTCTTCCATGAGATTAAATGACAAATCTCCTAAAAAGAGTGTTGAACTTGGTGTGTGTCCTAGTTCGGCAATTGATGTTGTCCCTTTGGCTAGTTGCATGCCTTCTATTTATACCAACTGAGATTGGGAGGTAGACGACCTACTCTAGGTTGACTCACCTATGCCTTACTAGCCTTTCATTTTTCTTTATGATTGCATGTGTGTAATGTGATCCCATATGACGTTTTGTTTGATGTCTCTCTCTTTTTGTGCATTCCTCTATATGTATCTTCATTCTTCTCTATGTCGTAATCATTTTTCATTTGTCTTGTGTTTTACTTTTGGGGACATGACACAAGGCATTGAGACATTTAGGTCTCTTCCATGTTGACCCAAAAGATTTTCCTTTCTCTTTTTCATTTGTCTTGTTTTTTTCCTTTTGGGGATGGCACAAGGTGTTGAGAAATTTATGTCTCTTCCATGTTAACCCAAAAGCTTTGTCTTTGTCTTTTTCATTTGTCTTGTGTTTTCCTTTTGGGGATGATGCAAGGCATCGAGATATTCATGTTTCTTCCATGTTGAACCGAAAGGCTTTTTTTTTTTTTTCTCTCT
>VDFB02193867.1:302122417-302134952 GCA_007258455.2 Sequoia sempervirens
CAAAACCCAAACATAATTAAATTATTACTTTTTCTATCCAATTTTAGGGAATAAAACATATGCTTGTTGCAAGGTGTGACCCTTGGTCTCCTCTTCCTGTGGTAGGCATAGTCCAACGTGGTGCTTGGGATTTGTGATATGGTTTAACCACCTCCTGTGGATCTTGATCTTGTATAAATCTAGCAAATGTATCAGGCATTAACAAGTTGATCTTTTGGTGCAACGAAAGTCATCTTTGCAACAATTGGTATTAGATCCATGGTTACAGGTTCAAACCCCATGCTTGTGCTAGGGGGATTGTTTCAAGGTCTAACCCTTGGTCTCCTCTTCCTATGGTAGGCATAGTCCAACATGGTGTTTGGGCTTCGTGACATGGTTTAACCACCTCTTGTGGATCTTGATCTTGTATAAATCCAATATTTTGGTGCAACGACATTCATCTTTGCAACAATGATTCCCTTAAGAAGCATTAATATTTCACTATTATTTTACCACATACAATATATAAAAATAGTATCATTTATTTCACAATCAATTTCATCATTCACATTAGGGTACATAATACTCAATCAAATCTTGCAGCAATTATCAAGGAATAAGGGAAAGGAAGGACATCATAAGGTCATTTCAACCATAAATAACAAGGAGATGAGAACACAAATGAAATTCACGTAACACCACATGAGCAACAAAACTAACCAGAGATCCCAATGTTGCAACCTATCTTTGATACCAAATGTAATTTCCAAACATTTACACCACAAAATAGTTAAGGGAAAAACACAAATTTCAAATTTTGATCACAAACATCTGTATAATTCATAAAAGGCTACTTCTTATACATGCACTTCATGAAAGCATACCAACATTTGACCAATCAATTAAAAAAATTGGTCAAGTAAGCAACTATTGCACAATAATCATGGTTAGGTTCTAGTGGAGACATGGAATCCACATAACCAAGATAGACCTAATTAGTTCAACTAACTAATTAATAATCTAAAACATAATTCAAGTCACATGTCAAATGATAAAATATATAATAATAGTATTCTAAAATTAATAATAAGATAACAAGACCTAGGGGTTAGAACTAGTCCTCAAGGGCTCGTCTTTGATGGCCTTTCCTACGTATTGTGCAGAGGCTCAATAGTTCGACAGCTTGAGTTCACCCAACTCATATTTGATTGACCAAAAATCACACATTTCACCTAAGTTTAAACCAACATACTAACCTTTGAAACATTGAAGTGCGAGAATCCAAGTAGTACTTTAAGTTTTCAGAGGTTAAGGATTGCTAATTCCTCTTGCCTCATCCTTGAAGTGCATAATCGAGCTTAACAAGAAATTCTAAACACATATGTCTAATGCTCTTTACCCCTATTGGGGTTTGGCCATCGGTCTTACCCCTTACCTTCTACCAACCTTTACTCCATCACAAATGTTCCCAAAAACCTCTAAAACATGCTTGAGTTTGTCAAATATCAGGTTTCTCTCTTCCACCTTATCACTTTCATGCCTTTGTGTTAAGGTGTAAGTTAACCTACTAGCCCGTGATGTCCAAAATAATCCTAAGCATTGATAGACTTAACCCTTTCAGGTATTAGCCTTAATAAAACCTTTTTTTCGCATACCAACAATTAGTAAGGCATAGGCCTTATGACTGAATCCACCTCATACATCTTCCTTTTTTCCATGTTATGGCATAAGCCTTTACATTGGCCCACGAATTTCAAAGTAATTTTGGGTGTTGGGTTTCACCCCTTATCTCTTACCACTTACCATGCTTTCGGTAAGTCATAAACAGTCCTACTAAACTATGGAGCCCAAATGTTTTCTTCATAAGTTTTTCCCTTTTGGGTGTCGTCCTTCAATATTTCTCCTTACCACATTCTCGCCAAACTATTAAGGAATAAACCTCAAAGATGACCCACTAACATTGAAATTATTTTGGGTGTTGGGGCTTGAGGTTTCATCTTTCCCCTTCCTTTAATTCATGTTAAGGAAAATGCCTTAACACCAACCTAGGAACAATGAGACCATTTCGGGTGTCAGAGTTTGGGGTTTCAATTTCATCATACCCCTTTCTTAATATTCTAAATAAGGAATAATCCTTAACACAAATCCACCAAATCTAAGAGTAGTTCGAGTGTTGAGGTTCGGGTGTCCTTCATACCTCTTTCGCCACTTTCTTAACATTTAGTTAAGGCACAAGCTTTAAGGTCGATGCCTAATTCTCGATGCCTTTTTGGACTTAACACACATGAACTTCCTTTTCCTTTGTGTAATTGGTACAAGGTATGGATGAAGTTTGATGTTTTGAAACCTTTTCGGACTTAGCACACTCTTCCTTCCTTTCTCTGAGGGATTTTTTATGATGTATGGCTAAAGCTTGAAGTCTAATGCCATTTGAACTTAACTCAGACTCCCTTCATTTCTTGAAGTAATTTAGTATAAGAAATGAATGAAGCTCGAAGTATGATGCCTTTTGAACTTAACTCAAAATTTCTTTATTTCTTTAAGGCATTTAGCATAAGGTATGACTAAATCCTGAAGTCCAATCTATTGTAGTAGAGAGTAGGCATCAAGCCCAAAGTCTAAAGCCCAATGAAACTTAGCTAAAAAATGACTAACTCTTTTCTCTTTAGCAAGTGATGCAAAGTAAGCCCGAGGCCCAAAATTTTGTAACTCTTCAAGGATTGTTGTAATGACACCTTAAGGCCCATGAATCCTTCTTCCTAACATCCTTAGGAAGCCCTTTCAAATTCAAACAATAAATCCTTACTTGATATCACTTGAGATCACTCAGATCTCCTTCTGACCTTAAAGAGGTGCCCCATTGACACCAATGACAATCAGATTTCCAACATGCTATTATTCTAGTTAGTGCTAGGTTCATACATCCTTATCAACTTAAATTTCTATTAGAATTTCCCAATTTTAAGTAAAGGTATGATGTTTTAATCTAAGTGTAGATCATAATTCCATGACATTTCACAACACAATAGTAGTATAAACTCTAAACTTTCATCTTTCCTTATTTACTTGTTATCTTAATTTCTCTAAGTTAAGCAGTACTATAGGGATCAATTTTGCAGTTGCTATTTTCACTAAAACCTCTAAGGTTCCTTTAGTTACTTTAGTCATAATGCTTGATGTGAGGAACCTCAAGTGAATACTATAGGAGGCGTTCACAATCAACATGATTCAAATGATAAGAAAGGACCGCTACAACAAGTGGGCCTTAGAAACACATTATAACATGATAAATTATAGTATCTATCAATGTAGATTTAGTCATTTACTTTAATAGAAGCATTCACATAAGAATTTATCTAATCTACTCTTAGAATCAAATGGATAAAGTATAGTGGCACTCAAACACAACTGGATCTTGTATCATCTAAATGATGCACTCTAAATCTACATAGCATGGTAGCATAAGTTTAGAATAAAAGGGGTTGTAAATATATTCTCGAGTTACTCCATACCTCTCCTAAGCATAATGCAATCCTAGAAAAAGTATTGCAAGAATCTTCTATCCCCATTGACCTAAACGTGAATCTATTTCAAGCCATGGTAGTATTCTTAGATACCACACATCATGTCACTTTCACTAAGCATGATTGCACTTTATAGAAGCCTAACCATAATGAACCTCTACATCTTGAAGTATACATAAATAAACACAAAACCAGACAAGTTCTAATAGATGGCAGAGCAATCCTAAACATATATACACTAAAACTGGTTAGAACTATGGGTTTCTCTAAGGAATGTATATATGTATCTAAAAGGTATTAATAAGAGCATATGATGATGTGGAGCACTCTTGAAAGGAAATCACCATCCTCTCTAGTAGAGTTGATCCTTTAGTTCAAGAGACACTATTCCAAGTTTTGGACCTAGAACTTCCTTATAAAATTCTCCTCGATCACCCATGGATTCATGCCAAGAAGGCCATTCTATCCACCTATTATCAATGCTTGAAGTTCCCCTATAACTGCACTGAGATTACCATACTAGGTGATCCAAATCATTTTAGTATTGTAGCAATTTGAAAGTACCCCTTGAACATCAAGTACCTAGTCATAGGGAAGTCTCACCATCTACCTCATATCATTACATCAATCCAACTTTGTTATCCATATCTCCATCTTCACCCATCTTATTTCTTGCAAGCAATGTGAAGGTTCATGGTGATGACTATGGGGAGTATCACATTGAAAACTTGTTTTGTGTTCGTAAGCTTCCAACCTCACCAAAACATTGTGGCAAGCTATGTGTCAAAAAAGATTCTATTTAGTAATAATTCGATATCACCCTCCTATGATCTTCACTAAGTGGGGTGAGTTGGGAAAAAATCCATTGAAGAAGACCTCTCTAAAAGGATCTATAGAGATGAAAGTGATGAGGAACATGTTGAGTTACTAGTTGATAAATATGGGAAAGATTTTTATATCATGAAGCATAAAGAATATGATGGTTATAGTGGCCTAGGAGCACATAAAAAAGGAATTAAAGAGCCTATATTATTTAGTAAATTACCAAAAAAGAAAAGTGCTTCAATACAAAACACTAAAAGTGAATGCTCCTCATAGTAAGGTATCTTCGAAGAAAGTTGCCAACATTTTTGAAGTTGTCAAGAATTTGAGGAATACTATTGAACCTAATTCCCCTACAAATGAAACTACCAATGGTCGAGATTATATAAAACCATCGTGAAAACTATAATTTAAATAACCAATTCCAATCTCATAACTGTTCACTCACAAACCATGAAACCACTGACCATTTGTATTATGACTACTCCTGATAGTAATACTATTATCATTACAAGATCATTATTGATACCCTTAATATTAATTGTAGGATATTTAATGATACTAAATTTTGTTGGAGTATAGGACTACTAAGAGGGGGCATGAATTAGTGGTCAAATAAAATAAATCACAAAACCTTAACACTCTTAACCACACAAAACTTAAGATATGTTTTCATGAATGAAAACAAAGATGTGCAAATTACAACAGCACATGTGAATCTGAAATACTAAATCATACACAAAGTATCACATCATTAAGGAAACATGAAATACCAAATTTATGAGTGGAAAAACCTTAGAAGGGTGAAAAAACCACTTTGAACAATTTATTTTATTATCTTCAAAGTGCACCAACCCTAATTACATTTAGTGAGCACCAACTCTCCTTTGAAGCACCAACCCTGGAAACATCGAAGCACAAACTCTGAAAACACCAAAGCACCAACTCTAGTGTTCAAAGCACCAACTCCATAATTTGAATACAAGAAAAAGTATATTAGAGAGGGTTTCTATGTTTCACTTCAAACTACAACTCAACCAAAAATTTATCACAGATTGACAAATACTTTCTACACCAATTTCACATGCAATCATTTCTCATATTATCATTTGACACCTTTTTCAGTCAAATGCAATCTCTATCAAAACTATCTTCAAATCTATTACAACATAATAATCTTTCTACGATAAAAAAAACATAGCCATACCTTTTGCAATTATCATGTTTTGTTTGCAACAAAATCACCTTCTTGGCATTCACCAAGACATATTACAAACTGAATTCAAGAGAGAAATCACAATCAATTTTGGAAATTCAAATCTATATTTATCATTCTTCAGATAATACACCTTTTTCATGAAGATTCATTCACAATTTTTTGTCATAACACCATCAAGAACCTGAGTAAAATATCATTCATATCAAACCCTCTCTAATCATCTTAAAATAAAATTTGATCATCATCATCTTACATTACATCAATTCTCTTTGAAAAAGATTGTACAAAAGATTGCAATTGTATACACATCGTTGTCAAAACTTGCTTCAAATCCATTATGATTTCAAAATAGAAGTTTAATCTTCAAAAAAAAAAAAAATTCTATCTTCGACATCACACCATCCAAAAATTTACTTCATACAAAAGTAAAAATATTTCAACACATTTGGCGCCAAAAAAACCATCCACACACAATTTTTCACCTTCAAAATAGAAACAACCAATGATGTTCAGACTCCCTTCAAAACCATAACCACAAGAATAGCTATTGGGAAATTTAAATTTGAGCCCTCGATCTATTTTTGTCACCTAAATCAATTTTAAATTGGAACTATTGATCTTTGTTTGAGCAAGTTTCACAAGAAGCTTAACCTACTCAATAGGTTAATCATAATTAAGGGTCAGTTGATGAATGTGACTTAACCCCTTAAGAAATTCACTCAAGTTATTTGTGACCGGTGAAAAAAGGTCACTTGCAAATTACTATAGCTTCAGGTCTTCCTCCACGATGGGCAGGGGCACATAGTCTGTACTGGTAGCCTAATCGAAGACTAAAGGAGGCACTATCTCTGTAGCTACCTATTTGTAGAGATCCTACAAATCTCTCACAGACCCTACAAGATAGAAATCATAAAGCTAATCAGTACACATCATTATATATATATATATATAAAAATTAAAAGCATAAGCATGAACATACACATAAGAATAATAGTAAATAAAATTTCATCACCTATATCTTCCATCGGCTATGTAAAGATAGTCTCATCTGGTGCAGGAGGCATGGAGTATGTGCTAACCTCTCCATACTTGTAAGTGTTGGTGTGTGTTGCAGCTATTGACTATGATATGGTAACATGGGTGGGAGTGGTATTTCTCCACTCATGGGTAACTATACCCTCATCTGTCATATCACTACCCTCACTCATCAGTTGTTCCTCCCCATCCTCCTCTCCCTTATAATCAGTGTTTGTCTCCTCATTGTAATCCTCATCTATGTCTTCTACAAATAGGTTAGCATCCTTGAGCCTTGTATCCTCAACTATTTCTTCCTCATCCCTCTTACCTAGAAGTGGTCCTGCAAAGCCTATAGGTTGATCCATTGTAAAAATAATAGCTAGTTGAGCTATTTCCCACCACTCCTCATATGCATCAATAGAACCAATGTCATGAGCATAGGAGATCGGGGGCATATCATGATCATCATCATCTGATTCCTTGAAGATTCCATCATTTGAGGTGAATTGTCTCATATCTTCTAGCCTATGAGCACTCCACATGGATCACATGTAAAAGGGACGTGCTACTGGTGGTACCCGTATCTTCCAAAACCATCACATAACATGATCATAGTAGAATAGTCTTGCTATGTAATCATTTCGACCTAGTAAAAAAATTTCCATGTAAATCCTCCTCAACTATCATGCCTCATTCAACCACTGTGGTATTAGCTGATATGGTCTCCACAAGATCTCCTCTTGATTTATTCGATCGAATCCAACTCTCCAAAAATGTAATCCCCATACTACCACACCTATCTTAGTGGATAACTAAATGTGCATGGGTATCTAAGGGCGGATATCAAATGGAACCCTGTTGGTATGGTGCATGTGATATGCTCTAGGCACCACACCTATAGTAGCGTACAATGTACCACACTATCCACCTCGGGATATGTGAACCACCCAAGATCATAATATAAATGTGTTATAATGTTGTGGCCCTAGGAATATATAGTCCTATGGTGCTCCATCTGATCTAGATCATGTGAACAAGACCTTCGTCTATGTGTGCTCCTTAGCCATCAAGGATGGGTACTAGTGTTATTGTAAATATCATGATTCGTCTCAAGACTAGTGATTGTGCATAGAGAAGCCACGCTAGCTCAATGTGTGGCCTTACGTTCTTGTCTTGAATTGGTCTTCCCAAGAAATATCCTATATTT
Source organism: Sequoia sempervirens (assembly GCA_007258455.2). NCBI lineage: Eukaryota > Viridiplantae > Streptophyta > Pinopsida > Cupressales > Cupressaceae > Sequoia > Sequoia sempervirens. Next base: position 302,130,186 of record VDFB02193867.1, read on the forward strand.
TCTCACATCTATGCATATGTACAATCCCCTGTGAAGCGCATGGTCTCACCTTAGATGGGAACTCAAATGATGCAATGTACATCCTCTAGGGTAATTGTCATCTCATCGGTGGGTAGGTGAAATGTGTAGGTATCGACATCCCATCTCTTTGCAAGTTCCATCAACATGTCATCATGGTACCTCATAGGAGGCATGAGGTACACCCAGTAAATCCTAGTGGTTTGTATAATTTGAGCATTTTCCTCTAATAATATCAAGAATAGGTCTCATAAGTGACAAAATTCTCTGTTGTTGAGACACTATGGGGACTGAGGTGGAATCTAACAAAAAAACAAAAATATGTCCTATAAGCATTCTAAAATATTAAATCTATACATCAACAGTCAAAAAGTGTACTAAAGTTGTTCTAGTGTACCTTTTTGAGGATCTTAGACACTTTATGAAAAAATGGGACACTTCGTAAAAAAGTGGGACACTTTGCAAAAAAAGGGGACACTTCACAAAAAAAGGGACACTTTGCAAACTTTCCTTTCAAGGTCCTAAATCTACCTAGAAATGCATAAAAACATAAAATAAATGCATAAAGATGAAGCTAAGGCATAGAAGGATTAGCTCACCTAATACTAGAGGTCGCCTTGAGCTACCTCCTCCCACAGGCTTGCGAGTCTCAAGGCATGTACTCTCGAAGACTTAGTATTTTCACTCACTCTCTAAAAAAGTCAAATTGCAAGAAGGTTAAAGACAAAATGATTACAAATTGCTTCACTTTTCACTCTTATATATGTTTAAATTATTTTGTTAACATATTAGGGTTAAAAAGTGTTTTTTCATTCAAACCAGCATATAGGGGGCTAGAGAACTCTATTTTCAAATCCATCTATTACATTGGAATTTTGGTTCAATTCTTGTTCTTATCAATTGTCTATCAGTGTGGTATGGTACTTGGAAATACCCTAGCTCAAACTTATTCAATTTGATGTAGTTAGACTACTACCTTGATTTCACCTTCATAAAGCAAGCAGAATCAAGGGGGGCATACATCTACCCTCAAATTTGATATCTACAAGAACTTAGATGAGAGGATTTTTGGACAACTGATGCATTGGTGTTGTATGATGTGATTCCTAACATTGTGGTTTTGTAGATAGCTATAATGGGGGCTTCATTATCTCATACTGTGAATGAATCCATATGAGTATCCTTTCATGAAATGAATTTTATTGTTCAAATTACTTTTAGCTTGCATATGCACGCAGAGTCATATGGGTGCTAAAGTGGGGGTTAGATGTAATGATGGAAATCATACTCCCTTCTTAGAGATGGTACAATTTCTCATTTAATTTGGATCTAATTCAGTACCCTTGCATTTATGACCCTTTAAATCATCATTAATAGGCCCGTAAGACCCTTTATTTTGGATCTCAAGGCTTATTTCAACTAAAATCTTGACAAAATCAAGAAAATTATTAAATTTTGTAACAACCCATCATTATCCAACCCTGAAAAACTAGGGTGGGACTCATACACCACCTTTGGCATATAAGTCCCCCTAGGTCAGACCCATATGCCACAAGTGGCGTATGAGTCTCATGTGGCTCCTTTTTAGGGTTTGAGTAGGAAATTCAAGTTTTAATTCAAAATTTTGGTTGATGTCAGCTTTTGAGATCTAATAAATGGTAAATTAGGTGTAATTCTTATATAAAAAAGCTCTTAAGTCATTATTTTCATCTAGAGAAAGCAATTCAAGTTCTAAGCATTCACAAGCACTCAAATATACTTTCATAAGAGCATTCAAGTTTTCAAGAGCAAGCAAGGTTGAAGTCTTGGAGCAACATAATTATGTTTTTGTAGCTGTTCAAGCTCACTTTCATTCAAGATCTAGCATTTTCGAGGATTGATGATGGTTTCCTATGATGAATCATGATGGATTCTAGGTTGGGGAGATGCGACTAGCCATCAAACCAAGCCTAATGACTTGTTTCTTAAGTGATTCCATCCCTCATTCTCATTCTACTTTTAGCCTGAGGAAGGTACATGCATCATTATGGATTATTAGTGTGATTAGAAATCTTCTAGAGTAAGTCATTCATCTTCATGCTTCATTCATGCATCTCATTCTAGCATATTAGAATAGGGTTGTGAAGGATGGAATTTTTTTGGTTCTATGCTTAGGAGATGGAATAACAATCTTCACACTCTTTCATTCAAGGAAAACCCTAGAGTTCTCAATCTAAAGTATGAAAGGGGAAAGAGATCTCGCAATAGGGTTATCCTAGGGTTTGATTGTATACTAATGAGTGGTTCACCACCAAGCTAGGGCTTGGAAAGACAAATGAAATGCAAGTCCAAATGCTTAAACATAACGCAAAGCAAACTTTTACTTAATGATCTAGAAAAATATAATAGAAAGTTGAGAGATGAAAGGTGTGCACCTGAAACCATGAAGACGATTGGATGAAGCTCTGAAATGCTAAAAGCAATTATTTTGAAGCTAGCTAGAACTCATACACTAGTTTGGGTGATTTCTTCCCAAATTAGGGTTTCTAGGTAGAAACTAAAATGTGGCAAAAGGGTGTTTCAAACTACAAAAACCTGGAAAATGACCTATACTAGGACTCATATGCCAGAATTAGCATATCCATCCAATTAGGGTTTTCTAGAACTTTAAAGTATGAATATGCTCTTCTATGCTTATTCTATCTTTTTCTAATTGATTTTTGGAACTAAAACCCTAATTTGCAACTTATAGAAGTATTCTAATGATCTCCAATGTAAGGTGACAACTTTGACAACTTTGAACACTTTGACAACTTTCTCCAAACTTTCTCTTCAATATTCCTTCAACCTATCTCTACAAATCACACACTAGAGAGATGGGAAATTTTTGTTTTGTTAGTAGAAAGGGATTTGCCTTGGTCAATCCTTGTTTTGGAACTCAAACCTTGGAATGAAATTAAATAGGAAAGAGAGTGATGAATGAACAAAATGTAATGTTTCAACTCACCAAACCTCTTGAATAAGATGTTTCAAACATGTATGAAATGGATCTAATGGATGTGGATCTTTACTCTTGCTTAAATGTGATAGACCTTGAATAAATTGCTAGCTTGAATCATGAACCTCTACATCACAAATGTTAGCTCAAAAACAAACATGATGCATGAAGCCTTTGACATGATTCTTGATGCTTGAATAATGTTCTAAAACACTTGATAATCAGCCCTTGAATGCTCTTCTAAACACTTGGACTCTTTTTAACAAATTTTCTATAAGGATGCTCATTCAACTTGCGGGTGATCTCATGAATGCTTAGGTGAAAATGAGTGAAAAAGACCTTGTATATTTATACTTAGTGGCTACCGGAATTTCATGAAATTACAAAGGCACAAACCCAACATCAGATCTAGGAAGTTAAAATCCTACCAATAATTTTGGTAGTTTTAATTTTTGGGCCACACCGGACCTCCTTTTTGAGCGACATATGAGATTACATTAGGCATTAATTATGGGAGGATTTTAAAAATTATTAGAAAGGTGTAAACTCCAAATAAAGACCCAAAACCCTAGGTGGGACTCATACCCCCAAGGTGGAATATGAGTCCTAGATCACTAAATCCAGGCCACACAACCTAGAAACACCTGAATTATGATTGGATGTTGATTTATGTCAGGATTATCCTAAAAGAGATGTATTAATTAAGGCTTGTGGATACAAAATACAAAGACCAATTACAACATAAAGTCTCAATTATTGATGAAAACCCTAGAAATTTGAAAGGAAATGTGTTTACAACACTTTACAACACCTTAAATAAAGGCATACTTTAAAGCACAATTTGGTTAAAAGGGTTTATTAGGCTCGTGATTAATTAATAGCATAAAATCTTTTAAAAGATGTGAAAGTTAGTATTCTAAAACTTTACAACACCTTAGCAAGGTAAAAATTAAGTTCATTTAGTTTACAAGGGTCCAAGACCCTAATATAGGAGTGTGTTAAACACATTACAACATAATTCAAAAGGCGTTATTAAAGCTTAGAATTTATAAGGAGAGACCCAAACAAGTGTGAAAATGTCATTGACAACATTTTTTTGACCTACTCTTAGCCCACTGGTGAGGATGAACTTGTTTGAAAATCACACTAAGGTATAAAAGTCATAAGGGGGTCCAAAGTGCACTAATGCCGGTGGGATAGGATGACAATGATCAGAGGTGATCTGCAGAAGCATCTATGGATTCTTGGCAATCTTGCATCAACCAAAAATATTTTTTCTTTCCAGTTTTGTTCTTATTTTTTTCTTTGTTAGGTTCAAGTTGGTGGAGACCAGTGTTCTTCCACTTAGTTCCTCACCAAACCTTGTGGATCTTTGTGTACATCATGGAAATTTTCATTTTCCTTATTCCAATACTTTAGCGTGATTAGATCTTTTTCCAACAAGTTCTCGCTTTCGGAATTTCATGGTAGTTTGTTTAACTAGCACTAAAATAGTTTTCAAGCCTATCAATTAATTTGATCATTGTGGATCATCCCCGTGACTTGCGGATCTTAATGGTGTGATTTTAAATGTTCCATGGAGTATCCCAAAATTTTTGTATAGGTCCACACTTCATTCTATGCACTTGTTGATAGATTAATTCAAATTTGAGGCCGACCTATTCATGTGCATGTTACATTTTCCTTCCTTGGTTAATGTGATGATCTTTGGCAGATGCAGATATTTCTAGAATCGTGGATATAGTATAAAGCTTGTAATTGATCATGAGAAT
>VDFB02193867.1:302135052-302146741 GCA_007258455.2 Sequoia sempervirens
TATGAGCTAGGTGGAGTCGATGTCCTGTACCTGTCAACCTATGAACAAAGAGTATATCAAACATGCATAAATATATAATATGATCAAACACACCATGAAGAGGAAATCTCATAATCGTAGGGCGCTTGCAAGAGAGTGGTACAATCCCGTCCCTTTCACCAATACAGAATTACTAACTGACAACTCTAACATCAATAATATACTAAAAGCATAAAGCATCATTAATTAAATATCTGCTAAGCTAATTCAAAGCATTCCATGATGATAACATCAGAGTAAAATACCATCACATCAAAATACAACATTCACATCACTTTACAATTTATGATCGAATAGTAACCAAGTACCATAGTCAAAGTATTAACCGAAACAAACATAACAAAGAAAAACAATGTACGATCAAAAGAGCCAAAATGGAGGGGTACTACAGGTGGTGTAACTATGTCTAGGTTAGGGCTAAAATTTGCACTAAAAAAGTCCTACAAGATCAAAATTAAAGCATGTACAATTGAATTAGGTTTATATATATATATATATTCAATTCTACACATTTTGTGTACAAAGTTTTGTAAAAAACCTGGAAATCAGTGGCCTCACAAGTAGTTGCAACATCAAATGTTTACCCAATCCCCATTCTCATTGTGGTATCAACCTAGACATACATGTACATAGACATTTAACACTTATAATATTTACAAGTGTCCATGCATGTATTTCATATATCTAGTGAATTCAAAATTCATAAAATTGTAACTATACTAATGTAAACTTTAAACAAATTTACAATATGAATGTGCCTTCCCCTAATCTATGATGCCTAATAGTGGAGTTGTGGTTGGCAATCCCTCAAGAAGAATTGACGTGGATGCCGATTGACTCACCTAAACCAACATAAATATTTCAAGCATATATGTGATTCAATTATAAAATTAAAACTCAAGTTAAATTTATGATTTCATATATAATTTTAAAAATTGAAATCAAAATGCCCCATAAGGGTTGTCGAGTACAACTGGTGTCAATTTATTTACTCGCGGAATAGATGATTGCCCCATCATTACTGTCATCTATAAACCAAACAATTTGATTGTTACAATGTATTGCAAACTTTTCTTTGATATATACATCAATAAAAATTCTTATAAAATGAACATACATAGATGCGTATTTATACCTATGTCGCAATGTCCTCAAGGTGATGGTTTTCCATAAGAAACTCTACAAATGAACTGATACGACTAGATGAACCACTAGAATCTCCTCGTCCACCTGAACTAGGTGTGGCCTGATCAGGTCCATAACATACTTGATGATAACTAGTGCATATATGGGAGATGAACCTCGACACTCTTGGAGTAGTTTTCAGATTAGCTCCATACATCATCTCTATGCTCCCCACCTGCTATCGCAGAAGCATGCTGATCAAGGTCTATTACGAGTGTACTAAGGGAACCTAATGTTGAGACTAGAGCTCGATGATGTACATGTGTGGGAATGGGAGGACCAAGAGAAACAAGGGGTTATGCATGCATGGGGCATTGGGGATCAACCCTTGCCCCTAACCTCTATTGTGGCATACCGCCACCAACACCCTGAAATGATCTAAAATCAAAATAATTGAGATTTTTCCCTAGAACAAACTCTACATACAGTTTTCTCAAAACATACAATGGGCACTCCCAATTAGCATGTGGGGGACTATCAAAAACCATATACCATCGGTCGCAAAAATGTGCACTCATCTATGGATGTATGCACCACCTCATGGATATTCTAGATTTGTTGGGTGGAATGGGTTGTCAAGTAATGGGGTCAAGAAAGTAGGGGGCTAGATGGGATTTTGTTATTTTAAGGTCTAATATTTTTTTGTAAGAGAGACCATCAGAATAAAATTGTCTCATGTGTTCTCTCTCTCTCTCTCTCTCATCAATGCCTATCAAGATTAAAATTGATCATCTTGATGGCATCAACAACGTTTTGCATCGCAAATGCAAAACATCTCACATGTGGTGGAATCAATGCTTTACTCTGCATATCATTGATTTGATTTTGTAAGGATGCAACTTGATCATTTAAAGAATGCAACTTGATCATTTATACATGCTTGCAAGTGAGCCTCGTTAGATGCAATAGGTGTTGGATGTGGTAGATTAGGTGGAGGGGGAGGTGGAGGGGGAGGGGGAGGTGGAGGTGGATGTGGCTATGGCTGAGGTGGTGGATTGATGATATCATCAATGTTAAAATCATCCATGATATGAGATATAAATGTGCACCTGCATTAAATCACACAAAATAGGATGTGCATACATATATTAAGATCATATATTTATTTGAAATATGATGAGCAACATATATATTAAGATCATATATTTAATTGAAATGCACATATATATGCATTGATTGAACTTGACCATGTCCATACAAATTTCAAAATTTAACATGTACATACATTTAAAATAAAAAATATGATGCATAATTTGCATGCATATAGATCATTAAACTAAACTATGTACATACATACAAATTTCAAAATTTAAGAACTATATGCAAATTTTTAATACATGCATGTACATACTAAACAATAAACTTGAAACAATCACAAAAGCTCATTTTATGTCTAACACACACACACACACACACACACACACACATATATATTACAATTTTTTAGTAGGAGAAATCATGATCTAGTAGATAGTCATAAAATATATACTATTATATATTGTTCATTATAAGTTCATAAATTCCACCAAATTCATAAATCCGTGTCACTAAAAATATCCATCTAGAACCAAAATTATAAATTCATGTCACTAAAAATATCCATCCAACCAAATTTATAAATTCATCACACAAAATATCCATCATTCTGGAAATTCGCAAATTCACTTAGCTATTTTAAGATCATTTTGAAATATCATTAATCTCAAATCCTCAGCGACAGCTCAAACGGGGTTTGCATCTGAATACAAACATCCTCGCAGAGGTGTGACATATTCTTCATTTTAGTAATGTTGATTTGATCTTGGATGGTTCTAACATTGTGGCATTGGCACGAATGAGCATTTCAGCGATTCGGTGGTGGAAGTGAGGGGTGCAGTGTGGGTGGAGTGGAGGGGTGGATTCTTGAATATTGTGAATGGATCATGATATTATTTGCCTACATTGAATTTTTGTTCAAGATGTAAGATACATGTTTAGGAAATACCTTTAAACCATTCAATATAAATGACCTTAAATAATTGAATACAAATGATAAAATATGTAAGCCTCATTTATGTCTAAGGCACATGTTACTTGAATGAAAATACAATTAACTATTAATATTATATAATCTTGCATGATCTTATTATTGTTAAATTTGGTTGCCTTGGGCAACTTTGAACACCAAATTTTAAGAACTTCTTTGATCCCTTTAAGAAATGTCATATTGGAACCCCTTAAGAAATTGAATTACGATTTAGGGTGATAGGATGGCTTAAGGGGATCTATGTATAGTGAGGTCCTATGAGAAAATGGCATGGCTCAAGTGAATAAAATTTGGTGAAGTTTCCCAAGGCAACCAAATTTCATTAAGTTCCTTTAAAGAAAAAATGATTGCTTTAGGGTTTAGGGTTTATACTTTAGAGTTTAGGGTTTAGGGTAATAGGATAGCTTAAGGGGATCTACATGTAGTAAAATCCTAGGACAAAATTACATGGCATAAGGGGATGAAATTTGGTGGAGTTGCCTAAGGCAACCAAATTTTATTAAGAGCCTAAGAAAAAATTATGGCTTTAGGGTTTAGGGTTTAGCATAATAGAATAACTTAAAGGGATATATGTAGTAAGATCCTATGACAAAATTGCATGGCATAAGGGAATGGAATTTGATGGATTTTCCTAAGGCAACCAAATTTCACTTTAAGGTCGGGTAGGACAAAATGAATGGTTTAGTGTTTAGGGTTTAGGGTCTACAAAACTTAGGGTGAATTTTTGGTGCCCCTTGGAATATAATGAACTTGCAACTTAGTGAAGAAAATTTTCTTGTGGAATAGTTGATTGAGATCTACTCTTGTTTCAACTAACCAACCTCGATCATGAAATCTCATTCATATTATAATATTGCATGATCTTATTATTGTTAAATTTGGTTTCCTTGGGAAACTTCACCAAATTTTAAGAACTTCTTTGATTCCCTTAAGAAATGTCATATTGGGACCCCTTAAGAAATCTATTTATGATTTAGCGTGATAGGATGGCTTAAGGGGATCTAGATGTCTAGTGAGGTCCAAATTTAGTCATACTTTAACCTCATTGGTTCATAGCTTTGGGTCAAAAGTGTTTACCCCTCTAATAAAAAAAAGTATCATGTTAAAAATGAATCAATCTATAAATATCACAAAAATAACATACATCTATCAAAACAAGTAAAAATTTCCTCCTACATTAGAGGATATCAAAAAAAATATGAAATATTTTAATAATTATACTTGTAATCACTTATTAATAAGTTATATCATACATAATTTTAATCACATAATAAAGGAATAAATATACATATGTAGAAGATACAAAAATAAAAAGAGGCTACTCACATGGATCTTGATCCTTCTAGGAAGTACCTAGATTGGTGTATTTTGTGTAGGACTCTATGTAGGTGTTGGGACCTTCACCTCTCTCCTTGTATATTTCCAACAATACCACTCACTCCCTCTATAGAATTATTTCCTTTGTTATTATCTAGTTCTTTTAATCTTCTAAATTGACCTCTTATTTATAGGAGCATAATATGAATCCTCCTCCTCTCTCTATTATAATAATAGCCTAGTTCCTCCAACCTATCATCATGTACCTCCTCCCTTTCCCATGTTATAGGTGTACCTTAGGTGTTAAATGGTTCCATATTGGTCTCCTTATTGATGCATTTCAATCCTTCCACATAAATCTATATAGTATCAAAATATAGGTAATTTTATGGTTATTGAATCTCCCTTAATTGCTAAAGAATCCATTATGATTGAGGATGGGTGGATTATTATCTAGGATCACATCTTAAAAATCCTAGAGGTCATGGTATGTGTTTCTTAATACATATATTCCCATACAAACCTCTTTCCATGTAAATTATCAACTCTCCTATATAATAGACACCTTACTATTTAAATTTCATATGATATATACCCAAGTGTCTCCAATTAGAAATGCTATAATTATAATTTTATGGTATTCTAGATATTCACAATAGTTTTCATAAATCTACCAAATAGACCCATTCTTGACATTGAGCCTACATAATTTTAGTTATGTCCAATGAAAGAAACTTTACCCATAGCACTCTCACTCGCACTCTCCTATCTTGTGAATATAATAGAATACATTTTTCTTCCAATGATTTAGATCCCTATTGATCATGTCTAAGTGTCATAGAGAGCGATCATCCACTCTTCATAAACTTGTAGAAACCAAAAGTTTTTATATTATGTGTTCAAATAAGTGAAAACATTACAAAAAGCTCTACTAGATGGTGATAGCAGAGGGTTTTTTAAGGCAACCAAATTTCATTTTAAGGTCCTAAGACAAAATTCAAATGCTTTAGTGTTGAGGGTTTAGATTTTACAAGTCAGGGTTTAGGGTTTAGCAAACTTAGGATGAATTTTGGGTGGTCCTTGGAATAATTTAGACTTGCAAGTTAGTGCCAATTGGAATCAATTGTATGTGCTTGGATTTACAAATTTGCTAACTAAATTTGCAAACAAACATTGATAAACTTTATAAATTTTAATTATTCTTTAACATATTGTTTTCTAATCTAATTATAATTTAACATTGAAACTAAAGTTTAACATATCATTTTCTCCATACAATGCAAATAAAATTTAAAACATTTAAGCAATGCAAATGAATTTTTTTAGCTCAAAATTACCTAGTTTTCAAAATCAAAATGATTTGTTCAATTTCAATTTAGGATTTTAACAAAAAAAATTGTTCCAATTCAATTTAGGGTTTCAATTTCTAAGAAATTAGGGTTTTTAATGCAATTTTTTGTTTTAGTTTAAAATACAAAGGTTTTCAAATTCAATTTTTCATTTTGATTTGGTCCGGGGGAGTTTCAAAAAGCTTGATTAGGGTTTCTAAATGCAATTTTTTATTTATTTCCAATTTCTAGGGTTTTGAAATGCTTTTTGTTTAGATTTCAATTAGGGTTTTCAAATTCAATTTTTTTTGTTTTAATCAAACAATTTATGTTTCAAAAGCTAAATTTTGTTTCTAAAACACAATTCAAGGTTTATTTTTTCATTTCTATTCAGAAATCTTCAGGTTTCATTGCATTTTTGATCTATTTCTACAATTACTCATTTCTACTATAAAAAGAAATAAAATGCTTAAAATGTCAAATAAATTATAAAAAAATGCTAAAATCAGTTATTCTATTCACAATTTCAATAAAATGGAAAATGCAAAGGGGGCATGGGGGAATTGCAGATACATTTGTGGAGGTCATTATCCACTGTACTTGTGATCCTGTCTGTTAAAAATGAACTACCTTATTTTTAATAAAATAAAAAGCATTAGAAAATGAGATCCTAATTTCTACAAAACAAGATCCCATTTCATAGTAATTAGGATCTCATTCCTTCTCCATTGGTTCAGGATCCTTCCGGAAATGGGATCTCAATTTTTAAAAAGTGGGATCCCATTTTGTGTTTAGGCTTGGGATCTCATTTTTCCAATGTCGATTACAATTTTTTGGCTAAGGTAAAAACTTCCACGTTTCGTGGACTCAACTTTCTGCACTTACCCATATAGCATATATCCATTATTTTAATTTAAGAAATGACTATTCATTTCTTTAAATCAGAAATATAATAATTTATAAATCAGTATAGATTTAAATTTAAGATGTTATAATATTAATATAAATATTTGTATATATTATATATTAATATATATAATATAATATATGATAAATTCATATATACCATGATAAATTAAATATACTAGGAAATATTAATATTAATATAATATAACATTATATTTAATATAAAATTTTTAAAAAATGGAGCTCTCCTCAGGTGGTGGTGATGGCGGTGGAGAAATTTCAAATTTTGAAAAGGTGGGAAACTTTGGAGTTGTTGCAGGCGTTAATGGTAGATAGCTTGCTAATGGGAAGGTGATGTTAGATGGGTCCTTGGTTGATGGTAAGCAGAGTGGGTCCCCTTTTGTGGAAAATGAATATTTTGGTGGGAAAGGTGCTTCAAAGGTTGCTTTTCCTTCTTATCCTTTGACATCCTTCTCTAAAAGGAGGAATCTCAGTGATTAATAGTCTGGGCCCAATCAGTTAGTTGATGAGCTAGGTGTGACTTCTCAATGTCTGGGTCCTAGGGTTGAAAAGACAAGGGATGATTTCATCTCATACTCTTCTCTCAAATGGTCGAATCTATTTGGTGTGAAGCCCAAAGATAAAATCTCTTCTCCTCCTATGGATTTTTTTTTTAATGTGAAGACTAGAGAATATTCTATCTTTGTCTTGGATTGTATTGTTGAAAAAAGAGTTTCAAATATGGACATGTCTTTGCTAGGTAAATTTGTTGGGTCGTGTTCTCATATTGAGCGTGTTCATAAGTTCACTTTGAACTACTAGAGACTTATGGGACAAGTGGATGTGGCTGCAATGGCCAAAGGATTTGTTCCTTCACATTAAATTGTGAAGATGATTTATTGGTGGCTTTGATGGGTGGCCCCTAGTTTATTGGGAAGTCCTCTTTGATGCTGAAAAGGTGGTAGCCAAGATTCAATCCTAACTCATGCTCCTTTTCAATGGGTTTAGTCTGGATGAGACTTCCTGGCCTCCCTGTTGAATTCTAGGATGAGGAAGTTTTAAAGGGATAGCGAGTAATTTTGGGTGTTTGCTATCAATTAATCAAACAATGACATCTAGGAAGCATCTTGTTTATGCCAAATTCTATGTGAATGTGGAACAGTCTGTGAAATTTCCCTTTATGGTGAAGATTAACTCTATGTTTGGGGTATGGGAGAAAGCAATGGAATTTGAGTCAATTCCTTTTTCTTGTTTCCATTGCAAGAAAGCTAGCCATTGGGCAAAAAAAGTCCTCTTAAAATGTAGAAGCCGGTAATTTAAGTAGTGGAAAGAAAAGGAAAAGGTTCTTGAGGTGATTTCTTTGGAGTCTGTGGAGAAAGGGAGGTCTACTCCTGGAGGTGAGGTTGTCATGGTGTGTGAGAAACCTATGGAAATGAAGATGGAAGAGGCTAAGAATATAGTGATTTCTGAGGGCCAAGTTGAATTTGAAGTGCTTAATGTGGTGCAAGAGTAGGGCGGTGAGGTTAATGTACCCTCCCCCATTCTCAATAATGGCGAGCCTTGTGAAGATATTGGATTTGAGACTTTGGTTGAGGACAAGGTGTCTACAGATGAGGATTTGGGCTTCCCTCCTTTGGGGGCTTGTGGTTGTGGGGTTTTTAAATTGCCACATGATGAATTTTCTAAGGTTGAGGGGTTGGAGGTTTGTTCTTAAGTGAAGGATACTGGGGATTTGGATGATATTGATAATCCTCCTTACATCATGGTGAAAGGAAACAATAGGAAGAAGCACTCTCCTTCTTCAAGAGTTGTTATGAGAAATAGGAAAAGGTTAGATTGTGGGTCGAAGTTGAGATGTAGAGGTTGTCCTCCTTCAAATGTTACCAAGGATAAGGGGAGTCGAATGGATATTGCTGATGGAACTCAGAGAACTTTGTTGGAGATGTTCTCAAAGAGAACCTCCCACAAGTTCTTATGAAGATCATCTCCTGGAATATGTGAGGGTTAAATAACCCTCATAATCATGATCTTCTTGCTAACCTAGTAAGGGATCATCTTCCTAATATTGTCTTAATTCAAGAAATTAAAATGGGAATGGATAGATTATCTAAACTTGAGCATAATCTTTTCAAGGATTTTGGTATGCTTTACTCTAAAGCGGCTGGAGCTTTTGGAGGGATCATTCATTTTTGAAATCTTAAGTTGGTTCAGGGGATTGAGGTGTTTCACGATTGTAACCTTGTGGCCACTTCATTTTTAATATCTAGGATAAGTTCTCTTGGACTCTTTCTAATAGCTATGCTCCTAATAGTAAGAGTACTAGAAAAAAGTTTTACGAAAATCTTGGCTCCTTCAAATTGTCACATCCTATTATTAACTAGTTGGTTATGGGGGATTTCAATATGCCCTTATATGATGCTGATAAGCTAGGAGGATCACATATTGTGGATGATAGTAGATATGATATCATGAATCTTATTAATGACAATGCTCTCCTTGACTTGGATCTTAAAGGGGCCTCTTTCACTTGGTCTAATCAGTGTGTGGGTGATTCTCTTATCCAAGTTAAGAATGATTGTGCCCTTATCACCCCCAATTGTCTTGTCTCTTATTCTTGCTCGCTCTCAACCCTAACTAGGTTGGGGTTTGATCATTTTCCTCTATCTTTATCAATGGATTTTCTAGGAAGGAAAAAAAATCCGTTTAGATTTGGATAGATGTGGACTTGTCATCCTGATCTTAAAAATTTGGTTCAATATTAGTGGAACATTCAGGTGGATGGATCGACTAAAAATAGAGTGGCTAAGAAGCTTGCCAATGTGAAGAATAATGTTAGGAAATGGAAACAGTCTTCATTTGGGCACATTTTTTTGGAAAAATAGGATGTTAATTGGGAGCTTCTCACTATGTAGTAGTTTGTACAAGTGTCTAGTTATGATCATGCTCGGGCTTTAAAGGAGAATGTCCTTTCTAGGTTGCATAATATTGTTGCTAAGGAGGATGAATTTTGGAAGCAAAGATCTTGGATTATGTGGTTAAAAGGCAGGGACAAAAACACAAGATTTTCTTATCTCTCTACTTTGAAACACTAGGCTTCTAATTGTATTAATGTTATTAATTATAATAATTAGGTACTGGAGAAGGATGTTGATTTGCAGCAAGCTAAATCTTCTTACTTTTTAACCTATTAACTATGGAAGGGGAGCTAGATTTGGATTGTCAGGAGGATCTTCTTAGGGATATCCCTCATGTTATCTCTAAATATTTTGATCAACAATTGGTGTGTATTCCTTTAGCAGAGGAGATTAAAATTGTTGTTTTTTTGTTTGAAGGTAATAAGGAACTGAGGCCTGATGGCTTCCTAATGTTCTTTTTTTAGTCTTTCTAGGATATTGTTGCCAAGGATGTTGTGGATGCTACTAAGGAATTTTTTGGTAGTGGCAATCTTTTGAAGGAATTAAATTCTTCCTTTATTGTTCTTATGCCTAAGAAACTAGGTGTTGCTTCCTTTGATAAATTTCACCCTATCAGTTTGTGGAATTCAATTTACAAGATCTTTTCCAAGGTGTTGGCAGTTAGATTGCAAAAGGTTCTTCCTCTCATCATCTCTCCTCAGCAAAATGGATTTGTGGCAGGAAGGAAAATTTTGGACTCCATCCTTATTGTTCATGAGAATATTCAGTCCTTAACTGTTAATAAGCATGTTGGTTTAATCCTGAAGTTGGATTTACTTAAAGCTTATGATATAGTTGATTGGGGTTTTTTATCAAAAATTCTGAAAGATTTTGTTTTGGGGGAGAAAATGGTGGCTTTGGTTCTCCAACTTATTTCCACCTCAAGGTTTGTTAGTTCAGATTTTTGCCTTTCAAAAAATAGTTCAAAAATGACTCACAAATGCCTGGGAGTGAAAGAAAAAAATGAACCAACTATTGAGTTGTACATGAGGGTTTTCTACACTGACTCTCTGCTTATTTGGAAGGCTCAACTACCTTCAAATGATTTGCAATGAATTGAACTATCGGGTATGCTTTTTATCAGAAAGCAGAAAAGGAAACTAACACCTACCCATAACCATGAAATAGATGTGAAAGACCAAACCTAAGATTAATTAAATGCAGGTAAATGATGCAAAGTTCATATTCCCTACACCAATGGATGATATTCAAGGAAAAAGAGAATAATAGACTCTTTTCAAAAGCCAATTTAATCCAAATCCAAAGTTTCAGAATTAAATGCACATATAGTCCATTATAACAAAATGAAATTGAAGAATAACCACAAGGAAACATAGTTCATTTCCATTTAAAGAAAAAATTAATAAATTCAAAGATTCAAAAATATCTTCTTTATTTCTCCATTGCCAAAACATTAGTTCATAGACTCCCTTTCTCTGTGAAACAAAACTGCATGAAAATATAAACTAGTTGCTCCCCTATTCCCTCCAAGAATAGCTTCCCCCCCTTCTCAAAAGTCTTTTTCTTTTTATAATTTTCCAAGACAAAATTATATCTAAACGCAACTACTTGTAACGTCTTTAAAGTAACCGTCCTCAATAAAGTGACCTTAAACGTAAACAATTGCGTTACACCAAAATTGGGTTACCACCACTAATTACAAAAAGATGTTATGTAAAGAAAGGAAATTAAACTGCCGTAGGTGGTGACACATTCTCCATATCTAGTCTTATCTCCATTAAAAGGTTTTGTAGCTCAACACGTTCCTCTTCTTCCTCTAGGATGAAGGTTACCTTATGATATTGGGTGTAGCTAGTGTTCTCCTTCTAGGAAAGTGTGTGTAGTTGGGAAATATTATCAATTTTCTCTTCCTTGGGCCAATTCAAGTTAGGTTGGAGGACGTCCATAAGTTCATCATCCCACATTTGATTGGT
>VDFB02193867.1:302146841-302163011 GCA_007258455.2 Sequoia sempervirens
TTCCAATCATACAAAGCTTTGCTTGCCTTAGGAAGCTCGAAGTTCATTGTTGTGTGGTGCCTTATCAAAGTTATCAGGAGGTATAACTTTGGTATGGTTTTACGGGAAGCCCAACTGAGGCATGAATTTCCCATAGCCACTCATGTGTTTGTGTGTGAGTGCATATCGGCCATGAGTGTATGTGTCTCACCTCTTTCGAATTCTCACCCAATAGATGAAATAAAGTTCCATTGCCTCAGAGTGAGTGTGCTTTTTTTGGAAAATTAGCCAAGATCTGATCCACATCGTGTTGGACAAATGATCAAAGGTTGATCCATCCACCCCTTTTGTTTTTTCTTTCTTTTCTCTGTCATTGGTAGTGTATACTTGTGCTTTGATGATACTCCTAATTTTCATGTGTTTCCTTTTGTCTCTATGTTGGTTTTTCATGGGATCTTGATCCAGGGGGATTGATCACCCCTCTTGACACAACGATGGTAGGAGGGTCCTCAAAGAGAACAATCTGGACTATGCAACAAGAATAACACAACAAAAGCAATACAAAATATGTAGGAAAATGTAGATACAAAAATTCTCATTAACAAAAATATCAATTACATTCGGCCAACAACATTTGGGTTTATAGATTCGGCTCATAGGCCTAATATAACATGTTCAATATTACAACCTTCTAGTATGCTTCTGTATGCAAGCTGAACTCTCACAATTCAGAAAACAATGTTAACCTACTTAATCAATTAATAACTCCCTCCTACAATTCTCATGATTGATTGCAAGCTTTATGCTATATCCTTGATTTTGGAAACATCTGTGTCAGCCAAAGATCATCACATTAACCAAGGAAGGAAAATGTAATGTGCACATGAATAGGTTGGCCTCAAATTTGAATTACTCTATCAATAGGTGCATAGAATGAAGTGTGGACCTATAAGGAAAGTTGGGGAAACTCCATGGAACATTTAAAATCACACCGTTAAGATCTGAAATTCACAGGGATGATCCACAATGATCAAATTAATAAGCTTGAAAACTATTCTGGTTTCGATTCAAGAAACTTCCATGAAATTCCGAAAGTGATAACTTTCCAAAAAAAGATTCAATCATGCTCAAATATTGGAATAAGGAAAATGAACATGTCCACGATGTACACAAAGATCCACAGGGTTTGGTGAGAAACTATGAAGAAATACTGAATCTGCCAACTTGAATTGAACAAAGAACAAAATAAGAACAAAATTGAAAAAAAAAAAAATTTGGTTGATGCAAGATTGCCAAGAACCAAGGATGCTCCTGCAATAGACACCTAGGTTTATTTGAAAAGTGAGTCCCTCACTTTTCTAGTGCTAAAGGAAAATCAAGACGGTTTACCTTAGCCTGAGAAATCCAATAAGAATCTTCCATTGGTCTACCTTTCCATTTCACAAGATACTCTTTCTACCGTATTCCTCGAGTTTTTCTCCAATTTATGATATCCAAAATATCTTTAATCTCATCTAACAGTTGCTTAGGAAACTAGTGTTCCAATATTACTTCACTGTCTTCTCTGAATTCTACTTCATGGTTCTAGTGTAGGTCTACAATGTTGAATATAGGTGATATACCAATGCCTTCCAGTAACTCTACTTCATATGCATTTCCCAAATCAAATTTCCTCAAAATCCTAAAATGTCTAAACTTCCTCATCTTTAGCTTACAATATGTTCCAACTAGAAATCTTTCCTTTCTCAAATACACCATCACCTCATCTCCAACCTCGAACTCCTTATGTCTCCTCTTTTCATCTATTTTCGCCTTATACTTTCAGTTCATGTCTTCCAATTGCTACTTTACTTGAGTATACAAATTATTCATATGCTCTACAAATTCTTCTGCTTCTACACTCCTATTATCTTTTGTACTAATGTCTCTCAATTATGATATACCTCTAGGATGAACTCCAGTAACAATCTCAAAAGGTTTCTTCCCTATACTCCTGTTCACTGAATTATTGTAAGAAAACTTTTATTGTGCAAGGACTAAATCCAAACTTCTAGTCTTCTCTCCAACCAAACATCTCAGTAAATTCCCTAAACTCCTATTTAGTACCTCTATCTTTCCATCAGTCTATGGGTGAAATGTAGAACTAAACTTCAAACTTGTCTTCAACTTCTTCCAAAGTGTTCTCCAAAAGTAACCAACAAATTTTTTATCCTTGTTTGAAACAATACTCCTAGGTAACCCATGGAATCTGACCACTTCCCTAAAAAACAAGTCTACTATATGTACTGCATCTAATGTCTTCGTACAAGGTATGAAATGTTTCATCTTAGAAAATCTATCTACCACCACAAGTACATAATCATTACCTCTTTGTGTCTTTGGTAAAGCAAGTATGAAATCCATACTGATATCTTCCCAAGGTCTCTTTGGAATTGTCAAAGGCTTATACAATCCAACATTATGACTACTCCTTTTTGCAACTTGAAAAACTCAACAAATCTATACAAATTTCCTAACATCCTTATGAATCTATGGCCAAAAGTAATTCTCACTTACCAATGCTACTATCTTATCAATTCCAAAGTGTCCTGACATTCCTCCACTATGCTTATCTTTGAACAAGTTATCCATCATTGAACTCTGGGGTATGCACAACTGATTACCTCTGAACAACATATCCTCTTGAATGAAATAATCCAATCACTGACTTCTATCCTCTGAAACAGGTTCTTTACAAGCTCTCCAAGGTTCTACGAAATACAGGTCTTCCTCATACAAGTTCAACTCATGAAATCCTAATACCTCCACTCTCATTTTTGTCAGTAAATTCCTTCTCATACTCAAAGCATCAACAACTCTATTTGACTTTCCACTCCTATAATGCTTCAAAACAAAAGTATAGCTCTACAAGAACTCTACCAATCTCATGTGTCTCTAATTCAACTTACCTTGACTGTTCAAATATTGCAATGCCTGATGATCCATCTACAACACAAACTCCTTAGGCAATAAATAACGTCTCCACTTCTTCAAGGCTTGAACTATAGCATAAAACTTCTGATCATACACTAAATATCTTCTCCAAGCACCATTCAACTTCTCACTGAAGTAAGATACAGGTCTCCCTTTTTGGCTCAACATTGCTCCAATTGCATTTCTACTCCAATTGCATTTCCACTTGCATCACAGTCTACTTGAAATACCTTATTGAAATTTGGTAAAGCCAACATAGGCTGCTCAATCACCTTCTGCTTCAACAACTTAAAAATTTGGTCTACTCCAGACATCCATCTAAAATCCTTCCTATCTCCTCTCATTGTTTCTATCATAGGACTACAAATAGAACTGAAATTCCTAATGAAATTTTAGTAGAAACTAGCCAATCCATGAAATGATCTTACCTCTCCAATGCTATTTGGTGTAGGCCACTCAACAATTTCTTTCACCTTCTTAGGATCCATCTTCAATCCATCCAAAGAGATCACAAATCCTAGATATACCAACTCCTCCTTCATGAAACTACACTTCTTAATGTTTATCAGCAACTGCTCTTCTCTCAACCTCTACAAAACTTGTCTTATATGCAACAAATGTTCTTCTCTACTCTTATTGAAAATCAAGATGTTATCCAAGTACACAATCACAAACTTACCCAAGAATTTATTCAATACTTCATTCATCAAGCTCATGAAAGTAATTGATGCATTTTTTAATCCAGAATGCATCACTAACCACTCATACAATCCTTCATTTGTCTTGAATGTTGTTTTCCACTCATCCCCTTCTATGATCTTGATCTAATGATATCCACTCTTCAAATCTAACTTTGTAAAGTATCTAACTCCACTCAAAAAATCCATAAGGTCATCCATTTGGGGCAAAGGAAATCTATACTTCACTGTGATCTTGTTTATGCCTTTAGAATTTGTACACATCCTCCATTCTCCATCCCTCTTAGGTTGCAACACAAATGTATTGCACAAGGGCTTAAAATTTATTTGATCAAACCTTTCCTCAACAATTATTGCACTTGTCTATTCAATTCTTCATTCTCTATAGGTGTCATCCAGTGTGCTGCTTTATTAGGAAAAATAGCTCCAAGAATCAAATCTATGCAATGAATAATACTCCTCATAGGTGGTAATCCATTAGGTACATTATCCAAAATTATCTCCCCATACTCTGTCAACAACTCCTTTATCTCTTTCGGTTGTTCTTCTACATGCTTCAAATCTTTGTTCTTCTTAGGAAATAAGGCATAACACACATTCTCATATCTCAATCCATCAAGGAATCTCCTTCCATCAACCAAACAAACTCTAGAACTTGTACAAACCTCAACTGTAAGGACATCTTCCAAAGGAAAAAAAATTTGCTTCATCCCATTAGCAACAATAGTATATATATTCTTCTTTCCATCATGAATGGCCTATCTATCATACCGCCAAGGTCTTCCAAACAAAATATGGCATACATCCATAGGAACAATATCAAACAAAAATTCATCATGATAATTTCCTATCTTCAATTTCACCAAACATTATTCACTTACCAGTATCTCATGTTCATCCTGAATCTAAGCTATCTGATAGGGCTTCAGGTGTTTCAATCTTTCCAACCCAAATTTAGTCACCATATCTTTAGAAACCAAGTTTTCAGAAATTTCGTTATCAATAGTCACCTTGCAACATTTACCATTAACCTTGCATCTAGTCTGAAACAAATTCTTTCTCTGCAATGGTTCCTTTTCTACTTCACTTTGTAACAATACCCTTATATTCACCAACAATTCTCCATCTTCCGGTTTATTAGATCATCTGGCATGATCTTCCTTAGCAAATGTTGTTCTCCTATTGTTCTCAGTCTTTTTGCTTGTCTCTCCCTGATTACATTCAAATGCTCTATGTCCTCCACCACACTTAAAGCAAGTTCCCCTAAATACTCTTTTCTCCTTATCATCCTTTCTATAACCTTCATTCTAGTAACCACCATATCCTCCTCTTCTGTAAGATTTTCCATCACCTCTATGATACGATTTATCATTCTTACTAACCTCCTTATCCTTATTATGATCTGCAAAATATCCTCTTCCTCCTCCAGAAAAAGTTCTTCCTCTCTAAAATCTTCCACCTCTTCCTCTCTATCTCTATTCATTTATTTTATTCAACTTCTCTTCTACTTTTAGGGTACACTGATATGCATCTTCCACACTTTGCAACTTAATCAAACTAATCTCATCCTATATAGATGACCTCAAACCATTCACATATTTGGCTACTTGCTCAATTTCATCCTCCGAATGTCTAGATCTATTATTCAACTTATAGAACTCCTCAGTATACTCTGTCACACTTGAATCTTTATGCTTTAGATTTTTCAACTTTCAAAACAAACTAATCTGATAGTCTGCAGGCATAAAAAATTTCTTCAACTTATTCACCATCTAATCCCATGACTTTATCTTCTCTTTTCCTCTTCTTTTCCTATCTATTTGCAAATGTTCCCACCAAAGGGATTCATTTCCTCTCAACTTTGTACAAGAAAAATTTACCTTCTTATCTTCAGTGGTACCCTCAAATTCAAAATACTTTTCCATCTCTGTAATCCAATCAAGCAATTCTTTTGAATCCAACTTACCATTATAATTTTGTGGATTGAAATGTGGTTTTTCATTCGCTCTGGTTAGGTATCTTATGAACCTCTCTTCTCTTCCTATTTCATCTTGAACTTCCACCTCTTCATCACTCACATCATCAACTAGTTGACCTCTTCTTTGGGCCATCTTGACTACATCTAATCTAGCAACAATTCCTCTCAACATCTCCATTGTTGGGTTTGCATTTCCACACACTCCATTCACTCTAACATTTCTTCTTCCTGCCATCTTCACACAAGTCCTCTGCAACTGTAGGTCAAATCCTCAATTCGCCACTGCACAAAATATTCTATAGGAATCCACAAATCCTGAAGATCTCACACATATTAAACCTCGCTTTGATACTAATTTGACGCAGCCACAGTCATAGGGTCCTTAAAGAGAACAATCCAGATTGTGCAACAAGAATAAGATAATAAAATCAATATAGAATATGGAGGCAAATGCAGATACAAAAATTCTCATTAATAGAAATCTCAATTACATTCGGTCGGCAACATCCGGGCTTACAAATTCAGCTCACATGCCTGATATAACATGTTCAATATTACAACCTTCCAATATTCTCCTATATGCGACTTGAAATCTTACAATTTAGAACAATTTTAGCCTACTTAATCAACTACTAACTCCCTCCTACAATTATCATGATCAATTACAAGCTTTATACTATATCTACAATTCTAGAAATATCTACATCTGCCAAAGATCATCACATTAACCAAGGAAGGAAAATGTAAGATGCACATGAATAGGTCGGCCTCAAATTTGAATTAATCTATCAACAAGTGCATAGAATGAAGTGTGGACCTATACGAAAAGTTGGGGACACTCCATGGAACATTTAAAATCACACCATTAAGATCCGCAAGTCATGGGGATGATCCACAATGATCAAATTAATTGATAGGCTTGAAAACTATTCTAGTGCTAGTTAAACAAACTACCATGAAATTCCGAAAGCGAGAACTTGTTGGAAAAAGATCTAATCACGCTAAAGTATTGGAATAAGGAAAATGGAAATTTCCATGATATACACAAAGATCCACAAGGTTTGGTGAGGAACTATGAAGAAATACTAAATCTGCCAACTTGAACTAAACAAAGAAAAAAATAAGATCAAAACTGAAATAAAATATTTTTGGTTGATGCAAGATTGCCAAGAACGAAGGATGCTCCTGCATCACCTCTTGATCATTGGAATCCTATCCTACTGGAATTAGTGCACTTGGACCCCTCTTAATTTGATTTTTTATACCTTAGTGTGATTTTCAAACAAGTTCATCCTCTCACTAAAGTGGGGGCTAAGAGTAGTGTCAAAAAATGTTGTCAGTGACATTTTCACACTTGTTTGGGCCCTCCTTATAAATTTAAGCTTAATAACACCTTGAATTAGTGTTGTAATGTGTTTAACACACTCATATTAGGTCTTGGACCCTTGTAAACTAAATGAACTTAATTTTTACCTTGCTAAGGTGTTGTAAAGTTTTGTAACACACTTTCACACTTTTTAAAGATTTTATTAATTAATTGAGCCTAATAAACCTCTTTTTAACCAAATTGTGCTTAAAGTATGCCTTATTTAAGGTGTTGTAAAGTGTTGTAACACATTTTCACAATTTTCTAGGGTTTTCATCAATAATTGAGATTCTTTATGTTGTAATTGGCCTTATTTTGTATCCACAAGCCTTAATTAATACATCTCTTTTAGGATAATCCTGACATAAATCAACATCCAATCATAATTCAGGTGTTTCTAGGTTGTGTGGCCTAGATTTAGTGATCTAGGACTCATATTCCACCTTGAGGGTATGAGTCCCACCTAGGGTTTTGGGTCTTTATTTGGAGTTTACACCTTTCTAATAATTTTTAAAAATCCTCCCATAATTAATGCCTAATGGGACTCATATGCTGCTTCTGGTGTATGAGTCTGGTGTGGCCCAAAATTAAAATTAATTAAAATTATTGGTAGGATTTTATCTTCCTAGATCTGATGTTGGCTTGTAGTTTTGTAATTTCATGAAATTTGGCATAATTAAGTATAAATACAAGGTTCTTTCACTCATTTTCACCCAAGCATTCATGAGATCACCTGGCAAGTTGAATGAGCATCCTTATAGAAAATTTGAGTTAAAAAAGAGCATTCAAGTGTTTAGAAGAGCATTCAAGGGCTGATTATCAAGTGTTTTAGAACATTATTCAAGCATCAAGAATCATGTCAAAGGCTTCATGCATCATGTTTGTTTTTGAGCTAACATTTGTGATGTAGAGGTTCATGATTCAAGCTAGCAATTTATTCAAGGTCTATCACATTTAAGCAAGAGTAAAGATCCACATCCATTAGATCCATTTCATACATGTTTGAAACATCTTATTCAAGAGGTTTGGTGAGTTGAAACATTACATTTTGTTCATTCATCACTCTCTTTCCTATTTAATTTCATTCCAAGGTTTGAGTTCCAAAACAAGGATTGACCAAGGCAAATCCCTTTCTACTAAAAAAAAAATTTCCCATCTCTCTAGTGTGTGATTTGTACTAACAAAACAAATGATACTCCCACTTTAGCACCCATATGACTAAAATCCCTTTATTGTTCGAATTACTTTGTGACAATTAGGTGAGATGACAATTACCCTAGAGGATGTACATTGCATCATTTGAGTTCCCATCTAAGGTGAGACCATGCGCTTCACAATGGATTGTACATATGCACATATGTGAGAAAATATAGGATATTTATTGGGAAGACCAATTCAAGACAAGAACGTAAGGCCACACATTGAGCTAGCGTGGCTTCTCTATGCACAATCACTAGTCTTGAGACGAATCATGATATTTATAATAATAGTAGTACCCATCCTTGATGGCTAAGGAGAACACTTGGATGAAGGTCTTGTTCACATGATCTAGATCAGATGGAGCACCATAGGACTGTATATTCCTAGGGCCACAACATTATAACACATTTATATTATGATCTTGGGTGGTTCACATATCCTGAGGGGATAGTGTGGTACATTGTACGCTACTATAGGTGTGGTGCCTATAGTATATCACATGCACCATACCAACAGGGTTCCCTTTGATATCCGCCCTTAGATACCCATGCACATTTAGTTATGCACTAAGATAGGTGTGGTAGTGTGGGGATTACATTTTTGGAGAGTTGGATTCGATCGACTAAATCAAGAGGAGATCTTGTGGAGACCATATCATCTAATACCACAGTGGTTGAATGTGGCATGATAGTTGAGGAGGATTTACATGGACAAATTTTTACTAGGTCAAAATGATTACATAGCAAGACTATTCTACTATGATCATGTTATGTGATGGTTTTGGAAGATACGGGTACCACCAGTAGCATGTCCCTTTTACATGTGATCCATGTGGAGTGCTCATAGGCTAGAAGATATGAGACAATTCACCTCAAATGATGGCATCTTCAAGGACTCAGATGATGATGATCATGATATGCCCCCAATCTCCTATGCTCATGACATTGGTTCTATCGATGCATATGAGGAGTGGTGGGCAATAGCACAACTAGCTATTGTTTTTACAATGGATCAACCTATAGGCTTTGCAGGACCACTTCTAGGTAAGAGGAATGAGGAAGAGATAGTTGAGGATACAAGGCTCAGGGATGCTAGCCTATTTGTAGAAGACATAGATGAGGATTACGATGAGGAAACAAACACTGATTATAAGGGAGAGGAGGAGGATGGGGAGGAGCAACTGATGAGTGAGGGTAGTGATATGACAGATGAGGGTCTAGTTACCCATGAGTGGAGAAATCCCACTCCCACCCATGTTACCATATCATAGTCAATAGCTGCAACACACACCAACACTTACAAGTATGTAGAGGTTAGCACATACTCCATGCCTCCTGCACCAGATGAGACTATCTTTACATAGCCGATGGAAGATATAGGTGATGAAATTTTATTTACTATTATTCTTATGTGTATGTTCATGCTTATTCTTTTAATATATATATATATATATATATATATATATATATATATATATATATATAATGATGCGTACTGATTAGCTTTATGATTTCTATCTTGCAAGGTCTGTGAGAGATTTGTAGGAACTCTACAAATAGGTAACTATAGAGATAGTGCCTCCTTTAGTCTTCGATTAGGCTACCAGTACAGACTATGTGCCCCTGCCCATTGTGGAGGAAGCTCTGAAGCTGTAGTAATTTGCAAGTGACCTTTTTTCACTGGTCACAAATAACTTGAGTGAATTTCTTAAGGGGTTAAGTCACATTCATCAACTGACCCTTAATTATGATTAACCTATTGAGTAGGTTAAGCTTCTTGTGAAACTTGCTCAAACAAAGATCAACAGTTCCCATTTAAAATTGATTTAGGTGACAAAAATGGATCGAGGGCTCACATTTAAATTTCCCAATAGCTATTCTTGTGGTTACAGTTTTGAAGGGAGTCTGAACATCATTGGTTGTTTCTATTTTGAAGGTGAAAAATTGTGTGTGGATGTTTTTTTTGGTGCCAAATGTGTTGAAATATTTTTACTTTTGTATGAAGTAAATTTTTGGATGGTGTGATGTCGAAGATAGCAGATTTCTTTTTTTTGAAGATAAAACTTCTATTTTGAAATCATAATGGATTTGAAGCAAGTTTTGACAACGAAGTGTATACAATTGCAATCTTTTGTACAATATTTTTGAAAGAGAATTGATGTAATGTAAGATGCTAATCAAATTTTATTTTAAGATGATTAGAGAGGGTTTGATATGAATGATATTTTACTCAGGTTCTTGATGGTGTTATGACAAAAAATTGTGAATGAATCTTCATGAAAAAGGTGTATTATCTGAAGAATGATAAATATAGATTTGAATGTCCAAAATTGATTGTGATTTCTCTCTTGAATTCAGTTTGTAGTATGTCTTGGTGAATGCCAAGAAGGTGATTTTGTTGCAAACAAAACATGATAATTGCAAAAGGTATGGCTGCATTTTTTTTATTGTAGAAAGATTATTATGTTGTAATAGATTTGAAGATAGTTTTGATAGAGATTGTATTTGATTGAAAAAGGTGTCAAATGATAATATGAGAAATGGTTGCATGTGAAATTGGTGTAGAAAGTCTTTGTCAATCTGTGATAAATTTTTGGTTGAGTTGTAGTTTGAAGTGAAACATAGAAACCCTCTCTAATATACTTTTTCTTGTATTCAAATTATGGATTTGGTGCTTTGACCACTAGAGTTGGTGCTTTGGTGTTTTTAGAGTTTGTGCTTCGATGTTTCTAGGGTTGGTGCTTCAAAGGAGAATTGGTGCTCACTAAATGTAATTTGGGTTGGTGCACTTTGAAGATAATAAAATAAATTGTTCAAAGTGGTTTTTTCACCCTTCTAGGGTTTTTCCACTCATAAATTTGGTATTTCATGTTTCCTTAATGATGTGATACTTTGTGTATGATTTAGTATTTCAGATTCACATGTGCTATTGTAATTTGCATGTCTTTGTTTTCATTCATGAAAACATATCTTAAGTTTTGTGTGGTTAAGAGTGTTAAGGTTTTGTGATTTATTTTATTTGACCACTAATTCATGCCCCCTCTTAGTAGTCCTATACTCCAACAAAATTTAGTATCATTAAATATCTTACAATTAATATTAAGGGTATCGATAATGATCTTGTAATGATAATAGTATTACTATCAAGAGTAGTCATAATACAAATGGTCAGTGGTTTCATGGTTTGTGAGTGAACAGTTATAAGATTGGAATTGGTTATTTAAATTATAGTTTTCACGATGGTTTTATATTATCTCGACCATCAGTAGTTTCCTTTGTAGGGGAATTAGGTTCAATAGTATTCCTAGAATTCTTGACAACTTAAAAAATGTTAGCAACTTTCTTCAAAGATACCTTACTATGAGGAGCATTCACTTTTAGTGTTTTGTATTGAAGCACTTTTCTTTTTGGTAATTTACTAAATAATATAGGCTCTTTAATTCCTTTTTTATGTGCTCCTAGGCCACTATAACCATCATATCCTTTATGCTTCATGATATAAAAAGCTTTTCCATATTTATCAACTAGTAACTCAACATGTTCCTCATCACTTTCATCTCTATAGATCATTTTAGAGAGGTCTTCATCAATGGATTTTTTCCCAACTCACCCCACTTAGTGACGATCATAGGAGGGTGATATTGAATTGTTACTAAATAGGATCTTTTTTGACACATAGCTTGCCACAATGTTTTGGTGAGGTTAGAAGCTTACGAACACAAAACAAGTTTTCAATGTTATACTCCCCATAGTCGTCACCATGAACCTTGACATTGCTTGCAAGAAATAAGATGGTTGAAGATGGAGATATGGATAACAAAGTTGGATCGATGTAATGATATGAGGTAGATGGCGAGACTTCCCTATGACTAGGTAGTTGATGTTCAAGGGGTACTTTCAAATTGCTACAATACTAAAATGATTTGGATCACCTAGTATGGTAATCTCAGTGCAGTTATAGGGGAACTTCAAGCATTGATAATAGGTGGATGGAATGGCCTTCTTGGCATGAATCCATGGGTGATTGAGGAGAATTTTATAAGGAAGTTCTAGTTCCAAAACTTGGAATAGTGTCTCTTGAACTAAAGGACCAACTCTACTGGAAAGGATGATGATGTCCTTTCAAGAGTGCTCCACATCATCATATGCTCTTATTAATACCTTTTAGATACATCTATACATTCCTTAGAGAAACCCATAGTTCTAACCAGTTTTAGTGTATATATGTTTAGGATTGCTCTGCCATCTATTAGAACTTGTTTGGTTTTTGTGTTTATTTATGTATACTTCAAGATGTAAAGGTTCATTATGGTTAGGCCTCTATAAAGTACAATCATGCTTAGTGAAAGTGACATGATGTGTGGTATCTAAGAATACTACCATGGCTTGAAATAGATTCACGTTTAGGTCAATGGGGATAGAAGATTCTTGAAATACTTTTTCTAGGATTGCATTATGCTTATGAGAGGTATGGAGTAACTTGAGAATAGATTTACAACCCCTTTTATTCTAAACTTATGCTACCATGCTATGTAGATTTAGAGTGCATCATTTAGATGATACAAGATCCAGTTGTGTTTGAGTGCCACTATACTTTTATCCATTTGATTCTAAGAGTAGATTAGTTAAATTCTTATGTGAATGCTTCTATTAAAGTAAATGACTAAATCTACATTGATAGATACTATAATTTATCATGTTATAATGTGTTTCTAAGGCCCACTTGTTGTAATAGTCCTTTCTTATCATTTGAATCATGTTGATTGTGAACGCCTCCTATAGTATTCACTTGAGGTTCCTCATATCAAGCATTATGACTAAAGTAACTAAAGGAACCTTAGAGGTTTTAGTGAAAATAGCAAGTGCAAATTTGATCCCTATAGTACTGCTTAACTTAGAGAAATTAAGATAACAAGTAAATAAGGAAAGATGAAAGTTTAGGGTTTATACTACTATTGTGTTGTGAAATGTCATGGAATTATGATCTACACTTAGATTAAAACATCATACCTTTACTTAAAATTGGGAGATTCTAATAGAAATTTAAGTTGATAAGGATGTATGAACCTAGCTTTAACTAGAATAATAGCATGTTGGAAATCTAATTGTCACTGGTGTCAATGGGGCACCTCTTTAAGGTTAGAAGGAGATCTAAGTGATCTCAAGTGATATCAAGTGAGGATTTATTGTTTGAATTTGAAAGGGCTTCATAAGGATGTTAGGAAGAAGGATTCATGGGCCTTAAGGTGTCATTACAACAATCCTTGAAGAGTTACAAAATTTTGGGCCTCAGGCTTACTTTGCATCACTTGCTAAAGAGAAAAGAGTTAGTCATTTTTTAGCTAAGTTTCATTGGGCTTTAGACTTCGGGCTTGAGGCCTACTCTCTACTACAATAGATTGGACTTCAAGATTTAGTCATACCTTATGCTAAATGCCTTAAAGAAATAAAGAAATTTTGAGTTAAGTTCAAAAGGACCATGACTTCGAGCTTCATTCATATCTTATACTAAATTACTTCAAGAAATGAAGGGAGTCCAAGTTAAGTTCAAATGGCATTAGACTTCAAGCTTTAGCCATACCTCATAAAAAATCTCTCAGAGAAAGGAAGGAAGAGTGTGCTAAGTCTGAAAAGGTTTCAAAACATCAAACTTCATCCATACCTTATACCCATTACACAAAGGAAAAGGAAGTTCATGTGTGTTAAGTCCAAAAAGGCATCGGGAATTAGGCATCGACCTTAAAGCTTTTTCCTTAACTAAATGTTAAGAAAGTGGTGAAAGAGGTACGAAGGATACCCGAACCTCAACACTCGAACTAGTCTTAGATTTGGTGGGTTTGTGTTAAGGATTATTCCTTATTTAGAATATTAAGAAAGGGGTATGATGAAACTGAAACCCCAAACCCCAACACCCGAGATGGTCTCATTGTTCCTAGGTTTGTGTTAAGGCATTTTCCTTAACATGAACTAAAGGAAGGGGAAAGATGAAACCTCAAGCCCCAACACCCAAAATAATTTCAATGTTAGTGGGTCATCTTTGAGGTTTATTCCTTAATAGTTTGGCAAGAATGTGGTAAGGAGAAATCTTGAAGGACGACACCCAAAAGGGAAAAACTTATGAAGAAAACATTTGGGCTCCATAGTTTAGTAGGAAGGTTTATGCCTTACCGAAAGTATGGTAAGTGGTAAGAGATAAGGGGTGAAACCCAACACCCAAAATTACTTTGACATTCGTGGGCCAATGCAAAGGCTTATGCCATAACATGGAAAAAAGGAAGATGTATGAGGTGGATTCAGTCATAAGGACTATGCCTTACTAGTTGTTGGTATGCGAAAAAAAGGTTTTATTAAGGCTAATACCTAAAAGGGTTAAGTCTATCAATGGTTAGGATTATTTTGGACATCACGGGCTAGTAGGTTAACTTACACCTTAACACAAAGGCATGAAAGTGATAAGGTGGAAGAGAGAACCCCGACATTTGAAAAACTCAAGCATGTTTTAGAGGTTTTTGGGAACGTTTGTGATGGAGTAAAGGTTGGTAGAAGGT
Source organism: Sequoia sempervirens (assembly GCA_007258455.2). NCBI lineage: Eukaryota > Viridiplantae > Streptophyta > Pinopsida > Cupressales > Cupressaceae > Sequoia > Sequoia sempervirens. The sequence continues at coordinate 302,161,583 of VDFB02193867.1, forward strand.
AAGGGGTAAGACCGATGGCCAAACCCCAATAGGGGTAAAGAGCATTAGACATATGTGTTTAGAATTGCTTGTTAAGCTCGATTATGCACTTCAAGGATGAGGCAAGAGGAATTAGCAATCCTTAACCTCCGAAAACTTAAAGCACTATTTGGATTCTCGCACTTCAATGTTTTAGAGGTTAGTATGTTGGTTTAAACTTAGGTGAAATGTGTGATTTTTGGTCAATCAAATATGAGTTGGGTGAACTCAATTTGTTGAACTATTGAGCCTCTGCACAGTACGTAGGAAAGGCCATCAAAGACGAGCCCTTAAGGACTAGTTCTAACCCCTAGGTCTTATTATCTTATTATTACTTTTAGAATACTATTATTATATATTTTATCATTTGACATGTGACTTTAATTATGTTTTAGATTATTAATTAGTTAGTTGAACTAATTAGGTCTATCTTGGTTATGTGGATTCCATGTTTCCACTAGAACCTGACCATGATTATTGTGCAATAGTTGCTTACTTGACCAATTTTTTTAATTGATTGGTCAAATGTTAGTATGCTTTCATGAAGTGCGTGTATAAGAAGTAGCCTTTTATGAATTATGCAGATGTTTGTGATCAAAATTTGAAATTTGTGTTTTTCCCTTAACTATTTTGTGGTGTAAATGTTTGGAAATTACATTTGGTATCAAAGATAGGTCACAACATTGGGATCTCTGGTTAGTTTTGTTGCTCATGTGGTGTTACGTGAATTTCATTTGTGTTCTCATCTCCTTGTTATTTATGGTTGAAATGACCTTATGATGTCCATCCTTTCCCTTATTCCTTGATAATTGCTGCAAGATTTGATTGAGTATTATGTACCCTAATGTGAATGATGAAATTGATTGTGAAATAAATGATACTATTTTTATATATTGTATGTGGTAAAATAATAGTGAAATATTAAGGCTTCTTAAGGGAATCATTGCTGCAAAGATGAATGTCGTTGCACCAAAATATTGGCCTATTAATGCCCAATACAACCGTTGGATTTATACAAGATCAAGATCCACAAGAGGTGGTTAAACCATGTCACGAAGCCTAAGCACCATGCTAGACTATGCCTACCATAGGAAGAGGAGACCAAGGGTCACACCTTGCAACAATCCCCCTAGCACAAGCATGGGGTTTGAACCTATGACCATGGATCTAATACCAATTGTTGCAAAGATGATTGTCGTTGCACCAAAAGATCAACCTGTTAATGCCTGATACATTTGCTAGATTTATACAAGATCAAGATCCATAGGACGTGGTTAAACCATATCACAAATCCCAAGCACCACGTTGGACTATGCCTACCATAGGAAGAGGAGACCAAGGGTCACACCTTGCGACAAGCATATGTTTTATTCCCTAAAATTGGATAGAAAAAGTAATAATTTAATTATGT
>VDFB02193867.1:302165410-302209296 GCA_007258455.2 Sequoia sempervirens
AAAGAGGGATAGATGTAGATAGAGGTAGGGTATGAGAGGTAGGGTATGAGAGATAGGTATAGAGAGAGTTAGGGAGATAGGGAGGGGTAGGTGGAGAGAGAAGTAGAAAGAGGGGGAAAGTTGGGAAAGAGGGAGAGGTAGGTTGAAAGAGAGGTGGGGTGGGATGGATTGAGGTAAGGTAGGTATGGAGAGGTAAGGTGAAAGGAATAAAGAGAGAGGTAGGTAAAGCTAGATATCTAGAGGTAGGGTGGGAGAGATGTGCAGAGAGAGAGAGAGAGAACTAATGTGTGTGAGAGAGAGAGAGAGGGGATGGGGATGGAGAGAGAGGGAGAGGGAGGGATAAATGAGGAATAATTTGAGAGACTTTCCTAAAGTTGGAGAGATGGAGGGAGAGGAGGAAAGGTGTGAGGGAGGGAGAGGTAGGGTGAGACAGATTGAGATAAATGTAGGTAGAGAGGGAGACGGTGAGTGGAGATAAACAAAAGTATAGAGGGAAGGTGAGAGATAGGGGGAGAGAGATGTACATAAATTAATCTCATCTCCTTGTAGTTTTATTATATTATTTAAAAATCCCTTGCAACAATCCATCAAATATTTTTATAAAATATTATATTATTAAATATATTTAATATTATATTTATATAACAATGTATAATATTTATATTAAATATAATGTTTTTGATTAGAGGTAAACGGGCTTTGAAGGGGCCCCAAAACCCTTCACAAAAAAGAATAGCTGAAGTGACATATAACTAAAAAGAGCAAACAGCAACCCAAACGTGGAAAACCATCATCATGACAACAACCAAAAAGGAAGGAAAAAAACAATAGGACTACAAATTTTTTAGAATATTTGTTGCTTCCATGTCAATCTCAATAGTCTTATGATGATAATCCATGACTTCAGATATTTCTTTATCAGGACCCCTAGCCTGCATCTTGGTCTTATTATGAGTTCTTGCACCGGGCCCAACCACATTTACCTCATTAATCAAAACACTCTATGAACTAGCAACCTTGTCAACTGAAGCTTCCTCCACCACTTGCCTATCACCAACACCTTCTTTCTCACTAGGAGAAACCTCCATTAGTTTCTTTTCCTTCTCATTAAGATTAGATAGGCCCTTAGCCTCATACCTCACACTTGATTTAGTCCCTTCCATAACCTTATCCAATTTCACATTAATAATTTCCATTTGTTCTTCCAAGGTCAGAATTCTTTGCTCAAACATCCGCTTCATCTTCAACATCTCCTCAACAACAATCTTCAAGGAATCAAACAACTCATCAAATTGAGTTTGAATAGAAAATTGTGAATATTCCCCCACTTTGATCACAACACCCTAAACCCTAACATTAGTCATGTTGAGCTCATGAAAAACCCATTTAAATAGTTCAAATAGGGAAATGGTTCCCTCCTTAGCCATGCCCCAAATATTGGGAAAATATTTCCAATCAAAGTTAAACACATCCTTATCCTTCACATCACCCTCCTGAGAAGATCTATTCTTATCTTGGATTTCACAAACCTCCTTACCTTTAACCCCAATCACTGGTATTTGAATCTAGTGAAGAGAGCTAACAATGTCCTCATCCATCCACCTCCTTCTATTCTACATCTCCAAGTCCATAGCTAGAGATCCCAAAGCATCTTTCCCATCACCCATCTTCAGAGGAGAAGCAACATGCACCTCCTATGCTAGGCTAGTAGACCTAATGGTCAATTTCTTTTTGCTACCCTCCTTCGAATCCTTCTTTCTCTTATTCCTTGAAATAGGGGGCAGAAAAGACACATCTTCAACAATATCAATCCTATCCTTCAAGATACTAGAAGGGGCGATAGGCCTAGTTTTAGGAGGTTGTTCACCAAACTCTTCCTCACTACAGATCTAATAATCCTTTAGGTTAGGAAGTGGGTCCCCTTTACTAGTATTCCCTAGAGAAAAAGGTTGTGATATCACTTCCATAGAGGCCTGAGAATCCAAAACATAATTTACATCCTCATCCAACTCAAACTCCTCTAGAACCTCTTTCTTCTTTTTCCCTTTCAAACTCACCAAATCCCCTTCTAAAATAGTCTCATATTCCAAGACTGGATTTTGTTGCTTACCCTTAGGATTTTTTATAGGTGGCTTAGAAACCACAAAAAATTTAGCGTAATCCATAATTAGCAAAATAAGACCAACATACAGCAAAAGATTCTTAGGGTTCCTTTTATGATCCTTCAAACCATACTCCAGAGAAGCCAAAAGATAAAATTTAAAGGATATTTTCTTCTTATGGAAAAAATTATTCAAAAGAACAAAATGATAAGCATTACATCAGAAAACTGACCTTCTAAAGTAATGAACCTTGTGAATTCCTCATCCACATCACCCCACAAAGCTTTGAGGGAACTACAATGGTACACACCACTCTTGTCCTACTTAAGATTTTTTTCTTCATCCCCTTCAAATAAAATCTACATAGCCACCTTAAATTCCTTCTTGTCTCTATAAACCTTCTTTCCCTCTATTGAGAGACTGGTAATATTTGCAATGAAGTTCTCATTAACATCAAATTCAGTGCCACCCAATTTCAAAATCTTGTTACTCCATCCTTTGACAAATGAGGCCATAGCTTGTGGGTTATTTCCATGAAGCCTCTCCAAGTAAGGTGTAAGCCCACCTTTATGCAATATTTTCCACAAATTTTTTTTCACAGTATCACAGGAGAAAGGCTCCACTCTATTTTTGTTGCCTCCCATTGTCACGAGCTTAGCAAAACTTAGGATCTTGAGAAATTTACAGACAATTAATAGAAGCATCAAGGAAGGCCGAAAAAAACCCATAGTCTGTGTGACAATGACATGGTGGAAGACATATATCATTATCCTTGAATGCCGCCCCATACATAGATTAGTCAAGGTACCATCAGCCCAAGCAAGATGCAACTCACCTTCACTCCAAACAATTAACTACCACATGATTATGGTCATGTGAGCCCAAAAGATAATGAGGCTGCTATCCAATTTAGCAATTTTGATAATCATGATTTAAACAAGCAATATCCTCAATGGGGAGTGGGTTGTCCACATCCCACACTCTAGAACCTCTAACAACTAGGTTAGAAAAGACATTCGCTAGGACATTCCCTTCCCTAACAATATAAGAGATATAAAGTTCATTGAAGGAATTTAAAATTTCAATGGAATCCATGATAAGGGATTCAACATTCCATGAGGGGACAAAAGAATTCTTCAGGTTGTTAATAATATTTAAAGAGTCACCCTCATGCCACACCTTTTTATAGCCTTTATATTGAGCCATCTTCAAGCTATGATAGGTTGCAGACACTTTCGGAAAGTGGTTTGTTTGGATTCCCAAAGGGAGTGCCACATCAGAAAAAAACCTACCATTAGAATTGTTTAACACTCCCCCACAACCAGTAGGCCCCGGGTTACCTTTAGTGGGTCCATCAAAATTAACTTTCACGTACCCAACTAAGGGAGCCTTCCAAACAACATCATCTCTAGAGGCTTTACCTTTAGTTAAAGGAAAAGAAATATCACAAGGAAACTTCCAATTTTGCACAATAGAAATATCATCTAGTTTGAGTGTAATCCTTAGACGAATTTGAAAGGAAGCCCCGACAACAAAATTCTCTTTGATGGAAATACAAATGTTATAACCCAGATAAATAGCAAAATGATCTGAACTCCTAAAAATTTTGTTATTACATTCCAACCAAATACCCCAAGCAATATGAGGTAGAGAAAGAGACCAAAGAAAAGGTAGAGTAGGATTGGAGGAAGGTCCCACCCATTCAGACCACACTTCCCTAATCAAGGAGAGAAACACTCACCTGAGATTCCAAAGAGAAAGATCATGGGCCCACACCTCTTTAATAAATCTACAACCAATCAAAAAGTGAAAGGAATTCTTAGAATCCTCTTCACAAAAAAAGTATTTGTTAGGCATCACAAAACCTCTCTTGACAAGATTAACAGTAGTTAAAACCTTATTCTAGCAAAAAATCCAAAAAAAATGTTAACCTTGGGTATTAGTTTAGAGGACCACATAGAAGACCAAAAAGGAGCAGGACCAACAAAAGGAACTTGAAGATGAAAGGCCGAGGATACATAAAATTTACCATTGGAAGAGGGCCTCCATACAATCTTATTAGCAAGAGCATAAGAAGGCATATGAACTAAGGATAGAGCATTAAAGAGGCCCTCTACCCCTAGTTCCACCTCATGCAACCTTTTCCAATGAACCCCATCCATGTAGTTAGCATAAAAAATTCCAAACCTTACACACAAATATCCTTGAAAGGAAGGGACCAAGGATCTTCTTTGAGTGGTCTGTTACCAAACAAGCAATCATCCCAAAATAGAATTTCCTACCATTTCCCAACTGCCAAAAGAGACCTTTTGAAATGATATTATGAGCCTTAACCATACAATTCCAGAGAGCAAAACCAGATGAAGGGGAAAATTCACAAGACAATAGATCCATAATATGATCCACCCCATGAAGATATTTGCTCAGACCAATTTAAGCCCATTCACTCTTAGCTGATATAAGGTTCCACAAATGTTTGCCAAGAAGAGCAAAATTAAATTCTCTAATTTTATGAATTCCAAGACCTCCCACCTTTTTAAGCCTACAAACATCATCCCAAGAGACCAAATGAATCATTTTCTTGTCTTCAACCCCAGACCAGAGGAATTTTTTATGAATTCCCTCCAACTTTGCCTTAATATTCCTCGACATATATACAAGCTAAGAGCATAAGCTAGAAGATTATGAAAAGTAGACTTGATCAACTACACTTTCCCAACTTGACTTAACAACACACCTTTCTAGCCAACCAATTTGGTGTTGAACTTGTCAATCAATCCCCACTAAAAGGATTCAAGAACCACATTAGAGCACATGGGAAGACCCAAGTAAGAGGATGGAAGCTGACCAATATGGAAATGCAATATTCTAGTAATTTTAATCTACTTGTGGTCAAGAGTGTTAAGGAAGAAAATAACACTCTTGGGTAAGCTAACCTTCTACCCCAAGGTAGCCTCATATCTTTGCAAAATAAGTTTAATAGATTTGGCTTCCTTATTAGACGACTCCTCAAGAATGAGAGAATCATCAACAAAATGTTGATGGGAGAAAATAAGATTTCACAATGAAGGAGACAACCCATATATCTGACTAGAGTTAATAAATCTATGAATAAGGTGACCTAGAGATTTCACCATGATAATAAAAAGAAATGGAGATATATGATCTCCCTGTCTCAACCCCCTCGAACAATCAAATAGAGGAGAGGGAGATCCATTGACAAAAACATATAATCTTGTTATCGTCCTAATTTTTAAACATACAATTTTCCTCCGTTAAATTAGTACGGTCTCCTTTTCATGCCTTTCATTCATTCATAGTCACAGTTCTTGCAAGTTTCATAACCTTTATCACACAACTTTGTGTTTTCATAACCAAGTTGTGAGGTTCAAAAGTTACATAATAATTTGATGACCCAATCCTTCTTTCTCCCCGTCCTTTTCTAAATGATTGATGTGTCAGAAGTTCTTGAAATCTTAGAACCCACAAAATACAATTCTACGGTTCATATTTTTTGCAACCCCAATACTTTCACGCAATCTCCTTGGTTTTTGAAATATCACCAGCCCATTTAATTACTTGTACGACGTATCATGTGGTTGTCTTTTTGGGAGTTCTGAAATGCAAGCTCAATCTTAAGGCTCGCTCCTCAACCAATGATGCATTAATTATACCTCTTAAATGGAAAGTGTAATGGAGCTCGCGAAGGTGGCAACATGATATTGATAGATTAAAGGTCATCATTACCTACCAACATATTTAAATAAGCTTGTTTACAGAGAAGGTGCCAGTATTGTTGAGTCCTATTTTCTTATCAACCAAGGAAAAATCAAAATGGGGCTTCCTGCGACCAATCAAATGTGGGATGATGAACTTATGGACGTCCTCCAACCTAACTTGAATTGGCCCAAGGAAGAGAAAATTGATAATATTTCTCAACTACACACAATTTCCTAGAAGGAGAACACTAGCTACACCTAATATCATAGGGTAATCTTCATCCCAGAGGAAGACGAGGAACGTGTTGAGCTACAAAACCTTTTAATGGAGATAAGACTGGATATGGAGAATGCCTCACCACCTACGACAATTTAATTTCCTTTCTTTACATGACATCTTTTTGTAATTAGTGGTGGTAACCCAATTTTGGTGTAACATAATTGTTTACGTTTAAGGTCACTTTATTGAGGACGGTTACTTTAAAGACCGTTACAAGTAGTTACGTTTAGATATAATTTTGTCTTGGAAAATTATAAAAAGAAAAAGACTTTCAAGAAGGGGGGAGCTATTCTTGGAGGGAATAGGGGAGCAACTATTTTATATTTTCATGCAGTTTTGTTTCACAGAGAAAGGGAGTCTATGAACTAATGTTTTGGCAATGGAGAAATAAAAAAGATATTTTTGAATCTTTGAATTTATTAATTTTTTCTTTAAATGGCAATGAACTATGTTTCCTTGTGGTTATTCTTCAATTTCATTTTGTTATAATGGACTATATGTGCATTTAATTCTGAAACTTTGGATTTGGACTAAATTGGATTTTGAAAAGAGTCTATTATTCTCTTTTTCCTTGAATATCATCCATTGGTGTAGGGAATATGAACTTTGGGTCATTTACCTGCATTTAATTAATCTTAGGTTTGGTCTTTCACATCTATTTCACGGTTATGGGTAGGTGTTAGTTTCCTTTTCTGCTTTCTGATAGAAAGCATACCCGATAGTTCAATTCATTGCAAATCATTTGAAGGTAGTTGTGCCTTCCAAATAAGCAAAGAGTCAGTGTAGAAAACCCTCATGTACGACTCAATAGTTGGTTCATTTTTTTCTTTCACTCCTAGGCATTTGTGAGTCATTTTTGAACTATTTTTCGAAAGGAAAAAATCTGAACTAACAAACCTTGAGGTGGAAATAAGTTTGAGAACCAAAGCCACCATTTTCTCCCCCAAAACAAAATCTTTCAGAATTTTTGATAAAAAACCCCAATCAACTATATCATAAGCTTTAAGTAAATACAACTTCAGGATGAAACCAACATGCTTATTAATAGTTAAGGACTGAATATTCTCATGAACAATAAGGATGGAGTCCAAAATTTTCCTTCCTACCACAAATCCATTTTGCTGAGGAGAGATGATGAGAGGAAGAACCTTTTGCAATCTAACTGCCAACACCTTGGAAAAGATCTTGTAAATTGAATTCCACAAACTGATAGGGTGAAATTTATCAAAGGAAGCAACACCTAGTTTCTTAGGCATAAGAACAATAAAGGAAGAATTTAATTCCTTCAAAAGATTGCCACAACCAAAAAATTCCTTAGTAGCATCCACAACATCCTTGGCAACAATATCCTAGAAAGACTGAAAAAAGAACATTAGGAAGTCATCAGGCCTCGGTGCCTTATTACCTTCAAACAAAAAAACAACACTTTTAATCTCCTCTACTAAAGGAATACACACCAATTGTTGATTAATATATTTAGAGATAACATGAGGGATATCCCTAAGAAGATCCTCCTGACAATCCAAATCTAGCTCCCCTTCCATAGATAACAGGTTAAAAAAGTAAGAAGATGTAGCTTGCTGCAAATCAACATCCTTCTCCAGTACCTAATTATTATAATTAATAACATTAATACAATTAGAAGCCTAGTGTTTCAAAGTAGAGAGATGAGAGAATCTTGTGTTTCTGTCCTCGCCCTTTAACCACATAATCCAAGATCTTTGCTTCCAAAATTCATCCTCCTTAGCAACAATATTATGCAACCTAGAAAGGACATTCTCCTTTAAAGCCCGAGCATGATCATAACTAGACACTTGTACAAACTACTACATAGTGAGAAGCTCCCAATTAACATCATATTTTTCCAAAAAAATGTGCCCAAATGAAGACTGATTCCATTTCCTAACATTATTCTTCACATTGGCAAGCTTCTTAGCCACTCTATTTTAAGTCGAGCCATCCACTTGAATGTTCTACTAATATTGAACCAAATTTTTAAGATCAGGATGACAAGTCCACATCTTTCCAAATCTAAACAGATTTTTTTTCCTTCCTAGAAAATCCACTGATAAAGATAGAGGAAAATGATCAAACCCCAACCTAGTTAGGGTCAAGAGCGAGCAAGAATAAGAGACAAGACAATTGGGGGTGATAAGGGCACAGTCATTCTTAACTTGGATAAGAGAATCACCCACACACTGATTAGACCAAGTGAAAGAGGCCCGTTTAAGATCCAAGTCAAGGAGAGCATTGTCATTAATAAGATTCATGATATCATATCTACTATCATCCACAATATGTGATCCTCCCAGCTTATCAACATCATACAAGAGCATATTGAAATCCCCCATAACCAACCAGTTAATAATAGGATGTGACAATTTGAAGGAGCCAAGATTTTCCCAAAACTTTTTTCTAGTACTCTTACTATTAGGAGCATAGCTATTAGAAAGAGTCCAAGAGAACTTATCCTAGATATTAAAAATGAAGTGGCCACAAGGTTACAATCGTGAAACACCTCAATCCCCTGAACCAACTTAAGATTCCAAAAATGAATGATCCCTCCAAAAGCTCTAGACGCTTCAGAGTAATGCATACCACAATCCTTGAAAAGATTATGCTCAAGTTTAGATAATATATCCATTCCCATTTTAATTTCTTGAATTAAGACAATATTAGGAAGATGATCCCTTACTAGGTTAGCAAGAAGATCATGATTATGAGGGTTATTTAACCCTCATATATTCTAGGAGATGATCTTCATAAGAGCTTTTGGGAGGTTCTCTTTGAGAACATCTCCAACAAAGTTCTCTGAGTTCCATTGGAAATATCCATTCGACTCCCCTTATCCTTGGTAACACTTGAAGGAGGACAACCTCTACATCTCAACTTCGACCCACAATCTAACCTTTGCCTATTTCTCATAACAACTCTTGAAGAAGGAGAGTGATTCTTCCTATTGTTTCCTTTCACCAGGATGTAAGGAGGATTATCAAGATCATCCAAATCCCCAGTATCCTTCACTTAAGAACAAACCTCCAACCCCTCAACCTTAGAACATTCATCATGTGGCAATTTCAAAACCCCACAACCACAAGCCCCTAAAGGAGGGAAGCCCAAATCCTCATCTGCAGACACCTTGTCCTCAACCAAAGTCTCAAATCCAATATCTTCACAAGGCTCGCCATTATTGAGAATGGGGGAGGGTACATTAACCTCATTGCCCTACTCTTGCACCACATTAAGCACTTCAAATTCAACTTGGCCCTTAGAAATCACTATATTCTCAGCCTCTTCCATCTTCATTTCCATAGGTTTCTCACACACCATGACAACCTCACCTCCAAGAGTAGACCTCCATTTCTCCATAGACTCCAAAGAAATCACCTCAAGAACCTTTTCCTTTTCTTTCCACTACTTAATCACTGGCTTCTACATTTTAAGAGGACTTTTTTTGCCCAATGGCTAGCTTTCTTGCAATGGAAACAAGAAAAAGGAATTGACTCAAATTCCATTGCTTTCTCCCATTTCCCAAACATAGAGTTAATCTTCACCATAAAGGGAAATTTCACAGACTGTTCCACATTCACATATAATTTGGCATAAACAAGATGCTTCTTAGATGTCATTGTTTGATTAATTGATAGCAAACACCCAAAATTACTCGCTATCCCTTTGAAACTTCCTCATCCTAGAATTCAAGAGGGAGGCCAGGAAGTCTCACCCAGACTGAACCCACTGAAAAGGAGCATGAGTTAGGATTGAATCTTGGCTCCCACCTTTTCAGCATCAAAGAGGACTTCCCAATAAACTAGGGGCCACCCATCAAAGCCACCAATAAATCATCTTCACAATTTAATGTGAAGGAACAAATCCTTTGGCCATTGCAGCCACATCCACTTGTCCCATAAGTCTCTAGTAGTTCAAAGTGAACTTACGAACACACTCAATATGAGAACACGACCCAACAAATTTACCCAGGAAAGACATGTCCATATTTGAAACTCTTTTTTCAACAATACAATCCAAGACAAAGATAGAATATTCTCTAGTCTTCACATTCAAAAAAAATCCATAGGAGGAGAAGAGATTTTATCTTTGGGCTTCACACCAAATAGATTCGACCATTTGAGAGAAGAGTCTGAGATGAAATCATCCCTTGTCTTTTCAACCCCAGGACCCAAACATTGAGAAGTCACACCTAGCTCGTCAACTAACTGATCAGGTCCAGACTATTCATCACTGAGATTCCTCCTTTTAGAGAAGGATGTCGAAGGATAAGAAGGACAAGCAACCTTTGAAGCACCTTTCCCACCAAAATATTTATTTTCCACAAAAGGGGACAAACTCTACTTACCATTAACCAAGGACCCATCTAACATCACCTTCCCATTAGCAAGCTATCTACCATTAACACCTTCAACAACTCCAAAGTTTCCCACCTTTTCAAAATTTTAAATTTCTCCACCGCCATCACCACCACCTGAGGAGAGCTCCATTTTTAAAACTTTTATATTAAATATAATGTTATATTATATTAATATTAATATTTCCTAGTATATTTAATTTATCATGGTATATATGAATATATCATATATTATATTATATTATATATATTAATATATCATATATAAAAATATTTATATTAATATTATAACATCTTAAATTTAAATCTATACTGATTTATAAATTATTATATTTCTAATTTAAAGAAATGAATAGTCATTTCTTAAATTAAAATAATGGATGAAAGTTGAGTCCACAAAACGTGGAAGTTTTTACCTTAGCCAAAAAATTGTAATTGACATTGGAAAAATGAGATCCCAAGCCTAAACACAAAATGGGATCCTGCTTTTTAAAAATTGGGATCCCATTTTCGAAAGGATCCTGAACCAATGGAGAAGGAATGGGATCCCAATTACTACGAAATGGGATCCCGATTTATAAAAATCAGAATCCTGTTTTGTAGAAATTAGGATCTCATTTTCTAATGCTTTTTATTTTATTAAAAATAAACAAAGTTCATTTTTTAACAGACAGGATCACTAGTACAGGCGACAATGACCTCCACAAATAGCTCCAGGTACTCTCCCATGCCCCCCTTTTTGCATTTTTCCATTTCTTATTGAAATTGTGAATAAAATAAGTGAATTTAGCATGTTTTTTTAAAATTTATTTCATGTTTTGAGCATTTTTTTTGTTATAGTAGAAATGAGTAATTGTAGATATAGATCAAAAAATGCAATGAAACATAAATATTTTTTAATAGAAATGAAAAAATGAATCTTGAATTGTGTTTTACAAACAAAATTTAGCTTAAATTGAAACCTAAATTGTTCAATTAAACCAAAAAAAATTGAATTTGAAAACCCTAATTGAAACGAAACAAAAAAAATTGCATTTCAAAACCCTAGAAATTGAAATGAAATAAAAAAATTGCATTTAGAAACCCTAATCAAGCTTTTTGAAACCCTGAATTCAAATCAAATGAAAAAAATTGAATTTGAAAACCCTAGTTTGAACTAAAACAAAAAATTGCATTAAAAACCCTAATTTCTTAGAAATTGAAACCCTAAATTGAATTGGAATAATTTTTTTTGTTAAAATCCTAAATTGAAATTGAACAAATCATTTTGATTTTGAAAACTAGGTAATTTTGAGCTAAAAAATTCATTTGCATTGCTTGAATGTTTTAAATTTTATTTGCATTGTATGGAGAAAATGATATGTTAAACTTTAGTTTCAATGTTAAATTATGATTAGATTAGAAAACAATATGTTAAAGAATACTTAAAATTTATAAAGTTTATCAATGTTTGTTTGCAAATTTAGTTAGCAAATTTGTAAATCCAAGCACATACAATTGATTCCAATTGGCACTAACTTGCAAGTCTAAATTATTCCAAGGACCACCCAAAGTTCATCCTAAGTTTGCTAAACCCTAAACCCTGACCTGTAAAATCTAAACCCTCAACACTAAAGCATTTGAATTTTGTCTTAGGACCTTAAAATGAAATTTGGTTGCCTTAAAAAACCCTCTGCTATCGCCATCTAGTAGAGCCTTTTGTAATGTTTTCACTTATTAAACACATAATATAAAAACTTTTGGTTTCTACAAGTTTATGAAGAGTGGATGATCGCTCTCTATGACACTTAGACATGATCAATAGGGATCTAAATCATTGGAAGAAAAATTTATTCTATTATATCCACAAGATAGGAGAGCGCGAGTGAGAGTGCTATGGGTAAAGTTTCTTTCATTGGACATAACTAAAATTATGTAGGCTCAATGTCAAGAATGGGTCTATTTGGTAGATTTATGAATATCTAGAATACCATAAAATTATAATTATAGCAATTCCAATTGGAAACACTTGGGTATATATCATATGAAATTTAAATAGTAAGGTGTCTATTATATAGGAGAGTTGATAATTTACATGGAAAGAGGTTTGTATGGGAATATATGTATTAAGAAACACATACCATGACCTCTAGGATTTTTAAGATGTGATCCTAGATAATAATCCACCCATCCTCAATCATAATGGATTCTTTAGCAATTAAGGGAGATTCAATAACCATAAAATTACCTATATTTTGATACTATATAGATTTATGTGTAAGGATAGAAATGCATCAATAAGGAGACCAAGATGGAACCATTTAACACCTAAGGTACACCTATTACATGGGAAAGGGAGGAGGTACATGATGATAGGTTGGAGGAACTAGGCTATTATTACAATAGAGAGAGGAGGAGGCTTCATATTATGCTCCTATAAATAAGAGGTCAATTTAGAAGATTAAAAGAGCTCTAATAACAAAGGAAATAATTCTATAGAGGGATTGAGTGATATTGTTGGAAATATACGAGAGAGGTGAAGGTCCCAACGCCTACATAGAGTCCTACACGAAATACACCAATCTAGGCTCTTCCTAGAAGGATCAAGATCCATGTGAGTAGCCTCCTTTTATTTTTGTATCTTCTACATATGTATATTTATTCCTTTATTATGTGATTAAAATTATGTATGATATAACTTATTAATAAGTGATTACAAGTATAATTATTAAAATATTTCATATTTATTTTGATATCCTCTAATGTAGGAGGAAATTTTTACTTGTTTTGATAGATGTATGTTATTTTTGTGATATGTATAGATTGATTCATTTTTAACATGATACTTTTTTTTATTAGAGGGGTAAACACTTTTGACCCAAAGCTATGAACCAATGAGGTTAAAGTATGACTAAATTTAGACCTCACTAGACATCTAGATCCCCTTAAGCCATCCTATCACGCTAAATCATAAATAGATTTCTTAAGGGGTCCCAATATGACATTTCTTAAGGGGATCAAAGAAGTTCTTAAAATTTGGTGAAGTTTCCCAAGGAAACCAAATTTAACAATAATAAGATCATGCAATATTATAATATGAATGAGATTTCATGATCTAGGTTGGTTAGTTGAAACAAGAGTAGATCTCAATCAACTATTCCACAAGAAAATTTTCTTCACTAAGTTGCAAGTTCATTATATTCCAAGGGGCACCAAAAATTCACCCTAAGTTTTGTAGACCCTAAACCCTAAACACTAAACCATTCATTTTGTCCTACCTGACCTTAAAGTGAAATTTGGTTGCCTTAGGAAAATCCACCAAATTTCATTCCCTTATGCCATGTAATTTTGTCATAGGATCTTACTACATATATCCCTTTAAGTTATCCTATTACCCTAAACCCTAAACCCTAAAGCCATCATTTTTTCTTAGGCTCTTAATGAAATTTGGTTGCCTTAGGCAACTCCACCAAATTTCATTCCCTTATGCCATGTAATTTTGTCCTAGGATTTTACTACATGTAGATCCCCTTAAGCTATCCTATTACCCTAAACCCTAAACTCTAAAGTATAAACCCTAAACCCTAAAGCCATCATTTTTTCTTTAAAGGAACTTAATGAAATTTGGTTGCCTTGGGAAACTTCACCAAATTTTATTCACTTGAGCCATGCCATTTTCTCCTAGGACCTCACTATACATAGATCCCCTTAAGCCATCTTGTCACCCTAAATCGTAATTCAATTTCTTAAGGGGTTCCAATATGACATTTCTTAAGGGGATCAAAGAAGTTCTTAAAATTTGGTGTTCAAAGTTGCCCAAGGCAACCAAATTTAACAATAATAAGATCATGCAAGATTATATAATATTAATAGTTAATTGTATTTTCATTCAAGTAACATGTGCCTTAGACATAAATGAGGCTTACATATTTTATCATTTGTATTCAATTATTTAAGGTCATTTATATTGAATGGTTTAAAGGTATTTCTTGAAGATGTATCTTACATCTTGAAATTACAAATCTAATGTAGGTTCACTCATATCTTAAATATCACATGGATCCATTCAATAATATTCGCAATCCACCTCCACCCACTCCACATCGTAACCCCCCACTTCCACCACCTGAAATCGTTGAACATGCTCATTTGCAAGCACAAATCAATGCCAATGTTAGAACCATCCAAGATCAAATCAACATTACTTAAAATGAAGAATATGTCACACCTCCTGTGAGGATGTTTGCATCTAGGATGCAAACCCTTGTTTGAGTTGTCAGGGCTATGGATGGGATCTTAGATCAGAATCGACAATGGCTAGAGGAGAGGAGAACTTCTAATTCTGAAAAGGAAAACACAAATAAATGAAGAGATGTAGTAGAGAGCCACAATAGTTTCTAAATTAAGATAATGATCTTAAATAGTTATGAATTTATGAATTTGGTGAATGATGGATATTTTGTGTGATGAATTTATAAATTTGGTTGGATGGATATTTTTAGTGACATGAATTTATGATTTTGGTTCTAGATGGATATTTTTAGTGACATGGATTTATGAATTTGGTGGAATTTATGAACTTATAATGAACAATATATAATAGTATATATTTTATGACTATCTACTAGATCATGATTTCTCCTACTAAAAAATTGTAATATATATGTGTGTGTGTGTGTGTGTGTGTGTGTGTGTTAGACATAAAATGAGCTTTTGTGATTGTTTCAAGTTTATTGTTTAGTATGTACATGCATGTATTAAAAATTTGCATATAGTTCTTAAATTTTGAAATTTGTATGTATGTACATAGTTTAGTTTAATGATCTATATGCATGCAAATTATGCATCATATTTTTTATTTTAAATGTATGTACATGTTAAATTTTGAAATTTGTATGGACATGGTCAAGTTCAATCAATGCATATATATGTGCATTTCAATTAAATATATGATCTTAATATATATGTTGCTCATCATATTTCAAATAAATATATGATCTTAATATATGTATGCACATCCTATTTTGTGTGATTTAATGCAGGTGCACATTTATATCTCATATCATGGATGATTTTAACATTGATGATATCATCAATCCACCACCTCAGCCATAGCCACATCCACCTCCACCTCCCCCTCCCCCTCCACCTCCCCCTCCACCTAATCTACCACATCCAACACCTATTGCATCTAACGAGGCTCACTTGCAAGCATGTATAAATGATCAAGTTGCATTCTTTAAATGATCAAGTTGCATCCTTACAAAATCAAATCAATGATATGCAGAGTAAAGCATTGATTCCACCACATGTGAGATGTTTTGCATTTGCGATGCAAAACGTTGTTGATGCCATCAAGATGATCAATTTTAATCTTGATAGGCATTGATGAGAGAGAGAGAGAGAGAGAACACATGAGACAATTTTATTCTGATGGTCTCTCTTACAAAAAAATATTAGACCTTAAAATAACAAAATCCCATCTAGCCCCCTACTTTCTTGACCCCATTACTTGACAACCCATTCCACCCAACAAATCTAGAATATCCATGAGGTGGTGCATACATCCATAGATGAGTGCACATTTTTGCGACCGATGGTATATGGTTTTTGATAGTCCCCCACATGCTAATTGGGAGTGCCCATTGTATGTTTTGAGAAAACTGTATGTAGAGTTTGTTCTAGGGAAAAATCTCAATTATTTTGATTTTAGATCATTTCAGGGTGTTGGTGGCGGTATGCCACAATAGAGGTTAGGGGCAAGGGTTGATCCCCAATGCCCCATGCATGCATAACCCCTTGTTTCTCTTGGTCCTCCCATTCCCACACATGTACATCATCGAGCTCTAGTCTCAACATTAGGTTCCCTTAGTACACTCGTAATAGACCTTGATCAGCATGCTTCTGCGATAGCAGGTGGGGAGCATAGAGATGATGTATGGAGCTAATCTGAAAACTACTCCAAGAGTGTCGAGGTTCATCTCCCATATATGCACTAGTTATCATCAAGTATGTTATGGACCTGATCAGGCCACACCTAGTTCAGGTGGACGAGGAGATTCTAGTGGTTCATCTAGTCGTATCAGTTCATTTGTAGAGTTTCTTATGGAAAACCATCACCTTGAGGACATTGCGACATAGGTATAAATACGCATCTATGTATGTTCATTTTATAAGAATTTTTATTGATGTATATATCAAAGAAAAGTTTGCAATACATTGTAACAATCAAATTGTTTGGTTTATAGATGACAGTAATGATGGGGCAATCATCTATTCCGCGAGTAAATAAATTGACACCAGTTGTACTCGACAACCCTTATGGGGCATTTTGATTTCAATTTTTAAAATTATATATGAAATCATAAATTTAACTTGAGTTTTAATTTTATAATTGAATCACATATATGCTTGAAATATTTATGTTGGTTTAGGTGAGTCAATCGGCATCCACGTCAATTCTTCTTGAGGGATTGCCAACCACAACTCCACTATTAGGCATCATAGATTAGGGGAAGGCACATTCATATTGTAAATTTGTTTAAAGTTTACATTAGTATAGTTACAATTTTATGAATTTTGAATTCACTAGATATATGAAATACATGCATGGACACTTGTAAATATTATAAGTGTTAAATGTCTATGTACATGTATGTCTAGGTTGATACCACAATGAGAATGGGGATTGGGTAAACATTTGATGTTGCAACTACTTGTGAGGCCACTGATTTCCAGGTTTTTTACAAAACTTTGTACACAAAATGTGTAGAATTGAATATATATATATATATAAACCTAATTCAATTGTACATGCTTTAATTTTGATCTTGTAGGACTTTTTTAGTGCAAATTTTAGCCCTAACCTAGACATAGTTACACCACCTGTAGTACCCCTCCATTTTGGCTCTTTTGATCGTACATTGTTTTTCTTTGTTATGTTTGTTTCGGTTAATACTTTGACTATGGTACTTGGTTACTATTCGATCATAAATTGTAAAGTGATGTGAATGTTGTATTTTGATGTGATGGTATTTTACTCTGATGTTATCATCATGGAATGCTTTGAATTAGCTTAGCAGATATTTAATTAATGATGCTTTATGCTTTTAGTATATTATTGATGTTAGAGTTGTCAGTTAGTAATTCTGTATTGGTGAAAGGGACGGGATTGTACCACTCTCTTGCAAGCGCCCTACGATTATGAGATTTCCTCTTCATGGTGTGTTTGATCATATTATATATTTATGCATGTTTGATATACTCTTTGTTCATAGGTTGACAGGTACAGGACATCGACTCCACCTAGCTCATAGGTTTGAGCGTGTCCATTGGCCAATGGTATTCGATTGGGAGATAGTAGCTAGGTTTTCTGTGCCAAGTCATCACCCTAGTCATAGTGTGTCATCAGGTTTAGTCAGGTTAAGTTGATTCTTTGTTGTTCATCTCTCCTTGTTTTCATTTAAACTACAAGTTGAAAAAGGTAAATAAATGGCTTTATGTATTTAAGTTGTTTATTAAATTTATCTAGTTATAATGTTATAAATGTTATTTAATTTATTAATTAATTTAATTTAATTAATAAAATGATCTAATATTGGATTAGATTTATTTTATTGATTAATTAAATTAATTGTGTTGAAATAAATCAAGTTATTCTTTTTGGAAATTATAATGGTTAAATTCTTTTTGAAATGAAAATTTTAAAAAGTGTTAAATTCTTTTGAAAAGAAAATTTTTAAAGTTAAATTTTGTTGGAAATGAAATTTTAAAAGCATTTGAATTCATTTTGAAATAGAAATTTTAAAAAAGTAATAAAGTCGTGTTGAAAAGAAATTTTAGTTTTAAATTTTTTTAAAAAAAAAAATCTCCAAAATAGATAGAGGAGTAATAACTATGGTGGATGAGATATTTTAGGGTATATTGACCAAATTTGGGAAAAAAATGGAAGGATGAAAAATTGAAGGAAGAAGGAAGGAGAAAAGATTTTTTTTCTTTGGTTTTGGATTTGGTGAAGCAGGTTGGATTTATTGGAGAGTTGAAATCAGAATAGGAATTCATAGCACCATTGGCAACCTTTCAAGCTTTTGGGACCAGGTTCCTTCTATTGAATTAGTTTTCATTTTGAAAGGTTTCACAACTTTTGTTATGTTGTTTGGAAATATTTAATCTTTGTTTGATTTGCAAGAAAAACCCATGTTAAATCTTGCTTCAAAACTTTGAAACCCCTATTTAGAAATGATGTTCTTCAAGAAAAAAAATGCAATATGACTATATATGTTTCATTTCTAGAATTTATTTGTTCAATTGAACTTATAATTTTAGTAAATTTGGATAAAACTGGTATATATATATATCTCTTTTTTGAAAAATACATATATATATACACATGCATATAAATTTTGTACATATATATTTTTTATATGTTTGTTTTGGGAAATGAAAAAATACCTAGTTAAAAAAAATTCTGGGCGGATTTAAAAATCTACAGTCGAGGTTTTATTATTATTATTTTTGTTTTGAATCTTTTTTTTTTTGGGGAGGGTTCACTGGGGGCTCACCCCACCATGCCGCCCATGGGAAGCACTATGGGGGAGTCGTGCCCAACGCGTACCCCACCCAATTGCCACCACAAAGGGACGACTGTGTGTAAACCCAGTCACCGCCCCTTTGGGGTTTCGACTGTGTTTACACACAGTTGCCCCATTCAATGGGGGTTCGGTTGTGTGTAAACACAACTGAGTCCGCAGTATGCGTGTGGCCTGAGGGAAACGTGTGTGGCATTTTTTCTTTTCATTTTTTTTATGTAATAAAAATATATATAATATTTTATATATTATATTTTATAATATTAAAATATTTATAAATAATATTTGATTTTATATTTTATAATATTAAAATATTTATCAATAATATTTGATATTATATTTTATAATATTAAAATATTAATATATATTTTTAATAAAAATATATATAATATTTTATATTATATTATATAATACTAAAAAATAAGATATATATATATATAGTTGGGAGTATAAGTTTAAAACATATATTTATATTTAATATATTGATCCTGAGATGGTTACTTTAGATTTAATTGATTGAAATAAAATTGTTTTTATAATAAAATATATATTTTTTAAATTTTTTTATTTTGATTATTATGGATAATTGAGAAAACATAGAATTAAATTATTAGTTTTAAATTCCTTAATGTTGCTAATGTAATCTTATTTACTTTTGAGTATTTTCAAATAATGTTAATTATTTTTACGGTTACGTGCAATATGCCATTGTTGTGCTTGGATTTAGGAAATCCTAAAATAGGGTATTAAAGTGTCAAATTGTCTTTTCATTATGTGATTTCTCTCATTCTCGTTGTTTGGGAAAAATGGGCTAATCGAGTTGTAAGTCTTCCAGATGGGGTTTTTAATTGTGTGGGTTGTCGTAATATGTTAGTCAGCTTTTGTATTGCCTTGGGAAGTGTGTATAGTTGTATCCTATTGTTTTACCCAAATTTTCACGATGGTTTGTGCCTCCTTTGGATTAGGAGTGGTTTATGTGGTTTGTGCCTCCTTTAGAAGGAGTAGATTATGTGTTTTTTTGCCTCCAATTGTTTGGAGTGGGTTTCATTATATGATGCCTCCTTGGATTGGAGTGGTTGTCTTATCTAGTTTACCCATGGAATTGTGGCTTTGTACTAAGTGTTGTCCATAACGGAGTGGCTCTTTGTGGGGGTCTGACACACAAAGGGGCGCCATGGTAACTCACTTAGGGTTTAAGTAAGTGATAACTTAATAAGAATTAATGAAAAAGAAAAACTTTCAAACTAATTAAGATAGTGAATGCCTCTCTCATGACTCATACGCTTTTAAGGCTTGAGATGAGACAAGAATCATAGTTTGTATGGGGGTCCAACAGATGGTAGAGGCAAGCCAAGGTAACCCCAAATGGGGGTTCGGTAGCCTAGGAAGGTTGAGCCAAGGTAACTCATAGCAAATGATGTGTGACACTCTCGCTATGTCAACCATAAGTCAATTTTGTTGTACTGCGTAGATTATCATTATTCTTTGGAAGCATTGTAACCATTGTGTTAAGTGATATTGTGTTGTATTTGATTTAGTTTAGTTATGTATCAGCTTATGTCTAGAGGTAGATGGTCTTGTGTAGGAATTCCTTGTTACTATCTCCTAGCATGGAGGGTGAGCCTTTGGGTATCACTTGGGTGGAACGTGCACCCTAAATCTGTTGGGTCTTCTTGTTCATGTGGACAAGATTTCTAGTTGGAGAGCTTGTGGGATCCAATTTCATTTCATGATTTTTTCATTTTAGTTAATTTATTGCCCCTCTTTTGTATCAAGGTGGAAGATGTAATTTGTAACCATGATTATTGGATTTACCTCATTCGAGGAATGAGATTTGTAATCTTATCATAAATTATTGATATTTAAAATCATGTGGTTTCTCTTATGCTTTGTTGTAATATATCATGTATGGAATTTATGTGTTTCTTAATTTGTTAAGTAATTAAATGCTATAGTTTCAATTCATGTTTCTTGTTTGGGTTTTAAAGTAATCTCAGTCTCATAACCTTAGAGGTTGTTACAGTGGGTAGTGAACTTGCATGATTATTTGTATTTAAAAAAAAAAAAAAGTACGTTTGTGTAGTTAATTGCAACTTCCTCTACGGTTGTGTGGCGGGGCATTAGACCACCAGGAGTACATGCAAAGTAGGCTCCAAATCAAATGGTAATTTAAATTTTTTATTATACTTAAAGTCAATTATAAATTACATATTTTGAATATAACTTAAATTTTAAATTTTAAATTGAATATATACATAATATGAGATATGTTACATATTATTTTTCTTTTATAGCATGAGACACATCTTGTAGTTGAGCATGTACAGACAAGTCCTAGAGAAGAGCCTAGTGCACAATGTTAGAATATAGTACAATTAAAATATGATAAATTATAAATTAAATTGAATTAAAAAGAAATTAATTGCAGAGTTATACATCTAATTTCAAATTTCTTTGTCTTGTTTATATAGACTGATTTAGAGAAATTAGAGGTTGCTTTAGGTCCACTAGAGCATCCAGACGTAGATATGACAGTAATTTAATTTTATGATGGATTATAAATTAAAATTTCATTAAATCATTTTTCATTGTCTTAGATCTGATTTCATCTTTCTATTGTACAAAGTGTTTTAGGTCATCCACATAGTCCACATGATGTGAAGAGGTCTCTTGATTATAGAGACAATACATGACCTAGAAACATGTGATTTTATGTGTTATATTTGTTTACTTCATGGACTATATTTCTAATTTCTCATGTACTCTGTTGGAATTTATATTTCATGGCTCAAGTACTTAGTTGGACTTTAGTTCACGAGTTGTACTGTGGACTTTATTTCATGCACTTAATATGTTACGTAAATTATGGACTTTATTATTGCTTGAAATTTTAATTTACACATGTACATTTATGCATTTTATGTTCATTGTCAAGACATTAATATAGGACATTAATGTGAAATTTAGTGATCTCATACATGATATGTACATTCAATAATTAGTGATAATTACTCAATGAACTTATTCAATTCACTTCAATCAATAATTAGTCAATAAATCATAATTTACAAACAAAAGCAATTTGTTTATATACCAGAAAGGATTTTTTTTTAAGAAATAAACAATACCATAGAATATTAGAGAATAAAAGCATTAATAAATTCTATAAATAATAACATCTAACCTAATTTATACATTTTCAAAACAAATAATGGAACCCCATACTAATTTATAAGCTATCAAAACAAATAATGGCATCCAATACTAATTTATAAGTCTTCAAAACAAATAATGGCATCAAATACTAATCTATAAGTTGTCAAAACAAATAATGGCATCAAATACTAATCTATAAGCTATCAAAACAAATAATAGCATCGAACACTAATTATAGGTTGTCTTAAGGAGTCATAATACAACTTCTTTAGGGGATCAAAGAAGAGTATAATTGAGTACAAATATTAAGTGATATTAAAAAGTATTATAAGTTTTAGGGTGAGTCATCATAACACGTCTTAAGGGGATGTCTTAAGGGGTCATAATACAACATCTAAAGGGGATGTCTTAAGGGGTCTTAAGGGAATGTCTTAAGGGGTCATAATAGAATTTCTTTAGGGGATGTATTAAGGGGTCATAATACGTCTTAAGGGGATGTCTAAAGGGGTCATAATACAATGTCTAAAGGGGATGTCTTAAGAGGTCATAATAGAATTTCTTAAGGGGATGCATTAAGGGGTCATAATACAACATCTTAAGGATATAATTGATTTAATAATAATGTATGCATGATATTTAGTGATTATACAATTAGAAATAAAGTTTCAAAGTAGGAAAATATGCACATTTAACAAACAAAATATATAGAATATTGATTTGATACATATAAGCACATAGATTATGTTTAATTATGTAAGTATGTATGTACATATATGTCATCTCAAAACAATGTTTACAAAATTTGGATATGCCATCTCAAGAACATCTCAAACTCATGCCTAGAATGTAGTAGGTCTTCACACCACCTGATATCAAAAGGTACAAGCAATATCAATGAAATCATCTAAACATACATATTTTAATTTATATAAAACTATCTATATGTACAAAACTCAAGTACCTGCATTTAAAAGTATTCCACACATGTTTGCAGGTTGAATCTAGGGATCCTCTCTGTGTTTTTTCAAAGTATGAGATCAATAAAATGATGGCTTAAGGATACAAAAAATGACAATAAATCAATTTTAACTATTAATGTACAAGCAATATCAATATGTAGTCAAAACATGTATTTAAATATAATTTAACTAATAATTACCTATTTTTACCAAGTATTCCATGTTGTCTAGGTTGAATCTGCATGGACTAGATCCTTTTTGTGATTATGCCTTAAGGATGTATAAAAGGAAAATTTAAATCAAATTCAACTAATAACACACTAGACCAATGTCGAAACATGTATTTAATATATTTAAAAGGACAAAATAAAACTAAAACTATATTTACCTATATTTACTTATTCCATTGTACCATCTGCATCCTCTCTTTTTTGCAATGCATCTATGATTGCCTCATGCTCTTCCATAGAAATTGACCATAGCACTTTTTTTGAAGGTCTTCCACAATACCACTCTAGTTATATATTTTTTGCCACCACCAAATGTGAATAATGTATAATCTTTTTATGTGTTTCATAGTGTTTGAATGCAGGTAGACCATTCTTTCTTCTCAGGTATTTTTGTAGCCAAGTGCCAACAACCATCACCGATCCTATTGGAAAACATGTTCAAAAACCATCATCAAATAAGTTCTCAAAATTTTCTTAAGGGGATGAAAGACTTGTTCTAAAAAATTGCTTAAGGGGATCAAAAACTTGTTATCAAAAATTGCTTAAGGGGATCAAAAACTTGTTATCAAAATTTGCTTAAGGGGGTGTCTTAAGGGGATCACTGTACTTGTTGAATAATGAAATCCATCATCATCTTCTCGAGGTGCTAATAACTTATGTTTAGTTTCCACACAACGAGCCAACCATTATTCAATTTTCTATTCATTCCCCTTAGGTGCAATTACAACATACACATTTCTTGCCAACAAAATTTGATTTAATAACTTGCGCATATCCATATAAATAATTTAGTATTACAAAATAACTTAATAAAGTGAAATAAAATGAAATAAATTGAATTAGAATTACCTTATTATACAAGACCTATGAAACACGGTCATAATCTTTAGATGTAAACACTTGATCATTTTCTTCAATAGTTCTTTCATATTGATCATGTGCTTCTACAGGTGTCAACGATCTTTGCTCCCACCATTCAACCCATTCTATATTTTCACATGCTTCCCAATCTCTTGAGATACAAAATTGGCAAAAAAGTGCAAGCTCCCTTGTCCAAATAGTCCATGTTCTTGCTATCACATTCTTAAATGAATGCCATTTAGTAGATCCACTAATTGTTTCACAATCAACTCTAGGTACAATATTCTCTTCTTCCACCAACCAAAAGAATCGATGAACTGTATAGTAATCACTCGAACCAGGTGCAAATAATATTCTATTACACCAATCCACAATCTCACATGCATTTTAAATTTTATTGAATCCTCGAATTTTAATTTTTCTCTAGCAAGAATTATTTTGACACACACACCATCTCCATCATGTTCTCCTTTACCATGCCTAGCTTCAAAAAAACTCCATATATGTTGGACATTAAGTTCCTTGTGAACCCTACTTAACCAATATAATATTTGAGCATTCTTAAACTGTCCCATATAATTATCTCACCATATGAGGTGTTCTTTCATCTAGATTCCTCTTTCTCTTAAATTTCTATAAAATATACTGAAACAGTATTCAACAAACTTTGACGAGTGTAACCGATTGTCACTCAAATAAAAAATGATACTCCCTCAAAACTTTTCTATCATCCTCAGTGCTATCATTGCATGTCTATAAATAATATGGACAAACATAGCTACTTGCATTGAATTATAATATTGAGATTGAGTTTCCTCTTGCAGAGCGAGAGTATAATTCTCCACAAAATCAACCACTGAAAGTATAGTACCAATTGGAAATGTGTTTCTACATGTGTGAAATTGGCCATCAAGCCATCAAGCATGTTTAGAGTGCATGACATATTTTGGTACAATTTTATTCTTAAATTCATTGATGAATGCATGCACACAAACTTTTTTTGTAACCAAATCACAATGGTTTCCTATTTTTCCATCTTTTAAAGAATAGTGAACATTCTTAAATCTTTTAACATCTACTAATTGTAGTCCAAAATCATGATCAACACTTTCATGCAAACAAATTCTTAAAAATGAAAGATTTCCACAATTAATGCATTGTCCAGAAATACAAGAACTTAAATAAAATAATTTATCATTAGATTTTTCACAAAACATACCTAAAATAAACTCTCTAATTGCTTCAAGTGGCATATCAATACCACACTCCTATATAATCATGTTAGTATGCAAGGTACAACATATATATCAAAAAAATCATAAAAATAACAAAATTGAACATATATTTTACAACAACAAGATATTCGTTGCTTATTGATTTTTACATTCCAGGGTTTACATTTTTCAAAAGACCTTTGACTTATTTTAATATTACCTAGTAAAATTGAATCGCTACAAAATTTTCTATAAAATTCAGTTTGTGTTGTATCTAATAGTGTTTTGGGTGAGGATCACTAACTTTGGACCCCACCCTTAGTTTTAAAACATCTCTAGCATTAGATGAAACCCTAGTCTTATCATGCCAATATTTTTCGATCAAGGATTTAATTTCAACACCACTGAAACTCCAACATTGATTGATATGATCATTTTCTATACTTTCTCTTCTTTTTGCCATTCTTAGCAATGTTTTAGGATGTATTTTAAAAACTTCACTAACATTGCTTACCATTATTTTATTCAAAGTTGTTTTATTAACTATAGCAGTTGTTATAGCTCTTCTTGCTATGTTTTTATCTTTAAATCAACTATTTTTCCCAATAGATTGAATGGCACTAGCAACAATAAACATAACATGTTTTAATGATTGATCTTTTATTTTTGGTTTAACATAAAAGCCTAACCTTTTCATTACTTTCCTCATTTTTTGCATTCTCATCAATTGCATCATTAGTTGACATTGAAATGTAGTTTTTTTACAATAAAAGAATTTGGTGTATATTCTATTCGCATATGTTCTTATTTTCCTCCAAGAAATTTGACCAGGAAGATTATCGAAAACACCACTTCCAATTGTTAAAAAAGTATTTTCATTAAATTCAACATCACATTCTAGATTTTCATCTTCATCTTCATTTTCACTTGCATTTTCATATTCATTTTCATCAACAAAATGATTTTCATTTTCATTTTCATCAAAAAAACAATTTTCATTTTCATTTTCATTAAAAATACAAGTTTTTTTTTTCATTTTCAAGAAAATGATCATTATGATTTTCATTTGCAATAAAAGATTTTTCTTTTTTTTTTCAAAAAATTCTATAAAAGTTTCATCTCTCTGAATATCATAAATGTCAACATCAACATCATTAAGTCCAACATCTTATAAAACTTTTACATACAAATTTACCATTTCACTAGCATGTGGATTTGAAGACGTACCTGGATTTTTTCATATTGAAACATTCTCCATAGCATTTAAAGAGGGATTTGAAGACATAGTAGGACTTCTTTGTATAATCATATTCTTCTCCAAATTGACTCCTTGCAAATTAGCTTCATCTACAACCATGGTATCCTCAATGTTTTCATCTTCAATAGTTGTGGAATTGGATGCTCCACCATCATTCATTGATTTAATTCTCATTCTTCATTCTCTTTTTCTTTGTCTCCCCTTCTCTCTATTTGCTTCAACTTCTTGAGGAATCAATTTCTTCCTTATCTTATTACGAGCTTTATCTACCATGATTATCCACAAATGAATGTTAATAGTGAAATTCTTCAAAATATTCAATCCAAATTGGAAGTTGAATACCTATTAGGACAAAATTCTTCCTCTTGTGTTCCCCAAAACAAGTAGAAAACTAGCACAATTCCACTTTAAAATTTTTTTTCTTCATGCCTCCTTTGAAAAATTCAATCCATAGTGCAAGTTGAAGACCTTTTTTTCCTCCAAACAAGCACAAAACTAACACAATTCCACTTCAAAAATGGTGTAGATGATGCCTCCTTTGAAAAAATAAATTAAAAATCAAATTCACCACCTGGAAATATAATAGCTCATGAAAAATAGTTCAATTTTACTACTCTCGGCCGTACATGTGAAGTTGCAGACTTCACGGTATTTTTTGGTAGTAAATTTAAATAAAAGAAACAGGATCTCGTTCATAAAAACCGAGATCCGGTCCCCTGATATTTAATGTGGGGACCATTGGAAGGAAAATGGGATCCCGTTTACAAAATGGGATCATGTGATCATTCCAACGGTCTGAATATTATAAATTAGGGAACGGGATCCCGATTATAAAACAGGATCCCGTTTTATAAAGCACGATCCTTTTTTTTTAATTTGAATTTCTATTAGCCTTGTGATCGGGTTTTGCCTAGGATTTTGGTTCGGGAAAAGCATTGGAAATCCAAACCTAGGCCTTCAACTTGGTTTGACTTGCAAGTTGAAGGTCCTAACAATGTCAAAGAAAAATACCAACTTTGGACATATGGCTTACAACTTTTTTGTAGAATTTTGACAAAATTAAAACCCATTTTAGATGAGACAATGCAGATTCTAAATATGTAATTTTTTTTACAATTAGATTATTTTTTCTATTTTTCAATTAATTTCTAATAAAATTGGTCCATAAACTTTAAATATCAGGGTTTTTTACTATTTTAATAACTTTTGATCAACATAACATTTTGACAAATGGATTGCACGAGAACAAACTTCAAAAAATTATTTTCAATTTTTTTTAAAATGATAAGTTTAGGTCATCTTATGCATGTCTTACACGACGATTTAGAAAAATACAATAATTTAAGTCAAAATATGGATTTCGTACACGTGCATGGTATGGTAAAAAAAGGTGACTTTTAAACAGTGGTATTTAGAAACACCTATTGAAACTCAATTTTTATAATCTGGGTATTGAAATAAATTACACATTTGGAAACTAGACTTCGAGCACTACATTTTATGATTAATGACTTTTTAAAAGATTCCATCTCTAAGTGCTTCAAATTTTAAGGTCAAATGTGTTAAATTCTAAAAATCGAGAAAAACACTTCCACTTTTTGGGCAAAAAGTGGACTCAACTTCTTGCACACACCCATATAACTCTAAACAAAAAAATCCCTTTCATATTAGATATCCCTTTTTTACCTTTAAAAAATGGATATCCATTTCTGTTGGATATCTGTTTTGCTTTGTTATTGCTTTGGGATTTGGCTTGGGGGCATCCAACCCAAAAATTCAACATCCCCAATGTGTTCACAAGGGTTGCAAAGGTTTTTCAAGCTTCACCCTTCATGCTGACAACTTTTTTTTCATCTGATTTTGATAAAACGAAAATGTTTTATTCAACAAATTGTTAGCATTTTACCGATATAAGATATGCACTTTATTTTAAATTTAATAGGTAATTATTATTGATTTTCTACATGCACTATGTGTAAAGTCTTGGTTGATAAGTTGATTGAAAAACATTTATAACTTTTAAATGGTTATACATTTTTTGAATCCTAAAGATGCACCACACATTATGCTTCACAAACTATAGTTTAAAAAAAAATCATAATTTTTTTACCAAGTTAGGGTGGTCGGATAAATGGTTTTTAATATTTTTTAAAATTCCTACTAGAAAATTCATAACTAATTATTTGCACAAAAATACAAAAATGTACATCGAGGCAGCCGTATCCTCTACTTTCAAATGAAAAGTTTAAAAAATACTTTTACTTCCACTAATTAGGTGGCCGAAAACATTTTTACTTTTCAAAATTTTAAGCCTTTTATTGAAATCTTGATTTTCACCAATCAAAATACTTTTTCCAAGAAAAGACCTAAATATTAACTCGACACCACATTCAGTTTTTCCCTGGAATTCCCTATTCTACATATTTTTTGAGGAATTCATATGTTAATAACTGTTAATTTTAGTGAAATTAGCAATTTTGAACAATTTTGTTCCATCATCCAGGGCATTTGGAATCCCCATAGTCACGCATTAACCAACAATCATCTTATCATTTAAAACTCAGGCAGATTGGGGTTTAAGAAACAAATCTTTGTAGATGTTCTTGAATAATAGGCTCAAGCTACATCAAGCTCATTTAACATGTTTGAGGATTGTCTTCAATCGGTGAGGCTACAATAGAAATTCATTGAAGTAATTTTCAGGTCTTTTGTTTTCCATTGGTGACTACACAAATCTAACAAAAATAGTTAGTACCCTGAAATCTTAACCTATTAAAAAATCAACAAGTAAACCAATAATCAGAACTTGGAAGCTCAATTTTACCTTCCTAAAAGATGTGATGCAAAGGAAAAACTAATGCGGTGCATAATTCAGATACTTGTGGTTCAGGATTAAAACAATTGTGGCTTTCTAATAGGACGATTGCAGTGCAATTTTTGATGATTGCGGTTCAAAAACTTTGCTATGTGACAAAACCAATAAATGCACAATTTGACAAAATATGAAGAAACAAATAACCCATAATGTATGATTTCAATGTTACGAATACAATTTGCAACCATTAGTAGAAAATAGAAAATACTAAAATAAAATCAAATGCAGTGTAGAACTGTGACAACTACGATGTGAAAAATTATGCATGCATCACACCCTAGCAGATGTGGTGCCCTATAATAGATGCAATTCCAAACTTGACAGATATAGTGCTATTTTAGTATAATTATGGTGTTGTTCTTGTAAGTCAAAATTTCTCAAAATTTCACAAAAAATAGTTAGCTTCACATTAGGTTCACTAAATGTACAACCAAAAAAGAGACACATAAATCATTGCAAGAATATGAAGTAGCAACCACTAACTATTATTTAATGCAATTCTCAATCTAATCAAATAATAAAGAAAAAATACAACATAGAAGATAATAAATTGAGACAATAATACCTTCCTTTCTATGTTATCCTTGAATGATCTTCATTGATCTCCATTTTATCCTTGCTCTCAAAATTTGTGTGTATTATATTACTTCAAGCTCAAAATATTGATATTGATAAAGGATGCAAAATCTCGAAGATTTGTGGTTAGCCTTCAAAGAAGAATGAGGGTTGTTTTATAGAAAAGGTTGATTTGAATGAATGATTAGGATTGAAAGTAGAACTAAAGAGATCAAGGGTCAAGAATCCTTGAGAGGAATTGATTGGTGAGTTAACTAACTACAACTAGCTACATGATTTCAATTAACTATTTCCACGAGGAATTGATTGCTTCATTAACTCACACAGTTGAGTGGGAGCGAATTGAATTATTGATTAGTGGAATGACTTTAATTAGTTAGTGGAGTGGAAGAGAGTGTTCATTAAGAATGAGGTGGAAATGCACGAGCTTAATAATTAAATAAATAAATAAATTTTTTTGCTTGATATTAATATTTTATTTTTATTTCTAAAAACTAAAAGTACATCATTGTTTTCACAAAATCAAAAACCCTTCCACCCAGCTATCACCCATTTTCATACTGTCCATACTCCTTTTAAAACCTCAATTACCCAATTTGTGCCGAACAAAACATCTATAGATCCTAAAATACTGGAAAAGACCCAAAAAACATATATAGTTCTTTTTAACAGATAAACCTATCACGGACACACCAAAAAACTACCTACAAAAAGAGAAAACATAAAAAAAATATTTAATTACAAAATAAAGGACCAAGCAAAATCTTGTCATTTTTTCCGCTAGAGAAAATAGTTCCAACATGGGATTCAAACCCCATAAACCTTACTTCTAGCCATTGCTCGTTATTCGATCTTCTTGGATGAAGCACTCTGTGAAAAATAAAGCCCGCTTGCACTTTGGCTTCTTCCTAAATTGTGCCTTTGAAACCTCCATTAATTGGATGAAATGCTTCAGAGCCTTCCAACCATGTTGAGCCTCCTCTCTCTGTTGGTCCTTTAGTTTTCCTTCTGACCATCTCACAAAATAGGATAGAATTCCCCAACACCACATGCTCCAAATTTTTGATTCCCTCACTAATGTCAAATCCTTCTCCCAAAATTTCCCACTCTAGAATGGAGTCCATGCCCTCCAAATAATCCTTAGCTACTACCGCTTCCATTACCCCCTTAACCATCCTTTCGAACTCTCCCAAGTCTAACCCCCAAGCCATAATCATGGAATAAATGTCCATGTTGGTCTGGTATCGATGTCTCAAATAATTGAAAATATCCCTTAAAATTATCTAAACACACTTAACCAACCTTTCATCCTTATAGAAAAACATGCCTCTTAACCGTTTTTTAGTTATAGGGAAAAAGAAAGGAACCAACTGTTTCTTGGTTTGCACGTTGAAGTTTGCTTCCATTGTTTCCCCTGCTTTGCTTCCACAAGCCTGTAACTACCTTTCCAAAATTTCTCTACAAAAAACTCAAACATAATGCCAAAAATGAGGAGAAAAGGGAATTTATTGCGGAATGAATCCATCACACTCCACACCCATCACATTAAATCCTTGTACCATCAATTACTTTTCTGCCACTTTTCTTTCTCTTTGTAAATTATGAAACATGCCTTTACCACCTTGGCTTGCATTCCATTACAACTTTGTCATAGACGCATCGTACCTACTTCCACTTCAATCCTACAAATTTGTTGATAAAATATATTAGAAATCTTTTATCTTTAAATCTCCACTCCTTTCAAAAGACACCGCCCAATTGGATAAAACGTCAACTTTGCTATTACCAGTATGTCTGACATGACTTAATTTAAAATCTTCAAAGGATGTTAGGTCTTCTACAATGGTTGCAGTTATACTTTGAAGGTACCAAGCTTCAAATTTCCCTTTCATTATTGCTTGGATCATGATTAAAGAGTCTCCTTCTAGATGAACTTTCCTTAGGCTCATCATCTTCCCAACTTTAATGGCCATCATAGCCACTAGTGCTTCAGCAACATTGTTCATCCCCTCCTCTAGCTTTTTAGCTCCCATCACCAATGTATCTCCCTTCCAACCTCAAACAATAAAACCTACTCTTGACAGACTTGGATTTCCTTTAGAGGCCCCATCAAAATTAATTTTCCACCATCCCTCCATTGGCTTTTCCCATTTAATCTCCTTGAGACCCTTCAAAGTCGGATTCACCTAGTTAAGCCCCTTAACGGGCCAATAAATAAATAAATTATTAAAAGAATGTGTAAGTGGGAATTAGCAAATAAATAAAATATTTTATTTATCATTAATGAATGGATAATTTTGAGAGAAAATAAGATAATTAAATAATTAAAGTAATTATTTAATTTAGAGAGAATGATTAACTAATTAAAGTAATTATTTAATTTAGAGAGAATGATTAAATAATTAAAGTAATTATTTAATTTAGAGAGAATGATTAAATAATTAAAGTAATTATTTAATTTAGAAAGTGGGTGAATTTTAATTAAATAACTAATAATAATTATTTAATTCATTTAGAGGAATAAAGGTAATTTGAGATGTAATTAAATAAATAGGATTTATTTAATTAATCAAGAAGATAAATAGGAGTTAAAGATGTAATTAAATAAATAGGGTTTACTTATTTAATTAGGAAGATAAATAGGAATTAGGGACAAAATTAATTAAATAGGATTTATTTAACTAATCAGGAAGGTAAATAGATAAAGTGAATTAATTAAATAACATGTAAAATCATTTAATTAATAGTGGAATATGAATTAATGATAATAATTAAATAATTAAAAATTATTTAATCATTAGGAAAGAATGATATTTAGTGTTAAAACGTTACTCACAAGCTAAGACAATTTTAGCTATCTACAACTAGAATAAGGTGAAATAATATCTCCCCAAGTGAAATTAATGATGTTGTCTCACAATGGTTCAAGTTTTCCATTTGCACTCTTGTGATTTTTTGTGTCGTTATGTGTGATGACATCCTTGGTGTGTGAGTGTGCTTTGTGACATGATTATGTTATAATTATTAATGCAAAAAAATATCTAGCCATGTTTTTTATTAGTCAATGTCCTTGGTAATTTTTGGGGTATTTCATTTTAGTTAGCATATCAATAGTAGGAGTAGACATCTAAAAATTGTCTCTTGATATTTCTTCTATAATAAATTCACTTCCCATCAACACCTTCTAGATTGATTAAATAGATTATATTTATTTGTAAGATAGAATTTTGTCACCCCAAGGGTTTAGGACCTAGGGCAACAAACTTGCTATGCTTCACATTCAAGGATGCCCTAGAGATGTCAATCAAATGATGAACAAAGGAAAGGATCTAACAATAGGGTATCCTGGGGTATGTTTAGAGATTAATGAGGGGTTCACCATCATACTAGGGCTTGGAAAGATAAATGAAATACAAGATGTAACATTGCTAAACCCTGCTATGATGCAATCTTTCACTGAATGACCTAAAAATGCATGCAAAACAAAACAAAAAGCTACAAGATTAAATGTGTGCACCTGGAAATATGAAGATGAATGGATGGAGCTCTGAAATGTTGAAAAAAATGACTTTAATGTTGAATGGGACTCATATGGCAGGCTAGGTGAATCAGTCCCATATCTAGCTTTTTGTATTGGAACATGTTTCTGGAAAAAGGGTATTCGAAACTACAAAAATCTCAAAATTGACCTAAATTGGTACTCATACGCTAGGATTGGCGTATGAGTCTAATTAAGGTTTTTTGGAGCCTCAAAGTCTAAATCTAGTTTTTAATGTCTACCCTTTTTGTTCCTCTTTGTTTCCAAATTTGAAACTCTGATTTCAGGGTTGTAGGTGTGATTTTTTAGCGGAGATTACAACCTTGCAAATGGGGAGACAACTTCAACAACTTTCTCCAAGCTTGTAACCTAATCTTCAATGATCCTTCAAGCTCCAAGACACCTAGATTTGTAGTCACACATGTAAAGAGAAGAAAACTTGTTGATTTTTTAGTGAATAGGGGTTTGCTTTGGTCAACCCCCTTTTAGGTAATTAAACCAAATAATAAAACAATGAAACAATGACATGAAACATAAAACATAAGACATGAGACATGAACAATAATACCTTGAATTATTTCTTGTAACATGAATCAACAATCTAAGATGAAGTGGCCATGTAGAATATAGATCTTGAGCTTGAGATAAAGTATAGAACAATGCTTGACCTTGGATCTTCAATGCTACATCACAACACTAACTCAACAACATGCTTGATGCTTGATAATCTTGACATGATGTTGGATCTTGAATTGTTGCAAAAATTGATGAAGAATTCCACTCTTAAATGCTTCAGAAATGATCTTGCAAACTCTCCTAACAATCCCACGAAGTCTTGGAATGCTTAATTCTTGAGTACTTGGCTTGATATCAAGAATGCTTAATGAAATAGTGATTTAAGACCTCATTTATATAGGCAATTCATCCAAATGATCATTTATTAGATCCCAAAGGCTGACATAGAAGAAATTTGAATTTAAAACCCTATTTTCTCACTTAAATCCTTAAAAATAGGCCAAATGGGACTCATACACCACTAGTGGTATATGGGTCCCACCTAGATGGAACTCATACGCCCAAGGCAGTGTATGGGTCCCACAGGGCCTATTTTGATTACTAAAGTGTTAGGGAGTGAAAAAATTAAGTTTATATGAGGTCTATGTCGGTATTTTGGTTAAAATATGCCAAGTGGGATGCACAATGTAGGGTCTTAGGGGCCTATATTAAGGTCATGAATGCAAGGGGGCCCAAAATCGAATGTGAAAGTGTAGATAAATATACTTTACAACATTAAATTAAGGAAAAATTAGGTTTATTTAGCTTAGAAGGGCCTAAAATCCCATGTGAATGTGCACAACACATTACAACACTAGATTAGGTCCATTTAATTTACAAGCCTCCTAATTTTAATGTGAAAGTGTGAATAAATACACTTTACAACATTAAATTAGGGTAGAGTTAGGTTTATTTAGCTTTAGAAGGGCCCAAAACCTAATGTGGATGTGTAAAACACATCACAACACTAGATCAAGGCGATATCAAGTCCAATTTATACTTAATTATTCCCAAATTAGGTGAAATTGTACAATTTCCAAGGGGGTACAATTTTCATCACTACATTATTTAATTAATTATCTTGATCTTTCTACCTATATAATTAAATATTTTTAATTAACTAATCTAACTCTTCTTCCAACATCAATTAAATAAATTGTGACAAGTTATTTAATTAATTAATCACTTTCTAGTGTTTAACTTTAAAGTTTATTATTATCATTCTAAAAATTGCACATGAATCCAAGAAAAGACTTCTATATGTGTATAGCTCCAAGCTTCACAAGTCCCCATAAATTCCTCTCATCAAATTTTGTCCATCTATTTAATCTAGAAAATCTTAGTCCTTCACAAAACTCTAAAAAATGACTTTTTTGAATCTCGCTAAAAAAGAACCTTTTGATCCATTTATTTGTGTTCTATGTTTACTTGTTCACAACAAGAGCCATAATTCACAATTTGTTTATATGGGGTTGTGGTGCCCCTAATTATAACAATTTTTTAAAACCTAACATTATAAAGTATCAATTATTTTTGGGGTCTTTATCGAGCACATCAATTGTTAGCATTGCAATATATCACTTGTTTTCGTGAGGTTGAGGTGTCAATTGTTTTTCTTGTATCTAGTTGATGCATTAATCATCTACATCACAATATGTTGCATATTTATGTGAGGTTGTAGTACTAGTGATTTTTGGACCTTCAAGTATCTCATTAATAGTCAACATCATAACGTAAAATGTATTGTTTATTTATGTAAATTCCCAAAACAAAACCTCACATAAATAACCAACACATTATCATGCCATCTATCCAAAAAAAAAACTAATACCAAATTTCTTTACAACAAAACAAACTTCTCTATATCGCAACTACTTTACCAACCAACCTACATATACACATAAAATACTTCCATTTGTTGGTATTTCTCCTATAACATACTCCTTATTTATGTGAGCTATAAAATACTAAATTCATTCTAAACTGCTTTGGAATGGATTTAGTGGAGCAACACTACATATTTTCTTTAAGCTCAAGTAATTGGCGTAGCGGGGGTCTAAATTTTTATTCCAAATATGGTGGAATACGACGTAACGACACCAATTATTTGAGCCACTTTAGTTAAAATTCTTCCGTTTGACGCGGTTGTTTTTTTCCCACTTTACCAATCCCACTCCATTATAATACACCCGATGACATTATCCCTATAAAAATAATCGACTTATTCGACCTAACGAGGTGGACGAATATCCAAAAGATTTTAGATAGAAGTTGACTGCCAGTAATGTCGTTAAAGAATGACCAGAAGTGGCACCAAACCATGGGAGAGCAGGTGTTGGTCTCTTTTCTGTGGATTATACTGCTCTGGAATTCGTTCCTAGTCAATGCCGCATACCTAATTCATTCAAATTTATACTACATGTTCAAAACTTTTAAAACCGCCCCCAGATTTGTTCTATTAAATAAACCAAAAAAAGTTTTGGGTCAGATGAGGCCTGGTTAACAGGGTAGAAATCTTCAACGACATTATTGCGATCGCCATTGTCAACCTCAGTTGAACGTCCACTTGTTTTGTGTGTTGTTTGGTCCCGAGACGAGTTGGTACAAGCCATGTGAAGACGAAGTTATATAAGACAGTTGTATCAGTATAATATCTGTCATCAACTTCTTTTTAATTTTGAGATGGGACAGGGAATCTGTAGTTTGTTAGTATAACAGAAGCATTTATAGAAGTTTTTCAAAAATTTGTGCCAGCATTGGTAGCTCTGTTCAAAATCAAGAGAATTTGTGTTACCTGGCATTGGTAGATCATTTAATGCTATGAGATTTCTCACATATTTTGCTGTTTCTAGATTTTGATTTTGTATGAATTTTTTATCAGCGTTTTGGATCATTCTTTCTTTCTTTCTTTTTTTTTTTTTTGTCTGACCTAGCATTGATAGATCAGCTCAAAATCAAAAGAATTTGAGCTTATCTTTTACCAAAGATGGGTGATCACAGAAGGGGAGGAGGAGGTAGTATAGAGATTGATGTGGATCGGATGAAAGAAGGAGAAGAGAGCCAACTTGTGGAGGTTACAATTGAGGTGCGCACAGATTCAGTTGTAGTGCGTAGTGTGAATAATAAAGATAATGATTCATCTGTTTCAGGCTATGAAACAGAGGATCAGGGAAGTGTTGGATCTTCTGTAAGGAATGCCAGTGCTAAGTTGAAGCATTTCTCTCAAGAGCTTAGATCTGAATTGAGAAAACTTTCTTTCAATTCGAGACAAACGGCAGCCCAACGGAGCAGGGAATTCGGGAAACTTGATAGAAATCAATCTGAGGCTCAGCGGGCACTCAAAGGTTTGAAATTTGTTAATACTGCAACGGGGGAGCAAATGTGGACTTCTGTGGAGATGCGTTTTGATCAGCTTGCTTTCAATGGGGTGCTGTCCAGAGAGGACTTTGGACAATGCATAGGTAATTTTACTATAAACTATAAAGTAAACTTATGCATTAAATTTACATTGACTGTATTATGTTAAATAGTTTTGACAACTATGTTAATCCTTGTATTCACATGCCAAAGGTGATAAATGATTATCTTAACACAAAAAAATTGTCATTGACAGTTGAGTTAAATTGTGTTCAAGAATTAAAAGATTTTAATAATCAGTGTGTTGTAAGTATTTGCAGGCATTAGTTATAATTCCATCTGTTTTCACACAGGTATGCAGGATTCCAAGGAATTCGCTCTGGAAGTCTTTGATGCTTTAGCACGCCGAAGAGGTGAACAATGTGACAATGGCAGCATAAATAAAGAAACTCTGAGACAGTTCTGGACAGAACTAGCTGACCAGAGCTTCGACGCCAGGATGCAAATCTTTTTTGAAATGTGAGTCAAACAAACGCAATTTTCTCCCATGTTTTGTTTTATTTTTATTTGTTTGGAGTTCAAGAAACTATAAGATTTTTGAGCTGCAACAGAGCATTTCTTTGCTGATCATATCATTGTGCAGTGTGGACAAGAATGCTGATGGAAGAATTACAGAGGACGAGGTTAAAGAGGTGAGTTTCTGCTTCTCTTAAAGTTTTACTACTGCATTAATGCTTAAATTGCCTCTGCTGTTATAACAATGGATTTTCTTGTGAAAATTTTAACAGGTTATTATGTTAAGTGCATCTGCAAACAAACTCTCCAAATTGAAAGAACAAGCAGGGGAATACGCTGCACTTATCATGGAAGAGCTGGACCCTGACAATCAAGGTTATATTGAGGTTGGTTTATCAATCAATGTTACGCTTGAATTCAAGTTGATAGAATCTCAATCTTCTAAGAAGATCTTGTCAGAACTTCCCTATCACCTTTTTTAACACAGAGTACAAGATGGCTATTAGTTCTTCAACAAATGCACCATCTTTTTAATTCCTCTTCTTCAAATTTATACCACTTCAACATTGACCTGTCCTTATCCTATTTCCTTCCTGTTCAATCAGATTTCACAGCTAGAGATCCTGCTGACACGACCGATGATCAGCTCAGGTTCAATGAGGCCAAGCTACTACAGTCAAAATCTGTACAGCCAAAACCTAAGCCAATCTCTGGTTCCTCTGAGCAGAGGCAATGTGATGAATAGGATGGCTAAAAAGTGGAGGTATTTCATTGAAGAGAATTGGCAGAGGATGTGGATAATGATGGTGTGGATATGTATCCTATGTGGGCTTTTCAGTTGGAAGTTTATACAGTACAAACACAAGGCAGTATATCAAGTAATGGGCTACTGCGTTTGTTCAGCCAAAGGAGCAGCTGAAACTCTCAAATTCAATTTTGCACTGATCCTGCTTCCAGTTTGCAGAAATCTAATTACATGGCTGAGAAACAACACCAAGTTGGAAATCATTGTGCCTTTCGATGATAATTTGAATTTTCACAAGGCAAGTATTCTGAATCAAAACTTTGACACCACAGATCAAATTTTTTAGGCCTAAGAAAAAAAAAATCATCTGAGAAATGAATGATGCTGCAGGTTATTGCAATAGCCATAGCAATTGGAGTGATTGTGCATGGAGGTGCTCACTTGACCTGTGATTTTCCACGCCTTCTGCATACAAGTGATGAGAAATATGAACTGATGAAGCCTTTCTTTGGGCATGAGAGGCCTCCTAATTACTGGCACTTTGTATTTAGTGTGGAGGGTATCACAGGAGTAGTGATGGTTATTCTTATGATCATCGCATACACTTTGGCGGGGCCATGGTTCAGAAGAAACAGAGTAAAACTCCCTTGGGGACTGCACAGGCTTACTGGCTTCAATGCTTTCTGGTATTCTCACCACTTATTTGCAGTGATATATGTGCTCTTTATCATCCATGGCATCTTCCTATACCTCACCCACAAATGGTACAAGAAAACGGTGAGAACTATTTCCCTCTTGAGTTTCTTTAAAGTAATATTATTCAATGTTTCTTTGAGATACCAACTGTTTGACTGTAGAAGAGAATAATATTAAAAAAATATTTAAATAGAGTCCTTTTCTTAACTAAAAGTTAAGCAACTTTTGTCTGTTCTACAATATCTTTCGTTCCGTAGATTTGGGTTCCAGAAGCTGGATCCAGTTCATTATTCCAAAAATCACTAAGGGAATAAATAGTGACTAACTTTTAAACCCAAAATCTCATGATGTAAAAAATGGTTTATGATCGTATATATGGGCCTGATTTTTATTTTTATTTTTATTGTGACGACTATTTATTTGAACTTATGTTTTAAAATTATACATATGAGTATTTTTTTAATTTTTTAATAATATGTTTTAAATGTTTTTTTTTTAATGTTATTTTTAATAAAAAAATGATTATATTTTATAATAAAAATATTTTTATAGGATTAAATCTATCATTAGATTTAGGTAACGAAATTTGCATTATATTTGATCATTTGTTTTTATTTTTCTTAGATTAATTTTTATTTATTATTATCATGAAAATAAATGTTTTCACTATAATTTATTTAAGATAAATAATTAAAGTTTAAGATTTAGAGTAGGGATTGAAATAGGGGAGAGGACCCAATAGTTGTGTACCCTAACTTCGTGCTTCTAATTATCCTACATGGAAATTTCAAATCACTCCCAATTTTTCAACAACAGCAGCAAGTCTCTTTGTATAACTAAGTTTCAGGGCACATCATCAAATGCTGCCACATCAGCATGCTTTTTTGTCAGGTATGCAAAGAGACTGAAGGTAGGAGTTGAATAGCTGCATTCACAACATGTTTTATTTGGCGTTGATGGCGGAATAAGGTTGGTTTTGCCTAGATCAAAGGAATACATTTTGTTTAATTACAGGTAGTCATCATCAACACTAACAACTTTAACGCCACAACTATTGGTCCAATATTGATAAAAATATTGGGCATTATATAAACAACTACTATCACAACTATTGAAATAAATGTAGAATTATTTTTTTTGGAATTTAAATAAATTAATGTGATATTTAGTTGAAATTTAGGTGGAGGAATGTAGTGGAGAATTTGATTCGTGAATGTGTTCAAAAATAAGATCTTTTTTAATTGAACATCTTAAAATTTACAAATTGGATGTATTTTCTCTAGTTTACATCCACATCTATGGAATTGATTTTCACATTTGTGAAGCTAATCTAGCACACAAAAATGAACACAAATCTATAGAAGTGAATTGACAAAGAACTTGATAATTGTAAATGATGTACTATAACTCATTCTATTGATGTCTAAATTGGGATTGTGTTTATAAGCATTGTTTAGGAACTTGCTTGGCAAGGATTTATTCTCCTTTGATCAAGTCCTTGGATGGTCTAATTCAATAATGATGGACAAAGACCAAAGACAACAAGTTACCATACAATATGCTTTTAGGATGTTGATATAACATTTTTTATTCTTTTGACAATTGATTTCTATATGTGCTTAAGTGTTCCCTCAATTCCTTATTAATTTGTTTTAGATTATGCAAATTGATTAGGATTAATCCTTAAATAAACCTTCCTAACATGCAATTTGCAATGATTCTCACCATGATTGGTGCATAAGAATTAGTGAAGAAAGGAAATACTGACCCAATTTAAAAGTTTAGGATTTATATCCAAAAAAAAAAAAAACTTTGATTGATTCCATTCTAACATATCAGAATTATGATAGCAAATGATACATTTAGCAAACAAATTTTAACTCTTTGTCAAAATAAAATAAAATAGTTTATCTAACTTTAATAAAAATATATCATTTTAGAAGTCAATCAATTCATTAAAAACATATTTGTATGAAAAGACTGATTCTTCTAACTTTTTTACTTAGTGTGATTGACTTTGGACTATAATGCCACTTTTGTTAGAATAGCCTCTAAATATAAACCTTTTTTACCTACATCATTCATTAGCATTCTAGAAAACATTTGTTAAAGACCGTAGCCAATATGACCAATTTTTGAACTTGTGTTGATCAGACATGGATGTACTTGGCAGTCCCACTGTTGCTGTACATTGCAGAGCGCATTTTTCGATCATTCAGATCAGATTACAACTCTGTCGATATAACTAAGGTGACAGACTTTATCCTTTTCTTGCATGGAACCCACTTTTCAGTCTTCATATGGTTCACTTAATAATGAAATCATCTCAAACCCTTTCAGGTTGCAATCTACCCTAACGATGCAATGTCTCTACATATCACAAAACCTCATGGTTTTAAATACAAAAGTGGACAATATATGTTTGTCAAGTGCCCTGCAGTGTCTCCATTCCAGTGGTAAGTTTCCTAATCATAAAAACTAGCTATATGGTGATGCTTAAAAGGCTTGTATTATTGACAATTTTAGGTTTGTTTAAAAGGCATCCTTTCACCATAACCTCTGCTCCTGGGGATGATTACTTGAGTGTTCACATTCGGACTCGTGGTGACTGGTGTCAGCAGCTTAAGAGAGTGTTTTCTGAGGTAACCTTCATTTCCTACACACCCAAATGTATCAAACTAAACCTGGACTACTCCTGAATCAAACATTAGTTGATGACTCTGTATCTGTAACGATTCTGTTACTGACTTGTTCACATTTTTTTTCACAGGCTTGTGCACCACCAATGGGTGATAAAAGTGGCCAGTTAAGAGTGGAGCACGATGAAGAAAATAGAGTGAGGTATATAAATTAAATGTATATAAATAACATGATATAAAAAAAAATTGATGTTAGGTACTATACGGTTGAATCTTGTTAGTAATATCACAATTTGATACCCTGTGGAAAATACCTCCTATTTATCAATTGATGAGCTAAAGGGGCTCTATAATGAATGGTTCATAAGGCACAACACTTGCTGAAGGTTTTGCAAATGGGGTTGCAAGTTAAGTGGGCTTAACCTGGGAAAATTCCTTGGTTAAGCATGTTTGAGCTCGAGTAGTACTGAGATGGGTGACCTCCCGAGAAGGCCCAGTGCTTCACCTCTGTAAGCATCACCTAGATGCAATGAGCGCTAAATCAACCATTCATTAGCATGAGAGATGGGTTCTTGTGAACCACTACTCATGAAACATGGGTCAGTGAGTTTGATTCATAAAACTACACAGTTGAATCCTGATAGCAATACCACAATTTGATATTCTCTGGAAAATACCTCCTACTTATCACTAGAGATACTATTAAGACAGCTAATGTGCACAACTTACTCTGTTTCAAATGTTTTTAAGACTTACTAATGCCAAAATTTCTCATCATCTTGCCAAGGTTCCTATTTGATTATGGATATGAATGCAGACTCCCAAAACTGTATATTGATGGGCCTTATGGTGCATCTGCCCAAGACTACAAGAAATACGATGTGATGCTTCTGATTGGACTAGGCATTGGAGCCACCCCCTTCATCAGTATTCTGAAGGACATGTTACAGAGCATGAAAAGCAATACAGCTTCCCCCAATTCTTCTCACTCTCGTGCATATTTCTATTGGATTACCAGAGAGCAGGGATCCTTTGAATGGTTTAAGGGAATCATGAATGAAATTGCAGAGATTGATCACAAGGTATGATTGTTTATACCATCATCATCACCATAAATATTTCTACACTGCCAATTCATCAGTGCTTAGGTAAATAAGACCCGGCATTTATTAATGTGCAGGGAGTTATAGAAATGCATAATTATTGCACTAGTGT
The DNA here is from genome assembly GCA_007258455.2 of Sequoia sempervirens. Classification (NCBI taxonomy): domain Eukaryota; kingdom Viridiplantae; phylum Streptophyta; class Pinopsida; order Cupressales; family Cupressaceae; genus Sequoia; species Sequoia sempervirens. The sequence continues at coordinate 302,208,835 of VDFB02193867.1, forward strand.
GTACGAAGAAGGGGATGCTCGATCGGCATTGATAACCATGGTTCAAGCTCTTAACCAGGCAAAGAATGGCCTGGACATTGTCTCAGGAACAAGGGTAATCATGAAATTCAAATTCCTATAATAAACAGAATACAATTTTATTTTAAATTACATTACAAATTCTTAAAAAAATATGCAGGTCCGCACCCATTTTGCAAGACCAAATTGGAGAAAAGTTTTCAAGCATGTAGCAGCAAATCATAGCAATGCCACAGTGGGTCAGTAAAAAACAAACCTTGACGCAGTCTGCATTGACATATATATATATATATTTGAGCTAACTTTTTGATGAATGTGTTTAATGGCAGGTGTTTTCTACTGTGGACCACAGACAGCTGTTAAGGAGATCAGAAATTTAGCTCAAGAATTCAATCATCAACCATCTTCAACCACAACTTTTCAGTTCCACAAAGAAAATTTCTG
>VDFB02193867.1:302209396-302291264 GCA_007258455.2 Sequoia sempervirens
GTAATATGTTAGTCAGCCTTTGTATTGCTTTGGGAAGTGTGTATAGTTGTATCCTGTTGTTTTACCCATTTTTTTACGAATAGGATGGTTTGTGCCTCCTTTGGATTAGGAGTGGTTTATGTGGTTTGTGCCTCCTTTAGAAGGAGTAGATTATGTGTTTTGTTGCCTCCAATTGTTTGGAGTGGGTTTCGTTATATGTTGCCTCCTTGGATTGGAGTGGTTGTCTTATCTAGTTTACCCATGGAATTGTGGTTTTGTACCAAGTGTTGTCCATAGGGGAGTGGCTCTTTGTGGGGGTCTGACACACAAAGGGGTGCCATGGTAACTCACTTAGGGTTTAAGTAAGTGATAACTTAATAAGAATTAATGAAAAAGAAAAACTTTCAAACTAATTAAGATAGTGAATGCCTCTCTCATGACTCATATGCTTTTAAGGCTTGAGATGAGACGAGAAGCATAGTTTGTATGGGGGTCTGACGGATGGTAGAGGCAAGCCAAGGTAACCCCAAATGGGGGTCTGGTAGCCTAGGAAGGTTGAGTCAAGGTAACTCATAGCAAATGATGTGTGACACTCTCACTATGTCAACCATAAGTCAATTTTGTTGTACTGCGTAGATGATCATTGTTCTTTGGAAGCATTGTCACCATTGTGTTAAGTGATATTGTGTTGTATTTGATTTAGTTCAATTATGTATCAGCCTATGTCTAGAGGTAGATGGTCTTGTGTAGGAATTCCTTGTTACTATCTCCTAGCATGGGGCGTGAGCCTTCGGGTATCACATGGTTGGGTGGAACGTGCACCCTAAATATGTTGGGTCTTCTTCTTGTTCTTGTGGACGAGATTTCTAGTTGGAGAGCTCGTGGGATCCAATTTCATTTCATGATTTTTTCATTTTAGTTGAAAATTGTAATTTATTGCCCCTATTTTGTATCGAGGTGGAAGATGTAATTTGTAACCATGATTATTGGATTTACCTCATTCGAGGAATGAGATTTGTAATCTTACCATAAATTATTGATATTTAAAATCGTGTGGTATCTCTTATGCTTTGTTGTAATATATCATGTAGGGAATGTATGTGTTTCTTAATTTGTTAAGTAATTAAATGGTATGGTTTCAATTCATGTTTCTTGTTTGGGTTTTAAAGTAATCTCAGTCTCGTAACCTTAGAGGTTGTTACAGTGGGTAGTGAACTTGCATGATTATTTGTATTTAAAAAAAAAATAGTACGTTTGTGTAGTTAATTGCAACTTCCTCTACGGTTGTGTGGCGGGGCATTACACCACCAGGAGTACATGCAAAGCAGGTTCCAGATCAAATGGTAATTTAAATTTTTTATTATATTTAAAGTCAATTATAAATTACATATTTTGAATAGAACTTAAATTTTAAATTTTAAATTGAATATATACATAATATGAGATATGTTACATATTATTTTTCTTTTATAGCATGAGACACATCTTGTAGTTGAGCATGTACAGACAGGTCCTAGAGAAGAGCCTAGTGCACAATGTTAGAATACAGTACAATTAAAATATGATAAATTATAAATTAAATTGAATTAAAAAGAAATTAATTGCAGAGTTGTACATCTAATTTCAAATTTCTTTGTATTGTTTATGTAGACTGATTTAGAGAATTTAGAGGTTGCTTTAGGTGCACTAGAGCATCCAAACGTAGATATGACAGTAATTTAATTTTATGTTGGATTATAAATTAAAATTTCATTAAATCATTTTTCAGTGTCTTAGATCTGATTTCATCTTTCTATTGTACAAAGTGTTTTAGGTCATCCACATAGTCTGCATGATGTGAAGAGGTCTCTTGATTATAGAGACAATACATGACCTAGAAACATGTGATTTTATGTGTTATATTTGTTTACTTCATGGACTATATTTCTAGTTTCTCATGTACTCTGTTGGACTTTATATTTCATGGCTCAAGTACTTAGTTGGACTTTAGTTCACGAGTTGTACTGTGGAATTTATTTCATGCACTTAATATGTTACATAAATTATGGACTTTATTATTGCTTGAAATTTTAATTTACACATGTACATTTATGCATTTTATGTTCATTGTCAAGACATTAATATAGGACATTAATGTGAAATTTAGTGATCTCATACATGATATGTACATTCAATAATTAGTGATAATTACTCCATGAACTTATTCAATTCACTTCAATCAATAATTAGTCAATAAATCATAATTTACAAACAAAAGCAATCTATTTATATACCAGAAAGGAATTTTTTTTAAGAAATAAACAATACCATAGAAGATTAGAGAATAAAAGCATTAATAAATTCTATAAATAATAACATCTAACCTAATTTATAAGTTTTCAAAACAAATAATGGAACCCCATACTAATTTATAAGCTATCAAAACAAATAATGGCATCCAATACTAATTTATAAGTCTTCAAAACAAATAATGGCATCAAATACTAATCTATAAGTTGTCAAAACAAATAATGGCATTGAATACTAATCTATAAGCTATCAAAACAAATAATAGCATCGAACACTAATTATAGGTTGTCTTAAGGAGTCGTAATACAACGTCTTAAGGGGATCAAAGAAGAGTATAATTGAGTACAAATATTAAGTGATATTAACAAGTATTATAAGTTTTAGGGTGAGTCATCATAGCACAACGTCTTAAGGGGATGTCTTAAGGGGTCATAATACAACATCTAAAGGGGATGTCTTAAGGGGTCTTAAGGGAATGTCTTAAGGGGTCATAATAGAATTTCTTTAGGGGATGTATTAAGGGGTCATAATACGTCTTAAGGGGATGTCTAAAGGGGTCATAATACAATGTCTAAAGGGGATGTCTTAAGGGGTCATAATAGAATTTCTTAAGGGGATGCATTAAGGAGTCATAATACAATGTCTTAAGGATATAATTGATTTAACAATAATGTATGCATGATATTTATTGATTATACAATTAGAAATAAAGTTTCAAAGTAGGAAAATATGCACATTTAACAAACAAAATATATAGAATATTGATTTGATACATAGAAGCACATAGATTATGTTTAATTATGTAAGTATGTATGTACATATATGTCATCTCAAAACAATGTTTACAAAATTTGGATATGCCATCTCAAGAACATCTCAAACTCATGCCTAGAATGTAGTAGGTCTTCACACCACCTGATATCAAAAGGTACAAGCAATACCAATGAAATCATCTAAACATACATATTTTAATTTATATAAAACTATCTATATGTACACAACTCAAGTACCTGCATTTAAAAGTATTCCACACATGTTTGTAGATTGAATCCAGGGATCCTCTCCATGTTTTTTCAAAGTATGAGATCAATGCAATGATGGCTTAAGGATACCAAAAATGAAAATAAATCAATTTTAACTATTAATGTACAAGCAATATCAACATGTAGTCAAAACATGTATTTAAATATAATTTAACTAATAATTACCTATTTTTACCAAGTATTCCATGTTGTCTAGGTTGAATCTACATGGACTAGATCCTTTTTGTGATTATGCCTTAAGGATGTATAAAAGGAAAATTTAAATCAAATTCAACTAATAACACACTAGACCAATGTCGAAACATGTATTTAATATATTTAAAAGGACAAAATAAAACTAAACCTATATTTACCTATATTTACTTATTCCATTGTACCATCTGCATCCTCTCTTTTTTGCAATGCATCTATGATTGCCTCATGCTCTTCCATAGAAATTGACCATAGCACTTTTTTTGAAGGTCTTCCACAATACCACTCTAGTTTTATATTTTTTTCCACCACCAAATGTGAATAATGTATAATCTTTTTATGTGTTTCACAGTGTTTGAATGCAGGTAGACCATTCTTTCTTCTCAGGTATTTTTGTAGCCAAGTGCCAACAACCATCACCGATCCTATTGGAAAACATGTTCAAAAACCATCATCAAATAAGCTCTCAAAATTTTCTTAAGGGGATGAAAGACTTGTTCTAAAAAATTACTTAAGGGGATCAAAAACTTGCTATCAAAAATTGCTTAAGGGGATCAAAAACTTGTTATCAAAATTTGCTTAAGGGGGTGTCTTAAGGGGATCACTGTACCTATTGGATAATGAAAGCCATCATTATCTTCTCAAGGTGCTAATAACTTATGTTTAGTTTCCACACAACGAGCCAACCATTATTCAATTTTCTATTCATTCCCCTAAGGTGCAATTACAACATACACATTTCTTGCCAACAAAATTCGATTTAATAACTTGTGCATATCCATATAAATAATTTAGTATTACAAAATAACTTAATAAAGTGAAATAAAATGAAATAAATTGAATTAGAATTACCTTATTATACAAGACCTATGAAACACGGTCATAATATTTAGATGCAAGCACTTGATCATTTTCTTCAATAGTTCTTTCATATTGATCATGTGCTTCTACAGGTGTCAACGATCTTTGCTCCCACCGTTCAACCCATTCTATATTTTCACATGCTTCCCAATCTCCTGAGATACAAAATTGGCAAAAAAATGCGAGCTCCCTTGTCCAAATAGTCCATGTTCTTGCTATCACATTCTTAAATGAATGCCATTTAGTAGATCCATTGATTGTTTCACAATCAACTCTAGGTACAATATTCTCTTCTTCCACCAACCAAAAGAATCGATGAACTGTATAGTAATCACTTGAACTAGGTGCAAATAATATTCTATTACACCAATCCACAATCTCATGTGCATCTTTAAATTTTATTGAATCCTCAAATTTTAATTTTTCTCTAGCAAGAATTATTTTGACACACACACCATCTCCATCATGTTCTCCTTTACCATGCCCAACTTCAAAAAACTCCATATATGTTGGACATTAAGTTCCTTGTGAACCCTACTTAACCAATATAATATTTGAGCATTCTTCAACTGTCCCATACAATTATCTCACCATATGAGGTGTTCTTTCATCTGATTCCTCTTTCTCTTAAATTTATATAAAATATACTGAAATAGTATTGAACAAACTTTGACGAGTGTAACCGATTGTCACTCAAATAAAAATGATACTCCCTCAAAACTTTTCTATCATCCTTAGTGCTATCATTGCATGTCTATAAATAATATGGACAAACATAGCTACTTGCATTGAATTATAATATTGAGATTGAGTTTTCTCTTGCGGAGTGAGAGTATAATTCTCCATAAAATCAACCACTGAAAGTATAGTACCAATTGGAAATGTGTTTCTACATGTGTGAAATTGGCCATCAAGCCATCAAGCATGTTTAGAGTGCATGACATATTTTGGTACAATTTAATTCTTAAATTCATTGATGAATGCATGCACACTAACTTTTTTTGTAACCAAATCACAATGCTTTCCTATTTTTCCATCTTTTAACATCTACTAATTGTAGTCCAAAATCATGATCAACACTTTCATGCAAACAAATTCTTAAAAATGAAAGATTTCCACAATTAATGCATTGTCCAGAAATACAAGAACTTAAATAAAATAATTTATCATTAGATTTTTCACAAAACATACCTGAAATACTCTCTTATTGCTTCAAGTGGCATATCATTACCACACTCCTGTATAATCATGTTAGTATGCAAGGTACAACGTATATATCGAAAAAAATCATAAAAATAACGAAATTGAACATGTATTTTACAACAACAAGATATTCATTGCTTATTAATTTTTACATTCTAGGGTTTACATTTTTCAAAAGACCTTTGACTTATTTTAATATTACCTAGTAAAACTGAATTGCTACAAAAATTTCTATAAAATTCAGTTTGTGTTGTATCTAATAGTGTTTTGGGTGAGGATCACTAACTTTGGACCCCACCTTTAGTTTTAAAACATCTCTAGCATTAGATGAAACCCTAGTCTTATCATGCCAATATTTTTCGATCAAGGATTTAATCTCAACACCACTGAAACTCCAACATTGATTGATAGGAACATTTTCTATACTTTCTCTTCTTTTTGCCACTCTTAGCAATGTTTTAGGATGTATTTTAAAAACTTCACTAACATTGCTTACCATTATTTTATTCAAAGTTGTTTTATTAACTATAGCAGTTGTTATAGCTCTTCTTGCTATGTTTTTATCTTTAAATCAACTATTTTTCCCAATAGATTGAATGGCACTAGCAACAATAAACATAACATGTTTTAATGATTGATCTTTTCTTTTTGGTTTAACATAAAAGCCTAACCTTTTCATTACTTTCCTCATTTTTTGCATTCTCATCAATTGCATCATTAGTTGACATTGAAATATAGTTTTTTTACGATAAAAGAATTTGGTGTATATTCTATTTGCATGTGTTCTTATTTGCCTCCAAGAAATTTGACCAGGAAGATTATCGAAAACACCACTTCCAATTGTTAAAAAAGTATTTTCATTAAATTCAACATCACATTCTAGATTTTCATCTTCATCTTCATTTTCATTTGCATTTTCATCTTCATTTTCATCAACAAAATGATTTTCATTTTCATTTTCATCAAAAAAACGATTTTCATTTTCATTTTCATCAAAAATACAAGTTTTTTTTTCATTTTCAAGAAAATGATCATTATGATTTTCATTTGCAACAAAAGATTTTTCTTTTTATTTTTCAAAAAATTCTATAAAAGTTTCATCTCTCTGAATATCATAAATGTCAACATCATTAAGTCCAACATCTTATAAAACTTTTACATACAAATTTATCATTTCACTAGCATGTGGATTTGAAGACGTACTTGGATTTTTTGCATATTGAAACATTATCCATAGCATTTAAAGAGGGATTTGAAGACATATTAGGACTTCTTTGTATAATCATATTCTTCTCCAAGTTGACTCCTTGCAAATTAGCTTCATCTACAACCATGGTATCCTCAATGTTTTCATCTTCAATAGTTGTGGAATTGGATGCTCCACCATCATTCATTGATTTAATTCTCATTCTTCATTCTCTTTTTCTTTGTCTCTCCTCTCTATTTGCTTCAACTTCTTGAGGAATCAATTTCTTCCTTATCTTATTACGAGCTTTATCTCCCATGATTATCCACAAATGAATGTTAATAGTGAAATTCTTCAAAATATTCAATCCAAATTGGAAGTTGAATACCTATTAGGACAAAATTCTTCCTCTTGTGTTCCTCAAAACAAGTAGAAAACTAGCACAATTCCACTTTAAAAATTGTTTTCTTCATGCCTCCTTTGAAAAATTCAATCCATAGTGCAAGTTGAAGACCTTTTTTCCCTCCAAACAAGCACAAAACTAACACAATTCCACTTCAAAAATGGTGTAGATGATGCCTCCTTTGAAAAAATCAATTAAAAATCAAATTCACCACCTGGAAATACAATAGCTCATGAAAAATAGTTCAATTTTACTACTCTCGGCCGTACATGTGAAGTTGCAGACTTCACGGTATTTTTTGGTAGTAAATTTAAATAAAAGAAACAGGATCTCATTCATAAAAACTGAGATCGTTCTATAATCAAGATCCGGTCCCCTGATATTTAATGTGGGGACCATTGGAAGGAAAACGGGATCCCATTTACAAAATGGGATCTTGTGTTCGTTCCAACGGTCTGAATATTATAAATTAGGGAACGAGATCCTGATTATAAAATAGGATCCCGTTTTATAAAGCGCGATCCTTTTTTTTAATTTGAATTTCTATTAGCCTTGTGATCGGGTTTTTCCTAGGATTTTGGTTCGGGAAAAGCATTGGAAATCCAAACCTAGGCCTTCAACTTGGTTTGACTTGCAAGTTGAAGGTCCTAACAATGTCAAAGAAAAATACCAACTTTGGACATATGGCTTACAACTTTTTTGTAGAATTTTTTGACAAAATTAAAACCCATTTTAGATGAGACAATGCAGATTCTAAATATGTAATTTTTTTTACAATTAGATTATTTTTTCTATTTTTCAATTAATTTCTAATAAAATTGGTCCATAAACTTTAAATATCAGGGTTTTTTACTATTTTAATAACTTTTGATCAACATAACATTTTGACAAACGGATTGCACGAGAACAAACTTCAAAAAATTATTTTCAATTTTTTAAAAAAATGATAAGTTTAGGTCATCTTATGCATGTCTTACACGACGATTTAGAAAAATACAATAATTTAAGTCAAAATATGGATTTCGTACACGTGCATGGTATGGTAAAAAAAGGTGACTTTTAAACAGTGGTATTTAGAAACACCTATTGAAACTCAATTTTTATAATCTGGGTATTGAAATAAATTACACATTTGGAAACTAGACTTCGAGCACTACATTTTATGATTAATGACTTTTTAAAAGATTCCATCTCTAAGTGCTTCAAATTTTAAGGTCAAATGTGTTAAATTCTAAAAATCGAGAAAAACACTTCCACTTTTTGGGCAAAAAGTGGACTCAACTTCTTGCACACACCCATATAACTCTAAACAAAAAAATCCCTTTCATATTAGATATCCCTTTTTTACCTTTAAAAAATGGATATCCATTTCTGTTGGATATCTGTTTTGCTTTGTTATTGCTTTGGGATTTGGCTTGGGGGCATCCAACCCAAAAATTCAACATCCCCAATGTGTTCACAAGGGTTGCAAAGGTTTTTCAAGCTTCACCCTTCATGCTGACAACTTTTTTTTCATCTGATTTTGATAAAACGAAAATGTTTTATTCAACAAATTGTTAGCATTTTACCGATATAAGATATGCACTTTATTTTAAATTTAATAGGTAATTATTATTGATTTTCTACATGCACTATGTGTAAAGTCTTGGTTGATAAGTTGATTGAAAAACATTTGTAACTTTTAAATGGTTATACATTTTTTGAATCCTAAAGATGCATCACACATTATGCTTCACAAACTATAGTTTGAAAAAAAATCATAATTTTTTTACCAAGTTAGGGTGGTCGGATAAATGGTTTTTAATATTTTTTAAAATTCATACTGGAAAATTCATAACTAATTATTTACTTGCAAAAAAATTACAAAAAATGTGTCACATCCGAGCATGTGTCCTCTACTTTATTGAAAGATTTAAAAAAAATAAAAACTTTTGCTACTAATTAGGGTGGCCAAAAAACACTTGTTTTTTTACTTTTTTTTAAATTTTAATGTACTACTACATTGAAATCTTAAATTTTCACCAAATCAAAATACTTTTTTCCAAGAAAGGCCTAGTAGCTAACAAACTACATTCAATTTTCTACAAATTCTATTCCTACATATTTTTGAGATTATGTTAATAACCTATTCAAATTTTTAAGTGAACTTGCTTAATTCTATTTTTCTAAATTTTCATTGTCACTTAAGGGCCTAGTTTGGACCCCTATGATCCTGCATTAACCCAACACTCGTCTTATGTTAAAACCCAAACGAGATTATTTAAGTTTAAAAAGAAAGAAACAAATATTTTGTAGATATTCTTCGACAAACAAACCTGCATCAAACTCATTAACATGTTTAGAAGTTGTCTTTAATCGGTGAGCTACAATAAAAATTGTTAGTAATTTCAAGGTCTTTTTTCTTTTCCTAATGGTAGCCACAAATCTAACAAAAATAGTTAGTACCCTGAAATCTTAACCTATTAAAAAATCAACAAGTAAACCAATAATCAGAACTTGGAAGCTCAATTTTACCTTCCTAAAAGATGTGATGCAAAGGAAAAACTAATGCAATGCATAATTCAGATACTTGTGGTTCAGGATTAAAACAATTGTGGCTCTCTAATAGGACGATTGTAGTGCAGTATTTGACGATTGTGGTTCAAAAACTCTGCTACGTGACAAAACCTGTAAATGCACAATTTGACAAAATATGAAGAAACAAATAACCCATAATGTATGATTTCAATGTTATGAATACAATTTGCAATCATTAGTAGAAAATAGAAAATACTAAAATAAAATCAAATGCAGTGCAGAACTGTGACAAATACAATGTGAAAAATTATGCATGCATCACACCCTAGCAGATGTGGTGCCCTATAATAGATGCAATGCCAAACTTGACAGATACAGTGCTATTTTAGTATAATTATGGTGTTGTTCTTGTAAGTCAAAAATTCTCAAAATTTCACAAAGAATAGTTAGCTTCACATTAGGTTCACTAAATGTACAACCAAAAAAGAGACACATAAATCATTGCAAGAATATGAAGTAGCAACCACTAACTATTATTTAATGCAATTCTCAATCTAATCAAATAATAAAGAAAAAATACAACATAGAAGATAATAAATTGATACAATAATACCTTCCTTTCTATGTTATCCTTGAATTATCTTCATTGATCTTCTCCATTTTATCCTTGCTCTCAGAATTTGTGTGTATTATATTACTTCAAGCTCAAAATATTGATATTGATAAAGGATGCAAAATCTCGAAGATTCGTGGTTAGCCTTCAAAGAAGAATGAGGGTTGTTTTATAGAAAAGGTTGATTTGAATGAACGATTAGGATTGAAAGTAGAACTAAAGAGATCAAGGGTCAAGAATCCTTGAGAGGAATTGATTGGTGAGTTAACTAACTACAACTAGCTACATGATTTCAATTAACTATTTCCACAAGGAATTGATTGCTTCATTAACTCACACTGAGTGGAAGTGAATTGAATTATTGATTAGTGGAATGACTTTAATTAGTTAGTGGAGTGGAAGAGAGTGTTCGTTAAGAACGAGGTGGAAATGCATGAGTTTGATAATTAAATAAATAAATAATTTTTTTTGCTCGATAATAATATTTTATTTTTATTTCTAAAAACTGAAAGTACATCATTGTTTTCACAAAATCAAAAACCCTTCCACCCAGCTATCACCCATTTTCATACTATCCATACTCCTTTTAAAACTTCAATTACCCAATTTGTGCTGAACAAAACATCTATAGATCCTAAAATACTGGAAAAGACCCAAAAAACATAGATAGTTCTTTTTGACAGATAAACCTATCACGACCACACCAAAAAACTACCTACAAAAAGAGAAAACATAAAAAAATATTTAATTACAAAATAAAGGACCAAGCAAAATCTTGTCATTTTTTCCACTAGAGAAAATAGTTCCAACATGGGATTCAGACCCCATAAACCTTACTTCTAGCCATTGCTTGTTATTTGATCTTCTTGGATGAAGTCCTCTGTGAACAATCATGCCCGCTTGCACTTTGGCTTTTTCCTGTTGTGCCTTTGAAACCTCCATTAATTGGATGAAATGCTTCCGAGCCTTCCAACCATGTTGAGCCTCCTCTCTCTGTCGATCCTTTAGTTTTCCTTCTGATCATCTCACAAATATGATAGAATTCCCCACCACCACATGCTCCAAATTTTTGATTCCCTCACTAATGTCAAATCCTTCTCCCAAAATTTCCCACTCTAGAATGGAGTCCATGCCCTCCAAATAATCCTTAGCTACTACCGCTTCCATTACCCCCTTAACCATCCTTTCAAACTCTCCCAGGTCCAACCCCCAAGCCATAATTTTGGAATAAATGTCCATGTTGGTTCGGTATCGATGTCTCAAATAATTGAAAATATCCCCTAAAATTATCTAAACACACTTAACCAACCTTTCATCCTTATACAAAAACATGCCCCTTAACCGTTTTTTAGTTATAGGGAAAAAGAAAGGAACCAACTGTTTCTTGGTTTGCATAGTGAAGTTTGCTTCCATTGTTTCCCCTACTTTTCTTCCACAAGCCTGTAACTACCTTTCCAAAATTTCTCTGCCAAAAACTCAAACATAATGCCAAAAATGAGGAGAAAAGGGAATTTATTGTGGAATGAATCCATCACACTCCACACCCCTCACATCAAATCCTTGTACCATCAATTACTTTTCTGCCACTTTTCTTTCTCTTTGTAAATTATGAAACATGCCTTTACCACCTTGGCTTGCATTCCATTACAACTTTGTCATAGATGCATCGTACCTACTTCCACTTCAATCCTACAAATCTGTTGATAAAATATATCAAAAATCTTTTATCTTTAAATCTCCACTCCTTTCAAAAGACACCACCCAATTGGATAAAACGTCAGCTTTGCTATTACCAGTATGCTTGACATGACTTAATTTAAAATCTTCAAAGGATGTTAGGTCTTCTACAATGGTTGCAGTTATACTTTGAAGGTACCAAGCTTCAAATTTCCCTTTCATTATTGCTTGGATCATGATTAAAGAGTCTCCTTCTAGATGAACTTTCCTTAGGCTCATCATCTTCCCAACTTTAATGGCCATCATAGCCACTAGTGCTTCAGCAACATTGTTCGTCCCCTCCTCCAGCTATTTAGCTCCCATCACCAATGTATCTCCCTTCCAACCTCAAACAATAAAACCTACTCTTGATAGACCTGGATTTCCTTTAGAGCCCCCATCAAAATTAATTTTCCACCATCCCTCCATTGGCTTTTCCCATTTAATCTCCTCGAGACCCTTCAAAGTCAAATTCACCTAGTTAAGCCCCTTAACGGGCCAATAAATAAATAAATTATTAAAAGAATGTGCAAGTGGGAATTAGTAAATAAATAAAATATTCTATTTATCATTAATGAATGGATAATTTTGAGAGAAAATAAGATAATTAAATAATTAAAGTAATTATTTAATTTAGAGAGAATGATTAACTAATTAAAGTAATTATTTAATTTAGAGAGAATGATTAAATAATTAAAGTGATTATTTAATTTAGAAAGTGGGTGAATTTTAATTAAATAACTAATAATAATTATTTAATTCATTTAGAGGAATAAAGGTAATTTGAGATGTAATTAAATAAATAGGATTTATTTAATTAATCAAGAAGATAAATAGGAGTTAAAGATGTAATTAAATAAATAGGGTTTACTTATTTAATTAGGAAGATAAATAGGAATTAGGGACAAAATTAATTAAATAGGATTTATTTAACTAATCAGGAAGGTAAATAGATAAAGTGAATTAATTAAATAACATGTAAAATCATTTAATTAATAGTGGAATATGAATTAATGATAATAATTAAATAATTAAAAATTATTTAATCATTAGGAAAGAATGATATTTAGTGTTAAAACGTTACTCACAAGCTAAGACAATTTTAGCTATCTACAACTAGAATAAGGTGAAATAATATCTCCCCAAGTGAAATTAATGATGTTGTCTCACAATGGTTCAAGTTTTCCATTTGCACTCTTGTGATTTTTTGTGTCGTTATGTGTGATGACATCCTTGGTGTGTGAGTGTGCTTTGTGACATGATTATGTTATAATTATTAATGCAAAAAAATATCTAGCCATGTTTTTTATTAGTCAATGTCCTTGGTAATTTTTGGGGTATTTCATTTTAGTTAGCATATCAATAGTAGGAGTAGACATCTAAAAATTGTCTCTTGATATTTCTTCTATAATAAATTCACTTCCCATCAACACCTTCTAGATTGATTAAATAGATTATATTTATTTGTAAGATAGAATTTTGTCACCCCAAGGGTTTAGGACCTAGGGCAACAAACTTGCTATGCTTCACATTCAAGGATGCCCTAGAGATGTCAATCAAATGATGAACAAAGGAAAGGATCTAACAATAGGGTATCCTGGGGTATGTTTAGAGATTAATGAGGGGTTCACCATCATACTAGGGCTTGGAAAGATAAATGAAATACAAGATGTAACATTGCTAAACCCTGCTATGATGCAATCTTTCACTGAATGACCTAAAAATGCATGCAAAACAAAACAAAAAGCTACAAGATTAAATGTGTGCACCTGGAAATATGAAGATGAATGGATGGAGCTCTGAAATGTTGAAAAAAATGACTTTAATGTTGAATGGGACTCATATGGCAGGCTAGGTGAATCAGTCCCATATCTAGCTTTTTGTATTGGAACATGTTTCTGGAAAAAGGGTATTCGAAACTACAAAAATCTCAAAATTGACCTAAATTGGTACTCATACGCTAGGATTGGCGTATGAGTCTAATTAAGGTTTTTTGGAGCCTCAAAGTCTAAATCTAGTTTTTAATGTCTACCCTTTTTGTTCCTCTTTGTTTCCAAATTTGAAACTCTGATTTCAGGGTTGTAGGTGTGATTTTTTAGCGGAGATTACAACCTTGCAAATGGGGAGACAACTTCAACAACTTTCTCCAAGCTTGTAACCTAATCTTCAATGATCCTTCAAGCTCCAAGACACCTAGATTTGTAGTCACACATGTAAAGAGAAGAAAACTTGTTGATTTTTTAGTGAATAGGGGTTTGCTTTGGTCAACCCCCTTTTAGGTAATTAAACCAAATAATAAAACAATGAAACAATGACATGAAACATAAAACATAAGACATGAGACATGAACAATAATACCTTGAATTATTTCTTGTAACATGAATCAACAATCTAAGATGAAGTGGCCATGTAGAATATAGATCTTGAGCTTGAGATAAAGTATAGAACAATGCTTGACCTTGGATCTTCAATGCTACATCACAACACTAACTCAACAACATGCTTGATGCTTGATAATCTTGACATGATGTTGGATCTTGAATTGTTGCAAAAATTGATGAAGAATTCCACTCTTAAATGCTTCAGAAATGATCTTGCAAACTCTCCTAACAATCCCACGAAGTCTTGGAATGCTTAATTCTTGAGTACTTGGCTTGATATCAAGAATGCTTAATGAAATAGTGATTTAAGACCTCATTTATATAGGCAATTCATCCAAATGATCATTTATTAGATCCCAAAGGCTGACATAGAAGAAATTTGAATTTAAAACCCTATTTTCTCACTTAAATCCTTAAAAATAGGCCAAATGGGACTCATACACCACTAGTGGTATATGGGTCCCACCTAGATGGAACTCATACGCCCAAGGCAGTGTATGGGTCCCACAGGGCCTATTTTGATTACTAAAGTGTTAGGGAGTGAAAAAATTAAGTTTATATGAGGTCTATGTCGGTATTTTGGTTAAAATATGCCAAGTGGGATGCACAATGTAGGGTCTTAGGGGCCTATATTAAGGTCATGAATGCAAGGGGGCCCAAAATCGAATGTGAAAGTGTAGATAAATATACTTTACAACATTAAATTAAGGAAAATTAGGTTTATTTAGCTTAGAAGAGCCTAAAATCCTATGTGAATGTGCACAACACATTACAACACTAGATTAGGTACATTTAATTTACAAGCCTCCTAATTTTAATGTGAAAGTGTGAATAAATACACTTTACAACATTAAATTAGGGTAGAGTTAGGTTTATTTAGCTTTAGAAGGGCCCAAAACCTAATGTGGATGTGTAAAACACATCACAACACTAGATCAAGGCAATATCAAGTCTAATTTATACTTAATTATTCCCAAATTAGGTGAAATTGTACAATTTCCAAGGGGGTACAATTTTCATCATTACATTATTTAATTAATTATCTTGATCTTTCTACCTATATAATTAAATATTTTTAATTAACTAATCTAACTCTTCTTCCAACATCAATTAAATAAATTGTGACAAGTTATTTAATTAATTAATTAATCATTTTCTAGTGTTTAACTTTAAAGTTTATTATTAAAATCTTCAAAGGATGTTAGGTCTTCTACAATGGTTGCAGTTATACTTTGAAGGTACCAAGCTTCAAATTTCCCTTTCATTATTGCTTGGATCATGATTAAAGAGTCTCCTTCTAGATGAACTTTCCTTAGGCTCATCATCTTCCGAACTTTAATGGCCATCATAGCCACTAGTGCTTCAACAACATTGTTCGTCCCCTCCTCCAGCTTTTTAGCTCCCATCACCAATGTATCTCCCTTCCAACCTCAAACAATAAAACCTACTCTTGACAAACCTGGATTTCCTTTAGAGGCCCCATCAAAATTAATTTTCCACCATCCCTCCATTGGCTTTTCCCATTTAATCTCCTCGAGACCCTTCAAAGTCGGATTCACCTAGTTAAGCCCCTTAACGGGCCAATAAATAAATAAATTATTAAAAGAATGTGCAAGTGGGAATTAGTAAATAAATAAAATATTTTATTTATCATTAATGAATGGATAATTTTGAGAGAAAATAAGATAATTAAATAATTAAAGTAATTATTTAATTTAGAGAGAATGATTAACTAATTAAAGTAATTATTTAATTTAGAGAGAATGATTAAATAATTAAAGTAATTATTTAATTTAGAAAGTGGGTGAATTTTAATTAAATAACTAATAATAATTATTTAATTCATTTAGAGGAATAAAGGTAATTTGAGGTGTAATTAAATAAATAGGATTTATTTAATTAATCAAGAAGATAAATAGGAGTTAAAGATGTAATTAAATAAATAGGATTTACTTATTTAATTAGGAAGATAAATAGGAATTAGGGACAAAATTAATTAAATAGGATTTATTTAACTAATCAGGAAGGTAAATAGATAAAGTGAATTAATTAAATAACATGTAAAATCATTTAATTAATAGTGGAATATGAATTAATGATAATAATTAAATAATTAAAAATTATTTAATCATTAGGAAAGAACGATATTTAGTGTTAAAACGTTACTCACAAGCTAAGACAATTTTAGCTATCTACAGCGACAATAAGGGGAAATAATATCTCCCCAAGTGAAATTAATGATGTTGTCTCACAATGGTTCAAGTTTTCCATTTGCACTCTTGTGATTTTTTGTGTCGTTATGTGTGATGACATCCTTGGTGTGTGAGTGTGCTTTGTGACATAATTATGTTATAATTATTAATGCAAAAAAATATCTAGCCATGTTTTTTAATAGTCAATGTCCTTGGTGATTTTGGGGGTATTTCATTTTAGCTAGCATATCAATAGTAGGAGTAGACATCTAAAAATTGTCTCTTGATATTTCTTCTATAATAAATTCACTTCCCATCAACACCTTCTAGATTGATTAAATAGATTATATTTATTTGTAAGATAGAATTTTGTCACCCCAAGGGTTTAGGACCTAGGGCAACAAACTTTATATGCTTCACATTCAAGGATGCCCTAGAGATGTCAATCAAATGATGAATGGAGGAAGGGATCTAACAATAGGGTATCCTGGGATATGTTTAGAGATTAATGAGGGGTTCACCATCATACTAGGGCTTGGAAAGATAAATGAAATATAAGATGTAACATTGCTAAACCCTGCTATGATGCAATCTTTCACTGAATGACCTAAAAATGCATGTAAAACAAAACAAAAAGCTACAAGATGAAATGTGTGCACCTAGAAATATGAAGATGAATGGATGGAGCTCTAAAATGTTGAAAAAAATGACTTTAATGTTGAATGGGACTCATATGGCAGGCTAGGTGAATCAGTCCCATATCTAGCTTTTTGTATTGGAACATGTTTCTGGAAAAAGGGTATTTGAAACTAGAAAAATATCAAAATTGACCTAAATTGGGACTCATACGCTAGGATTGGCGTATGATTCTAATTAAGGTTTTTTGGAGCCTCAAATTCTAAATATAGTTTTTAATGTCTACCCTTTTTGTTCCTCTTTGTTTCCAAATTTGAAACTCTGATTTCAGGGTTGTAGGTGTGATTTTTTAGCGGAGATTACAACCTTGCAAATGGGGAGACAACTTCAACAACTTTCTCCAAGCTTGTAACCTAATCTTCAATGATCCTTCAAGCTCCAAGACACCTAGATTTGTAGTCACACATGTAAAGAGAAGAAAACTTGTTGATTTGTTAGTGAATAGGGGTTTGCTTTGGTCAACCCCCTTTTAGGTAATTAAACCAAATAATAAAACAATGAAACAAGGACATGAAACATAAAACATAAGACATGAGACATGAACAATAATACCTTGAATTATTTCTTGTAACATGAATCAACGATCTAAGATGAAGTGGCCATGTAGAATATAGATCTTGAGCTTGAGATAAAGTATAGAACAATGCTTGACCTTGGATCTTCAATGCTACATCACAACACTAACTCAACAACATGCTTGATGCTTGATAATCTTCACATGATGTTGGATCTTGAATTGTTGCAAAAAATGATGAAGAATTCCGCTCTTAAATGCTTTAGAAATGATCTTGAAAACTCTCCTAACAATCCCGCGAAGTCTTGGAATGCTTAATTCTTGAGTACTTGGCTTGATATCAAGAATGCTTAATGAAATAGTGATTTGAGACCTCATTTATATAGGAAATTCATCCAAATGATCATTTATTAGATCCCAAAGGCTAACATAGAAGAAATTTGAACTTAAAACCCTATTTTCTCACTTAAATCCTTAAAAATAGGCCAAATGGGACTCATACACCACTAGTGGTATATGGGTCCCACATGGATGGGACTCATACGCCCAGGGTGGCGTATGGGTCCCACAGGGCCTATTTTGATTACTAAAGTGTTAGGGAGTGAAAAAATTAATTTTTTTGAGGTCTATGTCGGTATTTTGGTTAAAATATGCCAAGTGGGAAGCACAATGTAGGGTCTTAGGGGCCTATATTAAGGTCATGAATGCAAGGGGGCCCAAAATCGAATGTGAAAGTGTAGATAAATATACTTTACAACATTAAATTAAGGAAAAATTAGGTTTATTTAGCTTAGAAGGGCCTAAAATCCCATGTGAATATGCACAACACATTACAACACTAGATTAGGTCCATTTAATTTACAAGCCTCCTAATTTTAATGTGAAAGTGTGAATAAATACACTTTACAACATTAAATTAGGGTAGAGTTAGGTTTATTTAGCTTTAGAAGGGCCCAAAACCTAATGTGGATGTGTAAAACACATCACAACACTAGATCAAGGCGATATCAAGTCCAATTTATACTTAATTATTCCCAAATTAGGTGAAATTGTACAATTTCCAAGGGGGTACAATTTTCATCATTACATTATTTAATTAATTATCTTGATATTTCTACCTATATAATTAAATATTTTTAATTAACTAATCTAACTCTTCTTCCAACATCAATTAAATAAATTGTGACAAGTTATTTAATTAATTAATCATTTTCTAGTGTTTAACTTTAAAGTTTATTATTATCATTCTAAAAATTGCACATGAATCCAAGAAAAGACTTCTATATGTGCATAGCTCCAAGCTTCACAAGTCTTCATAAATTCCTCTCATCAAATTTTGTCCATCTATTTAATCTAGAAAATCTTAGTCCTTCACAAAACTCTAAAAAATGACTTTTTTGAATCTCGCTAAAAAAGAACCTTTTGATCCATTTATTTGTGTTCTATGTTTACTTGTTCACAACAAGAGCCATAATTTACAATTTGTTTATATGGGGTTGTGGTGCCCCTAATTATAACAATTTTTTAAAACCTAACATTATAAAGTATCAAATTTTTTTGGGGTCTTTATCGAGCACATCAATTGTTAGCATTGCAATATATCACTTGTTTTCGTGAGGTTGAGGTGTCAATTGTTTTTCTTGTATCTAGTTGATGCATTAATCATCTACATCACAATATGTTGCATATTTATGTGAGATTGTAGTACTAGTGATTTTTGGACCTTCAAGTATCTCATTAATAGTCAACATCATAACGTAAAATATATTATTTATTTATGTAAATTCCCAAAACAATACCTCACATAAATAACCAACACATTATCATGCCATCTATCGAAAAAAAAACTAATACCGAATTTCTTTACAACAAAACAAACTTCTCTATATCGCAACTACTTTACCAACCAACCTACATATACACATAAAATACTTCCATTTGTTGGTATTTCTCCTATAACATACTCCTTATTTATGTGAGCTATAAAATACTAAATTCATTCTAAACTACTTTGGAATGGATTTAGTGGAGCAACACTACATATTTTCTTGAAGCTCAAGTAATTGGCGTAGCGGGGGTCTAAATTTTTATTCCAAATATGGTGGAATACGACGTAACGACACCAATTATTTGAGCCACTTTAGTTAAAATCCTTCTGTTTGACGCCGTTGTTTTTTTCCCACTTTACCAATCCCACTCCATTATAATACACCCGATGACATTGTCCCTATAAAATATAATCGACTTATTCGACCTAACGAGGTGGACGAATACCCAAAAGATTTTGGATAGATGTTGACTGCCATTAATGTCGTTAAAGAATGACCAGAAGTGGCCCCAAACCATGGGAGAGCAGGTGTTGGTCTCATTTCTGTGGATTATACTGCTCTGGAATTCGTCCCTAGTCAATGCCGCATACCTAATTCATTCAAATTTATACTACATATTCAAAACTTTTAAAACCGCCCCCAGATTTGTTCTATTAAATAAACCAAAAAAAGTTTTGGGTCAGATGAGGCCTGGTTAACAGGGTAGAAATCTTCAACGACATTATTGCGATCGCCATTGTCAACCTTAGTTGAACATCCACTTGTTTTGTGTGTTGTTTGGTCCCGAGGCGAGTTGGTACAAGCCATGTGAAGACGAAGTTATATAAGACAGTTGTATCAGTATAATATTTGTCATCAACTTCTTTTTAATTTTGAGATGGGACAGGGAATCTGTAGTTTGTTAGTATAACAGAAGCATTTATAGAAGTTTTTCAAAAATTTGTGCCAGCATTGGTAGCTCTGTTCAAAATCAAGAGAATTTGTATTACCTGGCATTGGTAGATCATTTAATGCTATGAGATTTCTCACATATTTTGCTGTTTCTAGATTTTGATTGTGTATGAATTTTTTATCAGCATTTGGATCATATTTTTTTTTTTGGTCTGACCTAGCATTGATAGATCAGCTCAAAATCAAAAGAATTTGAGCTTTTCTTTTACCAAAGATGGGTGATCACAGAAGGGGAGGAGGAGGTAGTATAGAGATTGATGTGGATCGGATGAAAGAAGGAGAAGAGAGCCAACTTGTGGAGGTTATAATTGAGGTGCGCACAGATTCAGTTGTAGTGCACAGTGTAAATAATAAAGATAATGATTCATCTGTTTCAGGCTATGAAACAGAGGATCAGGGAAGTGTTGGATCTTCTGTAAGGAATGCCAGTGCTAAGTTGAAGCATTTCTCTCAAGAGCTTAGATCTGAATTGAGAAAACTTTCTTTCAATTCGAGACAAACGGCAGCCCAACGGAGCAGGGAATTCGGGAAACTTGATAGAAATCAATCTGAGGCTCAGCGGGCACTCAAAGGTTTGAAATTTGTTAATACTGCCACGGGGAACCAAGATATGGAGCAAATGTGGACGTCTGTGGAGATGCGTTTTGACCAGCTTGCTTTCAATGGCATGCTGTCCAGAGAGGACTTTGGACAATGCATAGGTGATTTTACTATAAACCAATCTTATATATTAGATTGACATAGACTGTATTATGTTAAATAGTTTGGACAACTCTGTTAATCCTTGTATTCACATGCCAAAGGTGATAAATGATTATCTTAACACAAAAAAATTGTCATTGACAGTTGAGTTGCATTGTGTTCAAGAATCAAAAGGTTTCAATAATCACTGTGTTGTAAATATTTGCAGGCATTAGTTATAATTCCATCTGTTTTCACACAGGCATGCAGGATTCCAAGGAATTCGCTCTGGAAGTCTTTGATGCTTTAGCACGCCGAAGAGTTGAGCAATGTGGCAATGGCAGCATAAATAAAGAAACTCTGGGACAGTTCTGGACAGAACTAGCTGACCAGAGCTTCGACTCAAGGATGCAAATCTTTTTTGAAATGTGAGTCAAACAAACGCAATTTTCTCCCATATCAAATCTATGTTTTGGTTTGTTTTGTTTTTATTTGCTTGGAGTTCAAGAAATTATAAGATTTTTGAGCTGCAACAGAGCATTTCTTTGCTGATCATATCATTGTGCAGTGTGGACAAGAATGCCGATGGAAGAATTACAGAGGACGAGGTTAAAGAGGTGAGTTTCTGCTCCTATTAAAGTTTTACTACTGCATTAACGCTTAAATTGCCTCTGCTGTTATAACAATGGATTTTCTTGTGAAAATTTTAACAGGTTATTATGTTAAGTGCATCTGCAAACAAACTCTCCAAATTGAAAGAACAAGCAGGGGAATACGCTGCACTTATCATGGAAGAGCTGGACCCTGACAATCAAGGTTATATTGAGGTTGGTTTATCAATCAATGTTACGCTTGAATTCAAGTTGATAGAATCTCAATCTTCTAAGAAGATCTTGTCGGAACTTCCCTAGCACCTTTTTTAACACAGAGTACAAGATGGCTATTAGTTCTTCAACAAATGCACCATCTTTTTAATTCCTCTTCTTCAAATTTATACCACTTCAACATTGACCTGTCCTTATCCTATTTCCTTCCTGTTCAATCAGATTTCACAGCTAGAGATCCTGCTGACACGACCGATGATCAGCTCAGGTTCAATGAGGCCAAGCTACTACAGTCAAAATCTGTACAGCCAAAACCTAAGCCAATCTCTGGTTCCTCTGAGCAGAGGCAATGTGATGAATAGGATGGCTAAAAAGTGGAGGTATTTCATTGAAGAGAATTGGCAGAGGATGTGGATAATGATGGTGTGGATATGTATCCTATGTGGGCTTTTCAGTTGGAAGTTTATACAGTACAAACACAAGGCAGTATATCAAGTAATGGGCTACTGCGTTTGTTCAGCCAAAGGAGCAGCTGAAACTCTCAAATTCAATTTTGCACTGATCCTGCTTCCAGTTTGCAGAAATCTAATTACATGGCTGAGAAACAACACCAAGTTGGAAATCATTGTGCCTTTCGATGATAATTTGAATTTTCACAAGGCAAGTATTCTGAATCAAAACTTTGACACCACAGATCAAATTTTTTAGGCCTAAGAAAAAAAAAATCATCTGAGAAATGAATGATGCTGCAGGTTATTGCAATAGCCATAGCAATTGGAGTGATTGTGCATGGAGGTGCTCACTTGACCTGTGATTTTCCACGCCTTCTGCATACAAGTGATGAGAAATATGAACTGATGAAGCCTTTCTTTGGGCATGAGAGGCCTCCTAATTACTGGCACTTTGTATTTAGTGTGGAGGGTATCACAGGAGTAGTGATGGTTATTCTTATGATCATCGCATACACTTTGGCGGGGCCATGGTTCAGAAGAAACAGAGTAAAACTCCCTTGGGGACTGCACAGGCTTACTGGCTTCAATGCTTTCTGGTATTCTCACCACTTATTTGCAGTGATATATGTGCTCTTTATCATCCATGGCATCTTCCTATACCTCACCCACAAATGGTACAAGAAAACGGTGAGAACTATTTCCCTCTTGAGTTTCTTTAAAGTAATATTATTCAATGTTTCTTTGAGATACCAACTGTTTGACTGTAGAAGAGAATAATATTAAAAAAATATTTAAATAGAGTCCTTTTCTTAACTAAAAGTTAAGCAACTTTTGTCTGTTCTACAATATCTTTCGTTCCGTAGATTTGGGTTCCAGAAGCTGGATCCAGTTCATTATTCCAAAAATCACTAAGGGAATAAATAGTGACTAACTTTTAAACCCAAAATCTCATGATGTAAAAAATGGTTTATGATCGTATATATGGGCCTGATTTTTATTTTTATTTTTATTGTGACGACTATTTATTTGAACTTATGTTTTAAAATTATACATATGAGTATTTTTTTAATTTTTTAATAATATGTTTTAAATGTTTTTTTTTTAATGTTATTTTTAATAAAAAAATGATTATATTTTATAATAAAAATATTTTTATAGGATTAAATCTATCATTAGATTTAGGTAACGAAATTTGCATTATATTTGATCATTTGTTTTTATTTTTCTTAGATTAATTTTTATTTATTATTATCATGAAAATAAATGTTTTCACTATAATTTATTTAAGATAAATAGTTAAAGTTTAAGATTTAGAATAGGGATTGAAATAGGGGACAGGACCCAATAGTTGTGTACCCTAACTTCGTGCTTCTAATTATCCTACGTGGAAATTTCAAATCACTCCCAATTTTTTCAACAACTTACTTGGCAAGTCTCTTGCTTATAACTAAAGTTTCAAGGCCATTTAAGATAAATAATTAAAGTTTAAGATTTAGAGTAGGGATTGAAATAGGGGAGAGGACCCAATAGTTGTGTACCCTAACTTCGTGCTTCTAATTATCCTATGTGGAAATTTCAAATCACTCCCAATTTTTTCAACAACTTACTTGGCAAGTCTCTTGCTTATAACTAAAGTTTCAAGGCCACATCATCAAATATGCTGCCACATCAGCATGCATTTTGTCAAGGTGTCCAAAAAGACCCAAAAAAAAATTGAGACCAATACTTGTGCATTCACAACATGTTTTATTGAGCATTGATGTGGAATCACATGATTGGTTGCTTTTTA
Organism: Sequoia sempervirens; assembly: GCA_007258455.2. Lineage (NCBI taxonomy): Eukaryota > Viridiplantae > Streptophyta > Pinopsida > Cupressales > Cupressaceae > Sequoia > Sequoia sempervirens. Next base: position 302,233,708 of record VDFB02193867.1, read on the forward strand.
GATCAAAGGAATACATTTTGTTTAATTACAGGTAGTCATCATCAACACTAACAACTTTAACGCCACAACTATTGGTCCAATATTGATAAAAATATTGGGCATTATATAAACAACTACTATCACAACTATTGAAATAAATGTAGAATTATTTTTTTTGGAATTTAAATAAATTAATGTGATATTTAGTTGAAATTTAGGTGGAGGAATGTAGTGGAGAATTTGATTCGTGAATGTGTTCAAAAATAAGATCTTTTTTAATTGAACATCTTAAAATTTACAAATTGGATGTATTTTCTCTAGTTTACATCCACATCTATGGAATTGATTTTCACATTTGTGAAGCTAATCTAGCACACAAAAATGAACACAAATCTATAGAAGTGAATTGACAAAGAACTTGATAATTGTAAATGATGTACTATAACTCATTCTATTGATGTCTAAATTGGGATTGTGTTTATAAGCATTGTTTAGGAACTTGCTTGGCAAGGATTTATTCTCCTTTGATCAAGTCCTTGGATGGTCTAATTCAATAATGATGGACAAAGACCAAAGACAACAAGTTACCATACAATATGCTTTTAGGATGTTGATATAACATTTTTTATTCTTTTGACAATTGATTTCTATATGTGCTTAAGTGTTCCCTCAATTCCTTATTAATTTGTTTTAGATTATGCAAATTGATTAGGATTAATCCTTAAATAAACCTTCCTAACATGCAATTTGCAATGATTCTCACCATGATTGGTGCATAAGAATTAGTGAAGAAAGGAAATACTGACCCAATTTAAAAGTTTAGGATTTATATCCAAAAAAAAAAAAAACTTTGATTGATTCCATTCTAACATATCAGAATTATGATAGCAAATGATACATTTAGCAAACAAATTTTAACTCTTTGTCAAAATAAAATAAAATAGTTTATCTAACTTTAATAAAAATATATCATTTTAGAAGTCAATCAATTCATTAAAAACATATTTGTATGAAAAGACTGATTCTTCTAACTTTTTTACTTAGTGTGATTGACTTTGGACTATAATGCCACTTTTGTTAGAATAGCCTCTAAATATAAACCTTTTTTACCTACATCATTCATTAGCATTCTAGAAAACATTTGTTAAAGACCGTAGCCAATATGACCAATTTTTGAACTTGTGTTGATCAGACATGGATGTACTTGGCAGTCCCACTGTTGCTGTACATTGCAGAGCGCATTTTTCGATCATTCAGATCAGATTACAACTCTGTCGATATAACTAAGGTGACAGACTTTATCCTTTTCTTGCATGGAACCCACTTTTCAGTCTTCATATGGTTCACTTAATAATGAAATCATCTCAAACCCTTTCAGGTTGCAATCTACCCTAACGATGCAATGTCTCTACATATCACAAAACCTCATGGTTTTAAATACAAAAGTGGACAATATATGTTTGTCAAGTGCCCTGCAGTGTCTCCATTCCAGTGGTAAGTTTCCTAATCTATATGGTGATGCTTAAAAGGCTTGTATTATTGACAATTTTAGGTTTGTTTAAAAGGCATCCTTTCACCATAACCTCTGCTCCTGGGGATGATTACTTGAGTGTTCACATTCGGACTCGTGGTGACTGGTGTCAGCAGCTTAAGAGAGTGTTTTCTGAGGTAACCTTCATTTCCTACACACCCAAATGTATCAAACTAAACCTGGACTACTCCTGAATCAAACATTAGTTGATGACTCTGTATCTGTAACGATTCTGTTACTGACTTGTTTACATTTTTTTTCACAGGCTTGTGCACCACCAATGGGTGATAAAAGTGGACAGTTAAGAGTGGAGCACGATGAAGAAAATAGAGTAAGGTATATAAATTAAATGTATATAAATAATATGATATCAAAGAAAATTGATGCTAAGTACTACACGGTTAAATTCTGATAGTAATACTACAATTTGATATGCTGTGGAAAATGTTTCCTACTTATCAATTGATGAGCTAAAGGGCTTCTATAATGAATGTTTCATAGGACACAATACTTGCTGAAGGTTTTGCAAATAGGGTTGCAAGCTAAGTGAGCTTAACTTTGGGGAAAACTCCCTGGTTAAGCATGCTTGAGCTGGAGTAGTACTGGGATGAGTGACCTCCTGGGAAGGCCCCGTGCTTCACCTCTGTGAGCATCACCTAGATGCAATGAGTGCTAAGTGGACTATTCATTATCATGAGAGATGGGTTCTTGTGAACCACTACTCATGAGACACGGGTCAATGAGTTTGACTCATAAAACCACACAGTTGAATCCTGATAGCAATATCACAATATCACAATTTGATACACTTCGAAAAATACCTCCTACTTATCGCTAGAGATACTATTAGGACAGCTAATGTGCACAACTTACTCTGTTTCAAATGCTTTTAGGACTTATTAATATCAAAACTTCTCATCATCTTGACAAGGTTCCTATTTGATTATGGATATGAATGCAGACTCCCAAAACTGTATATTGATGGGCCTTATGGTGCATCTGCCCAAGACTACAAGAAATATGATGTGATGCTTCTGATTGGACTAGGCATTGGAGCCACCCCCTTCATCAGTATTCTGAAGGACATGTTACAGAGCATGAAAAGCAATGCAGCTTCCCCCAATTCTTCTCACTCTCGTGCATATTTCTATTGGATTACCAGAGAGCAGGGATCCTTTGAATGGTTTAAGGGAATCATGAATGAAATTGCAGAGATTGATCACAAGGTATGCTTGCTTATATCATCATCATCACTATAAATATTTCTATTCTGCCAATTCACCAGTGCTCAGGCAAATAAGACCCGGCATATATTAATGTGCAGGGAGTTATAGAAATGCATAATTATTGCACTAGTGTGTACGAAGAAGGGGATGCTCGATCGGCATTGATAACCATGGTTCAAGCTCTTAACCAGGCAAAGAATGGCCTGGACATTGTCTCAGGAACAAGGGTAATCATGAAATTCAAATTCCTATAATAAACAGCATACAGTTTTATTTTAAATTACGTTACAAATTCTTTTAAAAATATGCAGGTCCGCACCCATTTTGCAAGACCAAATTGGAGAAAAGTTTTCAGGCATGTAGCAGCAAATCATAGCAATGCCACAGTGGGTTAGTTAAAAACAAACCCTGACACAGTCTGCATTGTCATTTATATAGTTTGAGCTCATTTTTTGATGAATGTGTTCAATGGCAGGTGTTTTCTACTGTGGACCGCAGACAGCTGTTAAGGAGATCAGAAATTTAGCTCAAGAATTCAATCATCAACCATCTTCAACCACAACATTTCAATTCCACAAAGAAAATTTCTGAGTTTTGAATCCACGGCTTTCTAACAAATTCAAACCTCACAAGATGTAACGTACAGCTTCAAGGCCTAGCAGTAATTTTTTTGAATCCCTATGAAATCAGCAGGAGCAAATTTGGAGGCTATTTCTTGAATGTTCTATTGAAAGCTTAAATTTGATTGTAATATAGAGGTGTGTGCTCTTTCCAGCACTTAAATAAAACCAAATATTCCTGAAAAATTAAATCAAATCAAAGGTGCAAATTTGGAGAGAATATGTATGTGAAATAGTGTCATTAATAGTACAAGTTGTAAGACGACCTAAATCGTCACAACTTTACAAAATATTATTTTAGTTTTGGTTAAATTGCTAGAACATTTATTTTATTAAACTTTTAAACTAAAAAATTCACCAAAATAATCAATACCTAATTAAATTAGATTTGTCTAAATTTATAAGTTATAGTAGAAAATAAATTAATTCACCAACAATATTATATAATTATTGGTTACTTTAGATCTATATCACCAATTTTTAATCACCGCCATTGATTTTATTTATAATTTAATGGTTGGAGTTAAATTTCATGTGTCAAAATGCACCCATAGAGCTCCAATGCCCATGGGACCTAAAATTGAACCCAAACCGTTTTAGATTATAAATAAAATCAAATGGTGGTGACAAATAATTTATGAGTGATTTAAAATATTCAATGTTTGATTTTAAATATTAAGGAATTAAAGAATTATAAACATGAGCATTGCACCTTAAACTTAGAACTAGTCAATCACTAACATCCTTGAGCCATTATGTTTCCATTAAAAAAAGGAACAATTTCCCATGGTAAATAATGTGTTTATTTTTCATCAAGATTTTCTAAAAAATTATATTAATTTAAAAAAATTGCTAATAAAATTAACTTTTTTCAAAAAAAGGAAATATTTTTCAATAGAAATTAATATTTATCTCCAAAAAATTGAAAGTTATCAAAAAAATTTCACATTATATCTTATGTTTATTTTGATGTCTAGATATGAATTGTCCTAAATCTAGGATGTTAGCACTTTGGTATCATATCTTTCATAATTTTGTAATAATCTTTATTCTGTGCACTCTTTTGGAGTCCAATTTTTTTGATAGAGTGCACTATGTGAACATTCTTAGAACACATTAGGTTCTCATGGAAATTCATGATTCCATTGGCCATTTGAGCAATCACTCTTTCCCTACCATCATCAACAATTGAGGAGTAACAACACTACAAATTGCTTGAGCAATTATCTAACCCTTGTTTCCCTCTATACTTGTCAATTTAGAAAAAGAAGATACATTCAAAACTCTAAGAAAATTTTTCAAGGAAATTTTATTATCTCTCTCTAAAACAAAAACCAATAGCCTTCATGGTCATTTTGTAAAGATTCTACCAATCTATTGTGCATGTAAACAATGTTTTTCATTGTGAAGTAATATTTGTCGAATTGTGATAACAATTTACAGCAGCTAATAGTATCCCTATTGGTGGTTTCAAGCTCCATAGGTTATATTATTCTTTGCGTATTGTTTCTCTCCTCTTTCATTTGGGTTTTTGATTTCTGAGCGCTAACAATGCTTTCATTTAGGTCTATTCTCAATTAGATTATATTACTATTATTTAGCATTTAATTCTACACAAAATTTATTATTTTCATTTAAGAAATCTATAAAAAATAAAAGCTATTCGGGGAGGTCAAAAGATCAATATAGGGCTTGACTGAGGAAAGCCCCTCAATAGTCACCACAAATGTTTATTTCCTCTCTTTTATTGTAGGTTTGATGGAGGTGAAGTTGTTGCATTCAATGTTATCCCTCCAAAAACCCTTCATTTAATCCTAGTGTTCCATGTGTTGTCATTGATGTCAACAAAGTGGTATTGTGGAAGGTTGCATGTGATGCAAATAGAGTGGTGATCAAAGATGTCAAAAGGGTAAGAGTTCAAAGGAATAGTCCAAAGGAGAAAATGAGTGATGATCAAAAGAATTGTGAGAAAGACATGGTGATGAATGTCTTGAGTATGTTGTACACATTTTGAAGGGCACACAATCTATTGAGAGGGAGGGTGAATCTGTAGATCTAAATAATTCTAGAATTCTTAACTTTTGCTATAGTTATATGATTCTTTGCAACAAACCCCACATAAGAATAAACAAACAAAACATAACATCATAAAGCACACAAGAGAACACCAGATATACATGGAAAACCCAATATGGGAAAAACCACGGTGAGAATAATTGCTTGGATCTACAATCCAAATCTAGCTTCATAATATAGAAATGTACAAGTGAATTTTACACACTAAATTAGGCACCAACCTACCAAAGACATCAATCCCCTAACATGCTTGTAGGCACCAACCTACTAGAGACACCAATCCCCAAATGATACAATACAATAGGTAGAACACCACTCCTACCGAAATACAATGATAAAGCTTGTGGATCTTCAATACAACACAAACATGTACCAAAGTCACTATTGGCACTCTTCCTCTCTAAAAATGATCTTTTGATACTGGTGCACTCTTTCCTTCACACCTCTTCAATTTACACCCTTCAAAGAACTAGTGTAATTATGCTTTATAGTTATGTACTCAAAATCACTTCACACAAAATCACATCACATGCATTTGAACATTTGAAATATATACATGACATTATATTTATACTCTTCAATGTTGGCCATGGATCCGCAAATAGCCAGGATAACATAAGGTGGCCCTAAATTTGACAATATACATGAAAGTGTAATAGGTTAGTCCAATTTCAATTTTCTTACCACCAAAATAACTTGATGATGTGTGCTACCATAGGAACCTTAATCAGGTCCTATCTTAACACCACACGCAAGATTTGAATTATGCATGCTATAGTCATTATCACACATGCCTTGAACTTCAAACAGGTTGACGAACCTTTTGACACTTCAATCTTCTTGCACATTAAACATATCCCCTAAAAAATCAAGAAACTGATAGAACTAGTGTGGACATACTCTACTTCCAAACCATAGAGCAACACTACATTTCTGAAAGAAATGACAACCACATTTGTATTGCCAAAGAAATCTCTCTTCCCAAAAGATATCCTTGCACAGAATCTAGACCACCATAGTCATATTGATTAGATACTTTGCATGGTATTATATTCATACAATACACACCAACTCCCAAAAAGGGAGTCATGTCAATAAAACTTATGATGTATGTTACTTGATATAGGATTTGATTGACAAGATAACTTCTTTATGATTAAACGCCTCCAGAGAACTTTAAGTCAAGGGTAATATAATGATAATTCTAGTACTCCTACAATATTTTTCATCCTTGACAACATTTGACATCAATGACACTTCTGACAACCTTGACACCCTTTGACAACATTCTTCTTTATCAATGACACACCTTTGACACCAATGAAAACCTATGTTCAACAATCTCCCCCTTTTCCATTGATGACAAATAACAAAATGCTAACAACACATGAAGATGTTTGCTCCCCCTTAGAATTTTTTTTTCTTTGTAGCATTTTTAGTCCACTGTTCTTTATGAGTAATTCAACATATCGAGCTTGCTCACTCTCCCTTTGACATCAATGGAAAAGGCTCAATAATGGAAACACATCCTTCAAACCACATATCACCCTTACTGATATTGACTTCTACAAACAAAGAGATAATTGCAACAACACTTCTTTCTCCTCCTTTCTCCATTTTTGGTACATAGCCTAGTTCAAAAACTTGCTTCTTGGACAAAACCCCCTTGATTCCATGCTTCACTGCCTCTAAAAATAGTCTACAAAACCACCAAGAATTCTTGTGATAGGGAGACCAATCTAACCCTCAACTTGTGCTTCCTCTTGATTCAAGAGGAGGGAGCAACAGACTCAAATGTCTCCTTAGGAAGTGGCCTTTTGAATATATCCACTACTTTCTCCTTTGTATCAACATACTCCAACTTCACCTCCTTCTTTGTAACCTTCTCCCTCAAAAAATGATACTTTATTGCAATGTATTTTTATCTTGAGCGCATCACCGGATTCTTTGAAATATTTATAGCATTGGTGTTATCACAAAGAATAGTGATAGGTTCATCAAACTCAATCTTTATTCCCTTCAAATTTTGCTTCATCCAAAGCACCCGAGTGTAGCATGATGTTGCAACAATATATTATGCTTCTATTATAGATAAAGAAATTGATTCATGTTTCTTGCTCAACCAAGACACCAAAAAATCACCAAGAAAGAATGCACCACCACTTATGCTCTTTGGGTCATCAACACATCCTACCCAATCAACATTTGAGTATGCAGTCAGAGTCAAAATTTCCCTCTTTGGATACCACAATCCAAAATCTTCAGTAGCCTTCAAATACTTGAGTATCCTCTTTACTCCTTTAACATGAATTTCTTTAGGCATTTCCTAAAATTTGGCAACCATTCAACTACCTTCATTATATCTGGTTTAGATGTTGTCACATACAACAAATTGCTAATCATAGATCTATACAAATTCTCATCTACCAGAGAAGACTCATCATCTTTACTTAACTTGCATCATGTAGCCATAGGTGTTCCAACCAGTTTGCAATCTTCCATCCTAAACTTACTTAGCATATCCTTTATGTACTTGTGCTGGGAAATGAAAATGCCTTTGTTTGATTGTGCAATTTGCAACCTAAGAAAGAAAGATAATTCTCCTAGCATTGACATTTCAAATTCATTCTGCATTTCCTTATGAAATTCCTTACACATGTCATCACTACTACTGCCAAAAATGATATCATCTACATAGACCATAACTATTAATAATTGATATCCTTTTGTTTTTATGTATAAATTACTATTTTCACTTCATCTTCAAAACCCTTGTTGGTACAAGTATCCATCCAACCTGAATACCAAGCTCTGGGAGGTTGTTTGAGTCCATATAAATCCTTCTTCAATCCGCAAACATAATCCAAATTGTAAGAACATTGAAACCCTTCTAGTTGTTCAATGCAAACCTCTTCCTATAGTTGTCCATTTAAGAATGTTGACTTCACATCCATCTGGTATACATTGAAATTCTTGAATTCTGAAAGAGCTAAAAACATCCTAATTTCCTCCAGTCTTGCTATCAAAGAAAATGTCTCTTCAAAGTCTATGCCTTCAACCTGACCATACCCTTTAAACACAAGTCTTGCCTTGTTCTGGATCACCTCACTTTCTGTTGAGAATAGGTGTCTCAAACTTACTAACAAGGCTCTCTGGAATTAGGATTCCACTTAGTCGAGGCAACTATCTCCTTCATCATAGTACTGTGGGGTGCAATCAAGAAGGGTGTAGGTTGGTAGTGTTACCCACCATCCCATGGTAGTATTCTTTGGTATGTACGGTTGTGTGGGGCCATACCGCCACCCTGCAATGGTTTGTGAAGTAGTTGGTGGATGTGTGGGCTATCCTACCACCTCATGACAGTGTTCGTAATGGTTGGCAGTTGAGTGATGTTACCTACCACCCCACGACGGTGGTTGCAGATGGCTGGTGGTAGAGTGGGAGTCACCCCGCCACCCTGCAACAGTCTAAGAAGGTATCCTATAGTAGTGCAGGTTATATCGTTGTCTTGCGATGGTCCATGAGGAGGCTTGGGGTGATGCAGTATAGATCTCATTGTCCCACTATGGCCAAATGTGAAGGGTTGTGATGTTGTGGTGATTAAACAGTGTGGTAGTAGCAAACCGCAGTCCTGCAACTAGTCAACAAAGGTTGTGCAATATTGTAGTTAATACTTGGAATGATGGGTAAAGTTGGTTAAGTTTGCTTGTGACTGTTTGATTGGTTTGGAAGTTAAATGGCAATTGCCTGCGAATGTTCATTGGATGATAAGGCAGTAATAAGACATCAAGATGTTGATCTGACCTAAAGGAGAAGATAGATATATAGGGAATGTCATAGTGCATTGAGAAGAGAATGGATTCAGGGGGTTATGTTGTCAGATTATCTCTAGATGGATCAGGATGTAAATCTCCATGTAAAGGCTTAGAACCTGCATTGTATTGTAACTATTCATTAGTTATTGAATAATACAATAGATCTATGCTTTTGGAGTGTGGGGTTTTTCACCCAAAATGGTTTTCCCCACGTAAATCTTTGTGTTCATGTATTTTGTTCTATCTTTCATGTTTGTTGATTTTGTTTGTTGAATTTGTTCAATTCTTGTTGTTGAAACTAGTTGATCTTAAATTGCATAAACTTTCCTCTAAGGATTAATGGTCGGATATGAACTGTCTTATTTTGCTTTGTGGCATAGTAGTATGTGCTTTTGAGGCTACCTGAAGAAATGAATGTTACTTCTTAAAGAATAACCAAGAAAGATGCCTTCACCGGATCTAGAATCAAACTTTCCCAAATTTTCTTCATCTCTCTTAATGTAGCACTTACTTCCAAATATTCTAAGTTGTCTGACTGATGTTGTTCTTCCTCTCCATAACTCATATGGTGTCTTGTTAGTCTTGCATCTGATATTAACTATGTTCAAAATGTATATAGTAGTTTGTGTAGCTTGTATCTAGTACATATCCTCTTTGGATACCACAATCCAAAATCTTCAGTAGCCTTCAAATACTTGAGTATCCTCTTTACTCCTTTAACATGAATTTCTTTAGGCATTTCCTAAAATTTGGCAACCATTCAACTATCTTCATTATATCTGGTTTAGATGTTGTCACATACAACAAATTGCTAATCATAGATCTATACAAATTCTCATCTACCAGAACAGACTCGTCATCTTTACTTAACTTGCATCATGTAGCCATAGGTGTTCCAACCAGTTTGCAATCTTCCATCCTAAACTTACTTAGCATATCCTTAATGTACTTGTGCTGGGAAATGAAAATGCCTTTGTTTGATTGTGCAATTTGCAACCCAAGAAATAAAGATAATTCTCCTAGCATTGACATTTCAAATTCATTCTGCATTTCCTTATGAAATTCCTTACACGTGTCATCACTACTACTGCCAAAAATGATATCATCTACATAGACCATAACTATCAATAATTGATATCCTTTTGTTTTTATGTATAAATTACTATTTGCACTTCATCTTCAAAACTCTTGTTGGTACAAGTATCCATCCAACCTTGAATACCAAGCTCTGGGAGGTTGTTTGAGTCCATATAAATCCTTCTTCAATCTGCAAACATAATCCAAATTGTAAGAACATTGAAACCCTTCTAGTTGTTCAATGCAAACCTCTTCCTATAGTTGTCCATTTAAGAATGTTGACTTCACATCCATCTGGTACACATTGAAATTCTTGAATTCTGAAAGAGCTAAAAACATCCTAATTTCCTCCAGTCTTGCTATCAAAGAAAATGTCTCTTCAAAGTCTATGCCTTCAACCTGACCATACCCTTTAAACACAAGTCTTGCCTTGTTTCGGATCACCTCACTTTCTGTTGAGAATAGGTGTCTCAAACTTACTGATAAGGCTCTATGGAATCAGGATTCCACTTAGTCGAGGCAACTATCTCCTTCATCATAGTACCGCAGGGTGTAACCAAGAAGGGTGCAGGCTGGTAGTGTTACCCACCATCCCATGGTAGTATTCTTTGGTATGTATGGTTGTGTGGGGCCATACCGCCACCCTACAGTGGTTTGTGAAGTAGTTGGTGGGTGTGTGGGCTATCCTGCCACCTCACGATAGTGTTCGTAATGGTTGGCGGTTGAGTGGTGTTACCTGCCACCCCACGACGGTGGTTGCAGATGGCTGGTGGTAGAGCGGGAGTCACCCCACCACCCTCCAACAGTCTAAGAAGGTAGCCTACAGTAGTGCAGGTTATATCGTTGTCCTGCGATGGTCCATGAGGAGGCTTGCGGTGATGCAGTATAGATCTCATTGTCCCACTATGGCCAAATGTGAAGGGTTGTGATGTTGCGGTGATCAAACAGTGTGGTAGTAGCAAACCACAGTCCTGCAACTAGTCAACAAAGGTTGTGCAATATTGTAGTTAATACTTGGAATGATGGGTAAAGTTGGTTAAGTTTGCTTGTGACCGTTCGATTGGTTTGGAAGTTGAATGACAACTGCCTGCAAATGTTCATTGGATGATAAGGCAATACTAAGACATCAGGATGTTGAGCTGACCTAAAGGATGAGATAGATATATAGGGAATGTCATAGTGCATTGAGAAGAAACTGGATTCAGGGGGTTATGTCAAGTCAGATTATCTCTAGATGGACTAGGATGTAAATCTCAATGTAAAGGCTTAGAACCTGCATTGTATTGTAACTATTCATTAGTTATTGAATAATACAATAGATCTATGCTTTTGGAGTGTGGGTTTTTTTACCCAAAATGGTTTTCCCCACGTAAATCTTTGTGTTCATGTATTTTGTTCTTTCATGTTTGTTGATTTTGTTTGTTGAATTTGTTCAATTCTTGTTGTTGAAACTGGTTGATCTTAAATTGCATAAACTTTCCTCTAAGGATTAATGGTTGGAAATGAACTGTCTTATTTTGCTTTGTGGCATAGTAGTATGTGCTTTTGAGGCTACCTGAAGAAATGAATGTTACTTCTTAAAGAATAACCAAGAAAGATGCCTTCACCGGATCTAGAATCAAACTTTCCCAAATTTTCTTCATCTCTCTTAATGTAACACTTACTTCCAAATATTCTAAGGTGTCTGACTGATGTTTTTTTCCTCTCCATAACTCATATGGTGTCTTGTTAGTCTTGCATCTGATATTAACTATGTTCAAAATGTATATAGTAGTTTGTGTAGCTTGTATCTAGTACATATCTAGTATATTTTCTTGGCATAACATAGTTCTTACCATCTCTTGTACAACTTGATTCTTCCTTTCTACAACTCCATTTTGTTGTGGAGTTCTAGGGGTTGGAAACTACCTTCCAATCCCATGTTTTTCACAAAAAATTTCATAATTCTTAGTAGTGAATTTTCCACCTTTATTGACCTCAAAACTTTGATTGTCCTTTTGGTTTCATTTTCTACTAATGCTTTGTGTTACACCTCGTTTCATAGTGTAGACACCTGAATTTGGACACTTAATTTATCCAAATTTATCCCTTTTCATCTAAACATTCCCTTATCCACATTAATTAAATAATATCACTATTATTTAATTAATAACTCTAAAGTTCTTATAATCCCTAAGGTATCTAGTTAAATAATTAAATACCTTCCCCCTTTCATCAAATGAATTAATTTTAACTCCTCTAATCTCTCTTAGCCACCTAACTCTCCTCTAATCCTTCATTAACTAGCCTAATCAACCTCTCAAGGAATTTTCAATTCCTTTTATCCTTCCAAGGAATATTAAATTCATTTTTCTCTTCCCCATATGATCTTTGACTTGTCACATCAAGTCACATGTGAACTCTTCCTAATTTCCCACTTGCCTTTAATCTGTCATTAATTTGTCTAATCAAGTACTTGCACAACCTTAATCACTTAATTAGGTCAACCTAATCCCCATATCATTTATGGAATGTGTCCTAAGTCAACCTTCTTAAAGGATTTCTCCTTTTGGAGAAGGCACTCCATTCCCCATGTGAATTTTTAATTCACATTTGATCCCCCAATGCATTCCTTGGAATTTAAAATTCATTTTCTCATCCCCATGTGGATATTTGACGAATTTTTAATTCCTCACATGTCCTCTCACCCACATGGGGACAAGGACCTCCTTTATGAGGAGATCTTGTTCCAATCCCAAGGTACTATGTACTACCTCCATGTCATGTACTCCCCTTGCAACTCATGTACACATCATCTCTTACAAGCAACTTCACTTGCCACATGTCAAGATGTGAGGGCTTGTGAGTTCTCAACTCACCTTAGCCCTACATCTTGATCTTGGTGGCTCAATCTCAACCATCAATTTCCCTAGAGAATTCCAAACTCTCTATAAATACCCAATTTTTTATCTCATTTTGGGAGAGATCATTTATACTAGCCAAACTCTTGCAAAATTTTCTTGTGAGCCATACTTAGCCAAATTCTCATACTTGCATCCATTTTCACTCATTTTTCATCCTCATTTGATCTCATAGTTTGCATCTTTTCCCACCAAAGGAGCATACAACATCAAAGATCGAAGGGCCAACCAAAGGATCGATTCAAGACAGTTATTCCACTCTATTTTTTGTTTTTATTTTGTTTTGAATCCAACTAGGCCAATCTTGCGGTGTAGGCTATTTATAGTTGTTATTTGTACTCTTTTCGTTTGTTGCTCATTTTCTAACAAGTATTTTCACCCTATCACATTTTTGGCATGCCCGGTGGGACCCACAAACAGGTCTATATCTTTCACGTTTGCTATTTTTTCACTTTTTTGTAGGTGCAGGTTGCAGAGGGGTGAACCCGACCTGCAGAGGGGTGGACCTGACCATCCAAGGGCAGACCTAACCTGACAGGAAGGTGAACTTGACCTCCTGGGATGGACCTGCCCTCCACAGATTCCAGAAGTTGATTTTTGCAGACTTTTCACAGAGGGGCGGACCTGTCCTCCAGACAGGCGGACCTGACTTGTAGACAAGTGGACCCGCCCTGCCGATAGGTAAACCTGCCCTCCAGACAGGCGGACTTGACTTGGATAGTTTTTTCCAGAAGGTGAAATTTTAGTTTTTTAGCACTCCTTTTAGCTATTTTAGGTGTTTCTAACCCCCTAATGTGTCTTGTGTGAGTCTGTGCAAGCATCTAATTGACATGTGGTGAGAAACAAGGACAAGATTCACTAACAATTGTTCTTGCAGGGTTGGTTACTTATCAGCCACTACTTGTTGTTTTGCATAACTTAGGCACATAGTTTAACTAGGGGTGTCAATGAATCTTGTTTGTCATATTTTTAGGTAAGCTATTTGACGTATCCAATCCCCTTGCGCCATTTGGTGATCTTGGGTGATGAGAAATCGTAGCTTACCAAGTACTTTTGAGTCACCCTCTTTTTCTTTTTCTTAGTGGGACTTGCTTGGGGATTTCATCACCCCAAGGGATTATTCCAACCATGCATACCAGTGGGGTATATAAAGGAGGGAGAGCGAAATTTTTACCTCAATCCAACCATGTTGTAATTGGCGAAGCGTTGGGATGACGTGAAGAGTTGGTCCGGGCCTCTAGTATCTCGCTAAGGTTCCCGACTCACGCTTGTAACAGGTTGGTGTTCACGGTTTGGGCCTCATGTTGCAAGTGTATATCGAGGACTCCTTAGCAACCATGTTCATCTTAAAATAGAAGACTTTGTCAGCCATACCCCTTTCTACTAATCTTAAGATTGTGTTGTCTGAATTTTCTTCTTTGTGCAAAACCAATAATTTTATGTTCAGCCATATCCTTTTGATTGATGTTTGTTGTGTTTTGGGTCCTTTGTCTTAGTCATATTTTCAAAATTCAAGTTTAAACATGCCTTAATTGATCCTTTTCAAGGATTTTGTAAAGTGTTGTAACACACTTTCACACTTTGTTATGATGCATTTGCTTAATTAAGCCTTATGGGCCCCTTTCTGAATAAAATGTACATAATGTGTACCTTATTTAAGTGTTGTAAAGTGTTATAAGGAACTTTCACACTTATCTAGGTGGTCATTAATTAATTATGGGTAATTGGAGTAATTAACCCCCTTTTAATTAAAATTTAAGCCTTAATTATGACACCTCCTGAAGATCTATCCCGACACCCATAATTTAATTAATAAAATATTTAATTTGGAAAAGTTAGGTCTTGGAAAATGGTGGCAAAACCCATTCACCCTAGGTGGCAAATGGGTCCTCCCTTAATAGGACCCCCCTTTTTCAGTTGATCTAAAATGGGTGTTTAGCCTTCTTTCAATCCCTCAGGGTTAGGTCCTAGTAAATTGAGCCAAGACCCATGGGTCCTCGCTTAATAAGACCCCCTTGTTTGAATTTCATTCTGGCGGGAATTTAATAATGTTTCTTTCTAGATATGATGTTAGCCTTAATTTTTTGAATTTTGGGGTTAATCTCCTAATTTAGTATAAATAAGGGGTTAATTAACATAGTTTCACCTAGCAAGTTTATGAAGCATTCTAGAAATTTCAAGAGAGTATTATAGAGCATTTCAAGAGCATTCACAAGGCATTTCAAGACAAATTTTAAGAGTTTATTGCAACAATTCAAAGTCATATCATCATGTCAAAGGTTTGAAGCATTCATGTTGTTGGGCTAAAGAGGTGGATGTAGCATTGAAGATCTACTCACAACTATTGTTCAAATCACATTCAAGGATCCAAGATCTACATTCTCCATGGCCACTACATGTTGTTGGAAATATGTGCCTCAATCTCACAGGCTGAAACCTCTGAAAGGGAAAAGTCAGTGTGACATCTTTGATGTTTGGCCGACTAGTAGTTGAAACCTTGTTGAAATTATTCAGGTCGTTGTGACCTTGCTTCAGTCTCACCGAAGGAGCCTATTGTTGTGACATTTCGTTTGGTATAACCTCTCACCGCCCGTGGAGATCTCTTGTCGATTGTTGGTGTTTATCAGATATTAGGGAGAGTCTTGGATGTTCGCTATGAGCTCTCAGTGATATGGATGTCTCACCGACAATGTTTTCTATTGAAGTCTTCAGGGAGAGTCTTGGGTGTTTGGTAAGAAGTCTTACTGATATGGATGTCTCGCCGACAGCTTTATCTTGGGGACATCGGTATGACTTGAACACTCGGGAAGAACTCTTGGCGATAGTTGGTGTGTCTCACCGATGGTATACACTCGGAGCAGCACAAAGGTCTCAGTGTGAGGTCTTAGTGATGGACAAAAGTCTTTTCGACTATTGTTTGGTGCTCAGTATGACTTGTGAGCATTCAGAGTAACATCTCAACAATAGTGGTATGTCTTGCCAAATGTTGAATGTTTCGGTATAACCCTTTATGACTCGGTGTGATCTCTCAACGAAGGATGATAGTCTTGCCGACTATTGAACACTTTCGATACTTAGTGAACATTGATGTCATGTCTTGGCGAAAGACAGTTGTCTCACTGAATGGAAAACTCAAATCTGTGTGACTTTGAAGCTTCGGTATGATGTTTCACCAATAGCGATAAGTCTTGGCGATAGTGATACATGTGATGATTGTTGGTATGAGGTCTTGGTGACATGGTGAAGTCTGAGCGATAGATCTCTTGACTCGATGTAACATCTTGGCGATAAGGATGACTCTTGGCAACATCGATAGTGAAGCTTTTGGACATCGGGGAGACATTTCTTGTGTCTCACCGACATGCCAACATAGGTTGATCACTTTGACCGAGAGAAGACCATCCTACGTGGTGAATCAATGGCCAATCAGAGGAGCCGAATGGGAAATGTTGGAAGACAGTTCGTTGTGGCAGTTTTGAGAGGAAGCTCGACAGACAGGGGCGACATGAATATAGTCTGGAATAGAAGATGGTGCTCGGTTAAATGGTTAGATGGATCGACAGATTGTTGTGTGACTGTATGATCAGTGGATGAATTCTATTCTATGAAGACTGTAACGTGAATGTTCTGTAACAAGGTTGTTCATGGTGAATGTTGCTGTAAACTGACATCAGAAAGATAAGTCAGCTATCTGTATGTAATCTTTATTACTGTAATACAAAGTGACTTCTCTTGGTGTGGTGGTTTTTTCTCCCGTAAGGGTTTTCCCATGTAAATCTGGTGTTCATATGTGTTTGTCAAATACTTTGTTTCTGTTATCTCTTTCATGTGCATCTTAATTGGACTGTAATTGTAAAATTTAAAAGGTATCTCTGCATTCTTCCCTGAGGTTTTGACGTTAGGAGAGTTGTTTCCACATCTAGCTTTCCTTACATGTGGTATTAGAGCCTAGCTATTGTGTTATCCTTGTGGGTACGTTGGGTTTTTTATGTCATTTCTATTTAGTGGGAGTCTTGTAGAAGTTTGTCTAGTTCTAATTATAGATTGATATGGCAAGCA
The DNA here is from genome assembly GCA_007258455.2 of Sequoia sempervirens. NCBI lineage: Eukaryota > Viridiplantae > Streptophyta > Pinopsida > Cupressales > Cupressaceae > Sequoia > Sequoia sempervirens. Next base: position 302,250,991 of record VDFB02193867.1, read on the forward strand.
CGTCAGGAAAGATTGAAATAGAGAAGTTCAATGGCAAAAATTTTGAGTTGTGGAAACTTAAGATGGAAGATCTATTGGTTGATCATGATCTTTGGATTGTTGTGTCTGGAGTGAAGCTTGCAGGCATCAAGCAAGAAGATTGAGACCTTGTAGATAGAAAGTCTAAGGAGCTGATAAGGCTCTGTTTAGCAGACTCCATTCTTCTCAATGTGCATGAAGAGAAGACTGCATCTTCCTTGTGGAAGAGACTAGCATCTATTTATCAGGGGAAGTCCTTGGTGAATAAATTGTTCTTAAGGAAGAAGTTGTACACTTTGAGAATGTAGGAAGGAGGTTTTGTAGCTGATCATTTGAACGCATTCAACATTTTGATTGCATAGTTAACATCTGTTGGTGTGAAGATTGATGAAGAGGATCGTTGTATGCTGATATTGTGTTCTTTGCCAAATTCATGGGATCACCTTATGATGGCTATTGGGAGTACAACATCCAGTTTCAAGATGGAAGATGTTGTCGCTTCTTTGTTATCAGAAGAAATGAGAAGGAAATCTTCTAAGATGGCAAAGGAGGCCCTTGTTGTTAGAGGAAGGTCAAAAGAGAGAGGCAAGAAGAAGGATAAGAAGTCCAAATCAAAATCAAAGGGGAGATCAAAGTCTCCTGGAAAGAAGTCCAAGGTGAAGTGTTGGAACTGTGGGCAACTTGGTCATGTCCGAAAGGATTGCAAAGAGGAGAAAAAGAAGAAGAAGAAGAAAGGCTCTTCCGACAATGATTCTTCTCATAGTGATCCAGACGCCTTGATTGCAGCCTTGGCTACTCATGCATCAAATGATGTCTGGCTGATTGATTCTAGAGCATCTTTCCACATGACATCTCATAGAGACTGGTTTACGAAGTATGAAGAATATGATGGTGGAAAGGTGTACTTGGAAAGTGATTCAACTTTAGAGATTGTTGGTCGTGGAAGAGTTAGAATCCAATTCCCTGATGGCAGAGTGAAGGGAATCAAGGATGTTATGCATATACCAAGTCTGGCTCAAAATCTGTTGTCTGTCAGTAAGCTGAATGATATTGGAGTGCAAGTCATGTTCTCTGGAAATGGCTGCAAGATGACTAGAGGCTCAATGGTGCTAGCAGGATTCAGTTGGTACCTTGTACAAGCTGGATGCACATGTTGTTCAAATATGCAGGTGTCTGTAAAGTCATGAAGCTACTCATGGGGTAAAGAGGGAAATGTTCCTAATTGTGTAAACTCTATGGAGTTAAACTTTTAGCGAAAAGACTATGCTCTAGCATCATAGGCTAGGCCACATTGGAGAGAAAGGTTTAAAACCTTGAAGAATAAAACCTAGTTGAGGGGCTTGATGATTGTAACCTTGAATTTGGTGAGCATTGTATATATGGAAAACAACACCATGTTTCATTTTATTCCAGTCCTCATAAATCTTGGTTTGCTAGATTATATTCATTGTGATGTATTTGGTCCGTGAATGTTCCTTCTTTGTCTACGTCAAGGTACTATGTATCGTTCATTGATGATTATTGAGAAGAACATTTGTTTATTTTTTGAAAAGTAAATCAAAAGTGTTTAGTCGGTTTAAGGAATTTAAAAACCTTGTTGAAAATCAGACTCGAAGAAAAATAAAATGCTTAAGGACTGATAATGGCGGTGAATTTTTTCTGATGATTTCGAAGGTATGCAAAGACCATGGGATTAAAGACATAAGACTACCCTATACTCCACAACAAAATGGAGTTGCAGAAAGGTTCAATAGGACAGTGATGGAGAGAGCACGAAGTATGTTGAGTAGTGCTGGCTTGGAGGAGAAGTTTTGGGCTGAGGCTGTTGCTACTGCATGTTATTTGATTAATTGTTCTCCAAATTCTGCTCTTCTTGAGAAAACACTTTTGGAAGCGTGATCTGGTAAGAATCCCTTTTTAAGACATATTCATGTTTTTGGCTGTGAGACATATGCTTATGTGCCAAATGAGAAAAGATCTAAGTTGGAGAACAAGGCTGTCAAATGTATTTTTATTGGCTATAGTGTTGGTATAAAAGGATACAAGCTTTTGAATCCTGATACAGAGAAGGTTGTATACAACAGAAGTGTAATATTTCGTGAGCTGAAGCCTTCTACCTTGGATTTGCAGTCAGAGACAAAGTCAGAAAATAATAAGGATGTAATTGAAATTCCTCCTACACCAGATAAAGAGGAATTGAAAAATAAAAATGTACCTGAAATTGAGGAGAGCTCAAGTAGTTCTAAAAGTTCTGAAGAAGAAGAAGAACCTCAACCTCAGCCATTGAGGAGGTCAACCTATGAAAGAAAACAACCTGATAGGTATGGGTTCTCTTTGATAGATTCTACTTGTGCCTATGCTTTAATTTCTAGCACTGATGAGACTAGGACTGTGAAAGCGGCATTTAGAATGTCTGATTCAGACTCTTGGTTGGAAGCTATGAACGAAGAAATGACATCATTAGAAAAGAATGAAACTTGGAGTTCGGTGCCCTTTCCTAAAGGCATAAAAGTTGTTGGTTGCAAATGAGTATTTAAAAAGAAGATTGGTCTGGATGGCAGTGTGGAAAAGTACAAGGCAAGATTGGTTGTGAAGGGTTATTCCGAGGTAGAGGGAATTGATTATGGGGAAATTTTTTCTCCTGTAGCTAAGCTGACATCTATCAGATTTGTTTTGTCACTTGCAGTACCGTATGACTTAGAGGTCAAACAAATGGATGTGAAGACAACATTTCTTCATGGTGATCTTGAAGAAGAAATATATATGTCCCAACCTAAGCACTTTGTTGAGAAAGGTAAAGAGAAACTGGTTTGCAAGTTAAAAAAGTCTTTGTATGGGTTAAAGCAGTCACCTAGAATGTGGTACCAGAAATTTGATACTTTTGTATTGTATTTGGGATTTGTAAGATCAAAATATGATCATTATGTCTATTACAAAGCTAAAAGTGATCAAGTTCTTATTATTTCTCTCTATGTTGATGATATTTTTTTCAGAGGAAATAGTAAGCTAATGATTTTTGATCTTAAGTCTCAGTTGTCTGCTAAGTTCGAAATGAAAGATCTTGGTGCAGCAAGGTATATTCTAGGGATGGAGATAACCAAGGAAAAGAATAGTAGAAAACTTTGGCCTAGTTAGAGTAAGTATATCAAGACTGTTCTAGAGAGATTTTGCATGAATGATTGCAAGCATCTAGTTGTTCCAGTCTTGCAGGGAACGAAGCTATCTATTGAAGACTGTCCAAAATCTCCTACTGAGATGGAGGACATGACCAGTGTACCCTATGCTAGTGTGGTTGGCAGTCTTATGTATGCAATGGTCTGTACAAAGCCAGACATCTCTCAAGCAGTGAGAGTTCTTAGTCAGTTTATGGCTAATCCTGGAAGGACACATTGGGATGCTGTGAAAAGAGTTTTCAGATATTTGAAGGGCACTTCATATTTTTCTTTGTGTTACCATGGGAACTTGGTTGAATCACATAGGACTCTCATTATTCGAGGCTATGTGGATTCTAATTGGGCAGGGGACATTGATAGTAGGAGGTTCACCAGTGGATACATTTTCATGTTGAATGGTGGTGCAGTGAGTTGGATGAGTAAATGGCAGGTTGTAGTTGCTTTTTCCACTACAGAGGCTGAATACATGGCAGCTACTCATGCTTGTAAAGAAATAGTTTGGTTAAAACATTTGTGTTCTAACATTGGTTTTGATGCAGGGAAAATATCTATTTTATGTGACAATCAGAGTGCAATTTGTCTGGCAAAGAATCCTACTTTCCATGCCAGGAAAAAACATATAGATGTACAGTACCACTTTGTACGAGATATGGTGGAGGATGGAAAGGTCAATTTGGAAAAAGTTGATACTTTGGAGAATGTTGCAGATGCATTGACGAAACCAGTGAGCACAGACAAGTTTAGGTGGTGTGCCAGTTCAATGGGCCTTAGTGCCCATGATTTTTAGTAAGTTTTGTTGTGCTCTGGAGATGCCTGTGTGATCTTCGTCAAGTGGGAGATTGTTAGAAATATGTGCCTCAATCTCACAGGCTAAAACCTCTAAAAGGGAAAATTCGGTGTGACATCTTTTGTGTTTGGCCGACTAGCAGTTGAAACCTTGTTGAGATTATTCAGGTCGCTGTGACCTTACTTCAGTCTCACCGAAGGAGCCTATCGTTGTGACATTTCGTTCAGTATAACCTCTCACCACCCGTGGAGATCTCTTGTCGACTGTTGGCATTTATCGGATATCGGGGAGAGTCTTGGATGTTCATTATGATCTCTAAGTGATATGGATGTCTCACCGACAACATTTTCTATTGAAGTCTTCGAGGAGAGTCTTGGGTGTTCGGTAAGAAGTCTTACCGATATGGATGTCTCGCTGACAGCTTTATCTTGGGGACATCGGTATGACTTGAACACTCGGGAAGAACTCTTGGCGACAGTTGGTGTGTCTCACCGACGGTATACACTTGGAGCAGCACAAAGGTCTTGGTGTGAGGTCTTAGTGATGGACAAAAGTCCTGCCGACTATTGTTTGGTGCTCGGTATGACTTGTGAGCATTTAGAGTAACGTCTCAGCGATAGTGGTATGTCTCGCCGAATGTTGAATGTTTCGGTATAACCCTTATGACTTGGTGTGATCTCTCAGTGAAGGACGATAGTCTTGCCGACTGTTGAACACTTTGGATACTTAGTGAACATTAGTGTGATGTCTTGGCGAAAGACAATTGTCTCGCCGAATGGAAAACTCATGTCTGTGTGACTTTGAAGCTTCGGTATGATGTTTCACTGATAGCAATAAGTCTTGGTGATAGTGATACATGTGATGATTTTCGGTATGAGGTCTTGGCGACATGGCGAAGTCTGAGCGATAACTCCCTAGAATCGATGTAACATCTTGGTGATAAGGATGACTCTTGGCAACATTGATGGTGAAGCCTTTGAGCATCAGGGAGACACTTCTTGTGTCTCACTAACATGCCAACATAGGTTGATTGTTTTGACCGAGAGAAGACCATCCTACGTGGTGAGTCAATGGCCAATCAGAGGAGCTGAATGGGAACTGTTGGAAGACAGTTCGTTGTGGTAGTTCTGAGAGGAAGCTCGACAGACAGGGGCGACATGAATATAGTCTGAAATAGAAGATGGTTCTTAGTTAGATGGTTAGATGGATTGACGGATTGCTGTGTGACTATATGATTAGTGGATGAATTCTATTATGTGAAGATTGTAACGTGAATGCTTTGTAACAAGGTTGTTCATGGTGAATGATGCTATAAACTAACATCAGAAAGATAAGTCAGATATTTGTATGTAATCTTTATTACTGTAATACAAAGTGACTTCTCTTGGTGTGGTGGGTTTTTCTCCCATAAGGGTTTTCCCACGTAAATCTAGTGTTCATATGTGTTTGTCAAATACTCTGTTTCTGTTATCTCTTTCATGTGCATCTTAATTGGACTGTAATTGTAAAATTTAAAAGGTATCTCTACATTCTTCCCTGAGGTTTTGACGTTAGGAGAGTTTTTTCCTCATCTAGCTTTCCTTACACATGTTAGTTTGTAGATTTGTTTCACAAGAAATCATCCAAGGTGATATCATTTGCATTATTTCATATTCATGTTTCATGTCATCATTTGTTTTAATTACCTACAAGGGGTTTGACTAAGGAAAACCCCCATTCACTAAAAATCAACAAGTTTTTCCTCCCTTAAGTGTGTGATTGCAGATTTACAGGTTGAAGATCAAGTGGAGCAAGTTTGGAGAAAAATTGTCAAAGTTGTCAAGTTGTGAAAGTTGTCACTCAAAGTGCAAAATCAAGGAATCAAAGCTACAAAATTGCCTACAGACTTTTAGAAGTTGATAACCAGGATTTTGAGAGTGTATAGATCAAGGAACATGACCCTGATCTCAATTTTAGAAACCCTAATAGGGACTCATTCACCATTGAAGGAGAATGAGTCCTCTATAGCTTAAAAACAACTTTTTGACCAGGTACATAGCTTTTTATGCTCTATGAAATTCCCCCATAGTTTCTATAATAGTTAGGAAGTGTTTCTAATTGTTATTTGCATATTTTCCCCCTCATAATTGAGAGTTTTAATAAGAAAAAGACCTAGTTCTTTATCATCTTGTTCATTCATGGTGGTAAACCATAACTTTTTCCTTTAATCATTTTGGTGAACTTGACATATTGAAAATTGCATTTTTTTAATTTTTGGAGTCTCTCATTGCATCTTAAGTTAGATTTTGCATTCATTTGTATTTAGATTTGCATTGAGTTAAGATCGCATTTAGGGTTACTTTTTTTTGCATTGAAATCTTGCATATCATATAGGGTTTAGATTTGCATTATTTTGCATCTCTCTAAATCTGAAAAATACAAAAACAAATCAGTCATTTTGCATATCATTTATATCTCATACAATTGCATTTGAAAATCAAAACAAAATTGCATTTCAAATTAGGCCTTGCATTTCATCTTTTCATTACATTTTTACATTGAATTTTCAAAAAATCTGAAGCTGAAGCTCACTGTCTCAAACCTGGAACTGAAAGATATAATTGAGAGCTTGAAAATCATTTAAAAATAGTTTAAAAATACCTAACCATGACCCATTCACCTTTACTGGTGAATAAGTCCCTAATTAGGTCTGATATGAACCTTCTGGCAACTGAAAAAGCATCAAAATTCACTCTAAAATCCACAAAAAACATCTCAAAAATTTCTAACTAGGACCCATTCGCCCTTATTGGCGAATGAGTACCTATTAGCCACTGCTCTGAATTTTTAGGACATTAATATTTTAGTTTTTAGCTTCTTTTTGGCGTAGTTACCTTTCAGTTTCAGTTTCCTGATTTGTTGTTTCATCAATTTCATTGCATTTAGTTTAAATTGCTTCATTTTAGTGCATTGTTAAAAATTCAAAATTGCATCAAAACGTTTCATTCCAACTTATTGCATTGTGTAATCAGTAAATTGCATTGCTAGATTCTAAAAATTGTATTTCATTCTAGGTTGTCACATTGCCCCTTTGCTATTCTAGGGTTTGCACACTAGGGTTGTAAAACTTGCATGAGCTTTACAACTTGGTGTCCTATTCGCAATACTATTATAAGACATAGTTTGAGGCTCATGTCATCCCATGATATCTCACTCATCGTGGATCTTGGGTGCTCTAACTCTCTTTCTGATAGTGTTGAGAATCAACCCTCCATGGCTCATAGTTTGCATACTTCATGTCCCATGACTTCACCTCCTACAATCAACGTGCATGATGTCATTGACAAGCTAGATGAATAACTAGAAAATTTACAATACCATATCCTTAGTGAATGCATAGACATTAGCTTGGTTCTCATTATACAAAATCTAAGGAAAGTGCTTAAAACTCAAAATGAAACACAAATCCTCTATAGCCTTAGTTGCTTCATTGATGAATACTTGAACAAACAAGACACCAATAACATACAAACCAAAAACAATCTTGCTAAGAATAATGATGACACAAATGATGATATGGAATCACATCCCATTGACCATGTGATAGCATTTATCAAAGCTAGACCTCATAAGGGCTTGACTAGACAACCTCTTGACATTGCTTTCTCACAAAATGACATACCTAAACATGCACCTAATGGTCATCTTTACATAGCTGGCCAAATCAATAATAATCCCACTAATGGGATATTGATTGATCCTGTCTATGGAGAGAATGTGATCACAAAAGAATTCTTATATGTGCATGAGCTATATCAAGAAACATATGATAACTTGAAAGCATGGATCAAGACACATAACAAATTTTCTTGCCCTACGATAGGCTCAATAGATCTCCCTTTAAAGGTGGGACTAAAAAAATTAATAGTCTCATTCTCCATCATCCCACAATCGGACCAATTTCATGTGAAGTTAGGTTATCCATGGCTTCGCTCCATGAATTTTGTTCCTTCGGTTGTGCATAAATGTCTAAAGTTTCCATTTGGAAATGACATGTTCACTATGCATCATAGTGGATTTAATCCTGTCTTGGAAAAAGGGAATTCTTCACTAGATTACTTTTGTCCTGAGCCTATGGAACCTATCAAGCAAAGAAAATAGCAAAACTATCCATTTGCAACATGCCTAAACCTATGGTCGAACCAACTATCCTTGATGAGACAATGATTGAACCAAAAACACTTATGAACATACAAGAACAACCTCCTACAATTTTCCACAAGAGACCATGAGATAGCACAAACAATCTCGTTGTCCCTCCTAGAGTCAAAAAAGTTTACAAAGTCAAAGAGAAAGTGGTTGAGAAACCTCTTGTTGTTTCTTCGAGTCCTCCCAAGGACGAGAATAAACCTATGATTGACAAACCCACTCTTACACAAAAAAATTGACAATAAATTGAAATGAAATCGAAGTGCTAGAGAGCATAGACATAGACATCATGTTATTTCTCGTAGATTGAAAACTCAAGAAAACAACAATAACATAGAAAATCAAAATCCCAACTTACTTGAAGCAATGCATGATGACTCTCAACCCTTGCTGCAACATAAACAATAACATTGCATGTACATTACTATTCGACCTCCTATTGTGATTAATTTAGATGATGACATTGACATTGCAAAAATTGATGAACAAGTGCATGATGAGTTGAATACATTGTTTTCTTCTTCCATGAGATTAAATGACAAATCTCCTAAAAAGAGTGTTGAACTTGGTGTGTGTCTAGTTTAGAACTTGATGTTGTCCCTTTGGCTAGTTGCATGCCTTCTATTTATACCAACTGAGATCAACAGGCAGACGACCTACTTTAGGTTGACTCACCTGTGCCTTACTAGCCTTTCATTTTTCTTTATAATTGCATGTGTGTAATGTGATCCCCTATGATGTTTTGTTTGATGTCTCTCTCTTTTTGTGCATTCCTTTATATGTATTTTCATTCTTCTCTATGTCGTAATCATTTTTCATTTGTCTTGTGTTTTAATTTTGGGGACAAGATGCAAGGAATTGATACATTTAGGTCTCTACCATGTTGGCCCAAAAGCTTTGTCTTTGTCTTTTTCATTTGTCTTATGTTTTCCTTTTGGGGATGATGCAAGGCATTGAGATATTCATGTTTCTTCCATGTTGAACCGAAATGATTTTTCTTTTCTTTTTTTGCACTCTTTGTGTCATTCTTCCAGTTCTATGAGTATTTGGGGAATGACGACAGTTCCATGCTCTTATAACAAAATTTTAGAACAGACATACTGACCCCAAATCCATAGATCCCTTATGTATTTTTGGGGGAAATCCTTCTATCCTATTTCATGACACAACTTATTTCAGAAACATATGACTTGGCATTGGGTTTTGTGAGGAAAGCTCTCATGTCTTAGACCAAAACATTGGCTACTTTAAAGTAATTTCTCATAGTAATGGTGTAGCATTCACTTTAAAGTGGGGGCATACATAGATGATATCTTTTTGCAAATTTCATGGTGTGATTTTTCTTTTTTCTTATGATGTGTCCTCTTCTTGGTGGTTTCATTGGGTTTGATGTCATCCAAGAGTCTATGATCTACTAACATGGCATGATGTGAATGAGGCATGCCATGGGCGACGATCTAACACTTTTGACTTGTCCTCTCTTAGAGACATTAGGCACGATGCTCCCTAAGAGGAAGACCATTACACGAAAAAAGAAAATTCCTCTCCAACAAATTTTTTTCATAATATTCAAAAGCATTACATTGTGGTGCCTTATTAAAGTTATCAAGAGGATAACTTTGGTATAATTAGTATGATGAGAAGTCGATACACTAGAATGAATTTCTCATTATACGATGAGAAGCAGATACACTGGCATGAATTTCTCACTAAACCACTTCATTGGGACAACTCACCTAGTGGAAAGACTAAGGTTCCACTACCCCATAGTGAGCAACATATGTTATGGACAAACAACCCATTTTGTATCGCATTAGAACGGTTGTGCTTGATCCTTTAATTTTGTTTATTTTTCTTGGCCTTTCACAGGGTATGATCATGTATCTTTGTTATTGTTGCATACTTAAGTGTATTGGATGTCTAATTTAGTGTGAGTTTAACATGGGGCCATCCTCTCACTAAAGTGGGGGAAAAATGTAGTAATGGAAAAAGTAGCCTTTTTCCCTTACTTGGTTTGATAATTGACATTAAAATTGAATTAATGATGTCTTGGATTGGTGTTGTAATGTGATGTACACATTCACAATATTCTAGGACCTTTATTTGACTAAAACATGCCTTAATTGATCCTTTGCAAGGGTTTTGTAAAGTGTTGTAACACACTTTCACACTTTGCTAGGATGTATTTTCTTAATTAAGCCTTATGGGTACCTTTATGAATAAAATGTACATAATGCGTACTTTATTTAAATGTTGTAAAGTGTTATAAGGCACTTTCACACTTATCTAAGTGGTCATTAATTAATTGTGGGTAATTGGAGTAATTAACCCCATTTTAATTCAAATTTAAGCCTTAATTATGACACCTCCCAAAGATCTATCCTGACACCCATGATTTAATTAATAAAATATTTCATTGGGAAAAGTTAGGTCTTGGAAAATGGTGCTAGGACCTGTTCACCCTAAGTGGTGAATGGGTCCTCCCTTAACAGGAACCCCCTTTTTTAGTTGATCTGAAATGGGTTTTTAGCCTTCTTTCAATCCCCTGGGGTTAGGTCCTGGTAAACTGAGCCAGGACCCATTCACCCTAGGTGGTGAATCTTTTTTAATTTCATTTTGGTAGGAATTTAATAATTTTTCTTTCCAGACTTGGTGTTGGCCTTAATTGTTTGAATTTTGGGGTTAATCTCCTAATTTAGTTTAAATAAGGGGTTAATTCACATAGTTTCACCTAGCAAGTTAATGAACCATTCTAGAAATTTCAAGAGAGCATTATAGAGCATTTCAAGAGCATTCACAAGGAATTTCAAGGAAGATTTCAAGAGTTTATTGCAACAATTCAAATTCATATCACCATGTCAAGGGTTTAAAGCATTCATGTTGTTGAACTAAAGAGGTGGATGTAGCATTGAAGATCTACTTGCAACCATTGTTCAAATCACATTCAAGGATCCAAGATCTACATTATTCATGACCACTACATGTTAGTTTGCAGATTTTTTTTGTGCAAGACATCGTCCAAGGTGATATCATTTGCATTATTTCATATTTATGCTTCATTTCATCATTTGGTTTAATTACCTACAAGGGGTTTGACTAAGGAAAACCCCAATTCACTAACAATCAACAAGTTTTCCATCCCTTGAGTGTGTGATTGCAAATTTATAGGTTGAAGATCAAGTGGAGCAAGTTTGGAGAAAAATTGTCAAAGTTGTCAAGTTGCAAAAGTTGTCATTCAAAGTGAAAAATCAAGGAATCAAAGCTACAAAATTTCCTACAGACTTTCAGAAGTTGATAACCAAGATTTTGAGAGTGCAGACATCAAGTAACAGGACCCTGATCTTAGTTTTAGAAACCTTAATAGGGACCCATTCGCCACTGAAGGAGAATGAGTCCTCTGTAGCTTAAAAACAACTTTTTGACTAGGTACATAGCTTTTTATGCTCTAAAAACTTTCCCCATAGTTGTTATAACAGTTAGGTAGCATTTTTTTATTGTTATTTACATCTTTTGCCCCTCATAATTGAGTGTTTTAATAAGAAAAATACCTAGTGGTTTATCATCTTGTTCATTCATGGTGGTAAACCTCTAACCTTTTTCTATTAATCACATGTATGAAGCCTTCTATTTGAGAACAAAAAATAATAATTTTTCTAATGTATTTCAAATTTGACATATTTTTCCAAATTAAGCAAAATTGCCCCTTTCCATGGAAGGCACTTTCAAAATCACCTCTAAAATTTGAAAAACTACTCAAATTATTTCAAAACTACCCCTATCAACAAGTTTAACCTTTCTTTTTGAGGTTATAACTTTTGCATACAAAAATCAAAATGAGGTGCCACTTTTTAAATATTGTAGTTTTTTAAGAGGAGCATAAATATGTAAACATATTCAACTTTTAATGCCATATACATATTTTTTTGGCTCTAAACTTTATGAAATATCTTTTCCCTTAATTATGATCTTTAGAACTAGATCCAATGAGGACTATTCACCCAGTATTATAGAGCTTTGGTCCCTCAAAATATTACTTATAAAACTAGAATAATTTCCTCTTTATAGAGCTTTGGTCCCTCAAAATCTTACTCATAAAACTAGAATAATTTCCTCCATCTTTAAATCCTCTATGTCCAATTTATTTAACAAAACTAAAAACCAAGTGATGTTCAAGCACTCAATTGTAATGCTCTTATCTTTCTCTTTGATTGCAAGAAACCTCCCTCACATCAAATACTACGATCAACACAACTAGTTTCATGAGGTACAAAGTAATGATGCTTTATCATATGTTGAAACCCAACTTTATGTATTTAATACCAACTTATTATTCTACAACTATGCACATACTATAGTTGTGATGCAATTTTGTGCAAAATATAATAATGAAAACCACCATTGTGATTCACTTGTCTACATCTTACTTTCCCATACAAGTGGTATTAGTTCCCTCTTCTTGTCATATTATCAAGTAAAACATGTTACATGATACAATGGTTACATTGTCATAGAATAAAATATGCATGCTTACAACACTCAAGAACATGTTCATAATACCATCCATGTTTAAAATAAAAAAAAATACACATATTTAAAACACCCACAAAAGATTCATAGTGTTACCCATGCTCAACCCAAGGATACAATTTCTACAACATCCACAAAAATGTCATATTGTTGCCCAAGTTATGCAATCTACATACCTATAACACCTAATTGCTTGATAGTGTTTCCCATTTTTAATCGCACAATATACATGTTTAACAATGCCATCATAGTGTTTTTCATGCTATGTAATCATTGTAAATATATATGCCTACCATACCTAAGAACATTCTGTCTAGTGCAACTCATGTTACCAAAGTTGTCAAACTTACTAGAATATTCATGTCTACTTGCAACAATGGAGAATATATGCATCAAACACTCAAATGAACTTTCTAGTTGTGTAATGCTCACAAACAAGAACTATGCATTTGCTCCAACACTTTACGATATTCTATAGTGTTTTCTCATGATGTACTCATACATCATTCATCCCTTACTTGATCATGCAAATAGAACAAAACTACACTTTTCCTCTTTAATCATACATAACTACATATAAGGATAAACTCTTACAACCTACCCATGTTGCTATTTTCATGATTGTAATGGCTTGAGAGAATGATAACCTCAAGAAACCATCATCTACACTATCAATTCTCACTAATAACATGTAGATGTGAAATTTTTACAAATTTTTAAGAAATGTGAAGGCTAGAAACTTACATTAGCTCATACATATTGTTTTATCATCCTAGCTTATTCTTATGTGGACTTGATTTCTAATATTCACCCCTTGGTGAGTGAAATGTACTCTTTCATTACACAACCAAGTGGATTTATCCTTAAACACAAATCCAACCTACAAGAAAAATTTAGGATGCTACCATATTCCCATATAAATGATAACAATGCTCCCTTTATCTCCTATGCAAATTAAACATATATTTTATCTAAGCATCATAAGGCAACTCCTTACCATACATTGGTGGTGTAGACTCATGAGAAGATTACACCTCATTGTTGCTTAGTGGGTTGTGATCCTTCTCTTTCTCAAATGGATACTCTTTGTTTCTTTTATCATGATTTTGTTGAAACTCAAGATGAAGCCTTTGACACTTACCATCCATTGTCCCCCAACCTTGCAAGAAGAACAATAGTTGTTATATTTACACAATCAAATATTTAAGTTTTCTTAATACTTTCTTTGAGAGTGCTTTTGTAATTCTCTCGCCTCTATTTAGGTGAGTGGCTCCTCCTTGTCATTTCTACTATGAAGCATAAGCTTTATTTTGGTGGTATTTACTTTGCATATTAGACCACAGTGGTTATTGCATCCACAAAGAATGCATGGAATTTGAAACTCACAATTTTTTGTTGTGTGCCCATTCCTTTTGCAAAACAAACAAAAGATGGAATCCTTGCCCACATGCTTAATTATCTCCTTGAGCTTGGTTAATGGTAAAGTAGGTGGAGTGCAATCTCCTCATTTCTTCTTTGTCTTCTTGAAGTGGAATTAGTGGTAACGTAGATATTATGATGTAACTGTTGAATCTTGTCGAATCTTTCCAAGATGGGGCTTGTATAATGGTTGATTGATGGGCTCCCTCCATCAATCTTATTTTTCTTTTTTTAGTTGTTCATTTGTTCCATGTGTGCTCTTTTTGGGTGGCAACTATCAGTCTCGAAATTCCTAATTTTGGTTTTTCCTTCTCCTTTTTGAGGAGATTTTTTGATTTATTTGGTTTGGGGAAGGAGGATGTATGTTGTAGCATGAGATGGTTTGTTCTTTTTGGAAAAAAAAGATAATATTTTTTGGCTTGAATTATGAATGAAAACTCAAATTTTCTTACTTCTATGTTTAATGAGTTATTTTTTATGTGCTCGGTAGTTGAAGCTCATGGGTACTGCTACATTTTTGTTGTTGAATAAAATATTTTGCTATAAGTTATTTCTTTAGCTACAAGATGTGTTATGAAGTTTAAGAATAGAGGCTAAGCAGAGATATTTGGAGCCTCGCTTGCAGATACAAATTTTTTAATTTGCATCAATTTTGGTATCAGACCAAACTACAATGGGCTAGAGGGGAGTCCATGTGAATTGGGGAAGAAGGACTGATGAAGTGTTTAGAAGGCTAGAGGCCCTTGAGACTAGATTACAATTGGACGAGTCCAAAGAGGAACCGGAAAACTTAGTAAATGCTGCTAGGGTTTTAGACCCTATAAAGAGGCTTATTGAAGCATTGACCAAACAAAGTTCCAAAAGAAAGGTGGATATTTCAGATTTTAAAGGCGAGCTCAACCCTTATCTATTCCTAGATTGGATCCAAGATCTGGAGAAGTACTTTGACATGGAGGACATTGATGAGGATAATCCAAAAAGAGTGAAAATTGTCGCATCCAAGTTGAAGTCATATGCAGCCTTGTGGTGGGAGAACGTACAAATTTCGAGAATAAAAGAAGGAAAAAATAAGATTAGGACTTGGCCTAGGATGCTGAAACATTTGAGAGCTCAGTTTTTTCCCTCCGATTACCAATAAATTTTTTTAGAGAATTTCATAATCTAAAACAAAAGGATTGGTCAATACAAACTTATACTGAACAATTCACGAGGCTTCAAATTCAAACAAATATACAAGAAAGTGAAGGGTAGATAGCAGCTAGGTATGTCAATGGATTAAAATTTCAACTTCAGGATGAGCTCGCATTGTTGAAAGTACCTACAATAGATTGAGCTTATGAATATGACTTAAACAAAGAAGAGAAACTAAACCGAAAAAACAAAATAGTTAGTAAAAGGGATGATAGCAAACAAAACAAAGAGAAAGAGGTTTCTTTGGAAACTACCATAAGTGAAGAGCAAAAGAAGGAAAGAATGTAAAGAACAACTTCAAAGGAAAGGGAGGCTTTAGAGGTAGAGTTTGAGGACAACTACCTCCTAGAGAGTGGAAGCCCATGAAGTGTTTTATTTGCGATGAAGCCCACAAGGCTATAGATTGTCCTCAAAACCCCGAAAGAGTGATGGTAGCCCAAGAGGAAGAGCCTTGTATAGATGAAGTTGAAGTTGAGTCAGGAGAGAACTTGATATTGAGAAGAACCTGGATATTTGGAGACAAAGAAACCCCTGAAGTTGATTGGAAGAGGAAGGACATCTTTCAAATGAAATGCAAATGTAAGGACAAGGTATGTAAGGTGATCATAGATGGCAGATCTATTGATAATATGGTGAGTATAGAAATGGTTAACAAACTACAACTTGCTTGTGTTCCAAAATCTAATCCCTATAAGATTTCTTGGTTTAAAAAAAATCATAGTGTACTTGTGGACAAATATTGCCTTGTTTCCTTCAAAATTGGTCCATATGTGGATGAAGTGCTTTGTCATGTGGTACCGATGGATGCATGCCATTTTTTGTTGGGTAGACCTTGACAATATGATTAGAATGTAATCCATAGAGGTAGAGAGAACACCTATGAGGTCCAACATGAAGGAAGAAAAACACTCTTAAAACCATTAAAAGAGGAAGGAGCATCTGAAGTGGCAGCTTTGTCTCTTCTAGTAGAAGCCAAGTTCGAACTTGAAGAAAAAAATAAAATTCTAGCTCCACCAAGATGAGAGTTGGAGGAAAATCTAGGAGAAAAAGAGGTAAATGATTTGAAGAATGAGATGCAATCAAAAATTGATGTAGAGCTGCAACAAGATTACATGTGCACCTTGAGAAATAGGTGTTGAAGTTTCAATTGGCTGCACGACCTTCATTCTCAAGGAGATAGTGAGTTGTGGGAGTATAAGCACAATCATCAAAGATATTCCAAGAATGTGATTCAAAGTTCAGTCCAAAGTAATTGCCTTACCCAGTCTGAGAGGAGTGATGTGAAGTGTGATTGGAGCAAGGGAAAGAATTTCAAGTCTAATAGTGATTGCAGTAGTGATTATTTTATTGGTTTTGCTTTGGGGACTTTGCCTAGCTTTATCAATCCAACTGAATGGTGGAATCAACATTGGACTCTTGTCCCTAGAAAAACATAGGTTGGAAGCTTGGATGATAGCTCAGATTGCGACAAGGAATCCCAACAAAAAACTTTGAATATCATACCGCTTGTGATAATGCAAATTGATTCTTTTGAACCAGGAGGTTCAAACCTTTTTAAAGGCAAGGAAGATGATGTAACTATAGAATCTTGTCGAATCTTTCCAAGATAGGGCTTGTGTAATGCTTGATTGATGGGCTCCCTCCATCAATCTGATTTTTTTTTTTTTGGATGTCTGTGTGTTCCATGTGTGCTCTTTTTGGGTGGCAAATGTCAATCTGGCAGTTCCTAATTTTGGTTTTTCCTTCTCCTTTTTGAGGAGAGCTTTTGATTTCTTTGGTTTGGGGAAGGAGGATGTATGATGTAGCGTGAGATGGTCTGTTCTTTTTGGAAAAGAAAGACTTGATATTTTTTGGCTTGAATTATGAATGAAAACTCAAATTTAATTACTTCTCTATTTAATGAACTGTTATCTTTTTTATGTACTTGACAGTTGAAGCTCATGGGTACTACTTCATTTTTGTTGTTGAATAAAATGTTTTTTTGTAAGTTATTTCTTTAGTTGTAGGATGTGTTATGGAGTTTGAGAATAGGGGTTGAGCAGGGATATTTGGAGCCTCGCTTATAGATACAAAGGTCTTAATCTGCATCATATTAGGTAATGAGTAGACCTACATTGGGATTAGTGGTTTACCCCCTCCAATGTGTTATTCAGAGGTATATATAAAAGAGTTGGCTACCATTGTAAGGATAGGAAGAGTATGTATTGTATTTGGGACTCCTAGAGATAGTGCAAGGAAGCTTCTTCCCATAAGGAGTATTGTATGGCATTAGCCTACCTCAAAGGTTTATTCTATTGCAATATATATTGGATATTAGGGCATCTTGAACCACAACATCTCGTGTTATGTGTGATCTATCTTTTACATTATCTTATTTCCATGATTATATGTGTAGTTTTGATCACAAAACACAATAATTTAACCTAGGAAAGCCCCTACGAGGGGTGGAAATCCTAGTTGGTAGGGGTAAATGCTCTCTACTAAGTGTGTTGCTTAAAATAGACAAGTATAAAGAGTTGTTGAGTCTCTACAAGCCTATCTCTACTTCAATAATCTACTTCTCATTATTAGTGCATTCAATTCTCCTTCCCTCTATGGCCACACAATGGTTTTGATAGTGCATTAGAAGACTCCACATATATGTACCAAACCTTCTACTTGAGAATTGAAGAGACAAGGTCACATGTTCATTTCAAATTCTCATATTTTTCTAGTTAGTATAAAATCGCTTTTTTTTCCATAAGAGGCACTTTCAAGACCACTCCAACAGTTGCAAAGTTACCACTATGATTTACAAAACTAATAATAACACTTTCAAAACCACCATTATTGACATTTTTAACCTTTTCTTTCAAAAGCTATAAATTTTACACACATTTTTTTAAAAAACAATTATATTTTTTTTTTGAAGAGGAACATGAATATATGAACATATTTAATTTTAAGACCATATAAAATGTCTTTTCGTCTAATGGCGGAGAATTTGTATTCTTGAAAAGAGGGTCACAAGTACAAATCTTGTAGAAGGTAGGGATGCACGCCTGGTATTTGAAGCACAGTTAGGTGCCTCTGCATGCTAGGAGTACATGGTAGTCCCATATACTTTAGCCATCTGTAAACCCAAAAACAGAAAAAGTAAATAAACCGCTCTTATCATTCACTTAGCAGACCTACTCCTTAGTGGCAAATCTGTGGGAAAGAATTTCTCTAAAACCTCTTTCACCCATTCTCACCTATCTGACCAATTCAAGGTCGAAGACTAGAGGAAATTGCAGCTCCTCCAGCAAAATAGGGGAAAATTGGAATAATTTTGCGATATCTGTCGTTTACAAAGATCTTCGCAACCATAGAAAGGATTCGGGGCATTTTTGCAGTCTTCATATATTTAACTGCCTGCTGAATCTTCCATTTACTATATCTGCTCAACAGTAACAGAAACTAGGGTTTTGGTAGATTTCAAAAAATCGCACCTGAAAGATTTTCCCTAACTACACACCGCCAAAATGACAACCATGATCCCCATAGACTTTTCTGTGTCTCTGGCGACATGATTGCCTTTGTTCGGGGATCCGAAAGTGATCTGTTATATCGAGTAACCACTAAGTTTATCTCATTCGCCATTCAAACCCGTCGATTATATAATAGTACAACTATGTATATTTACCTTATCGTTAATGTTGATCCTTAATTTTAAAAACATTATCATAAAAGATTAGCTCATTAAATTCTCTTTTCTGAATACATCCCAACTTTCAGCAGATTTAGGTGTGGCCATCCAGCACAAATTATTCCATCCATAATGCTTGATCATTTGATGTAATGTTAGGTTTTTTAATTATTTCTCCAATCTAATATTGGGCGATGATTCTAAGATGAAAGGGCAAACCACCTACATCATGTTATTAAAATATTGCTTCACATTTTCTCCACTGTCATAAATAAGTAATAATATCTTTTGAGTACATCAAACCCTTGGCATTCATAAGCAGGGGTTTCTGCGAGTGGTCAAAGATCATTTGGAACAAACTCCAATGTCTGATGTTTGCCTTGTACGGTAGTTGATAGAAGGACTTATCATGGACAGTGAACTCAATAATTATCCAGACTTTTCCTCCTAAGAATATGGTATTAATGTCCTCAGATGTTAATGGTTGTATAAGGTATTTGGATGACAATTGTTATTGTGGAGTTAGCTAATAGTTCTGTCAAGCTTTAAATTAATTATTAATAGAGTATAGATGAAATTCATTTCTGTATGATCCCAAACAAGAATTTGATGAGAGATGAAGTAATCATTCCCACGCTATTCCTTCAAAAATTTTAGGGGTCTGAAATGAGAAATACTGGTAGTAGTAGCGAAGACAGAAAGAAGTATAGGGCATTGGTATCATATTATCTATCTCAGACGATTTAATCTCATGATCATCAATGGCTCCAAGAATCCTCCGCACTTCATTTGCTAGCTCAATAACTTCATCATCTTCATGGCCTGTGGAGTACATTGTACTAAAATAGTGAGCCAGTGAATTCATTGTGACCCTAGACAAATACCCTTATAAAAATGCATATACAAGTCTTAGGGATGTGCATTTGAGGATACTTACCAATGTCATACAACGCTTTTTCCAAATTAAAAAGATAGTCACGGTTGTTCCCACTTGGACCAACAGCTTTTGCAATTTGGCTGCAGAAAATATGATTTATAACAATGCTTAGTAACCTCTAAATTTATCGTTGAGATGCTTTGGTGCCAGCTCATGTTAAGCTACATTTTCTGAATGTCATGGCGTTATATTAAAGATATGATGCTTCCATGGTCCATGAAAATGTAATTGTAAAGCTTCCGATAGAGAACTCCGTAGATTTTTTAATCTACACAGTTGTCGACCAGAAGCTTTAGATATATCAAGTCAGCAGCACAAAAATACAGAGAATAAGAATTTGCAGAAGGCCTAGCTACACAAAGCAGCCTACATAGATAAATGCAAACAAACCAAAATGAACTCAAAAAACTACATTTGTCAAGAAAAAGAATGATCTAAAAACTCAAGACCATCCATTAATTGTTTACAAGATAATGTGGACAGTCACACCCAAATCCCAAATTTAGAATCCAAGTTGCATCAAGCAGCAGCTACAGAAGTAAATTGTTACACACCTTGCCATTTCTTCAAATGGAGCTGGGCCTAGAAAGTACTTGTTCGTGATTTTGTCTGGAGTAGAGGTGAAACTGCAAAATGTAATAAGACCAATATAACTTGGCTCTTTTTGTCCAGGATGCAAAACCAGTACTGTATATGCAACAACTGTGTTTCCATTAAAGAAAATGACTATTTATGTCCTCTATTGTAAATTAGGTAAGATTAAAGCTATAACTCTAACTAAGTCCAACTGAACTACAATATAGAGGGTACATACACTAGTACTCCAGTCAATAATGGGGTTTCCGGTTCTGCCTCCTGCAATTACAAATAAATTAAAAGTTAAGAGATTTAATAGAAAAAGTCGAAACCAATATTCATTTCTATTTGGCCAAGATTTGGGCAGTTCTCATATCTATTTTGCCTGTCAAATTTCAAATGCTAAAGCATTGGTGAGAACGTTCTGTTTGTCACAGTTATCACAAATTTTTATCGTATTCTCGCATGAATTTCAGATGTATAAATTATATGTGCAAGTCTGATTTTGTAATTTCGGGCTTAAGATTCTTTTATGCCTGGCAATATAAGTCTGATTTAACAATTTCAGGCTAAGAGGAAACAGAGTCTTACTTGATAGAAATCCACATAGGCCTGAACGTCATATTCGCACTCCCTCCTTTCCAAATACTGAATGACATCAAAAAGTCACAACTCATCCGTATGTGTATCTAGTATTTCTAATGTACTATGACAAACAGGAAAACTGAAGCGCTTTTTAGAATATTTACCTCTATAGCAGCTTTTTCCTGCTCAGGACCTCCACTGACACTGTAGGCTGTTCCCCACTGACAAAATCAATGAAAATTCTGTCAGTACATGTGAAAAGCTAGTGAAGCACACAATTGTTTGCTAACTTAACATCCGACACCGTGTCAGATTGACATGGAATGTGATTAAAAATGTTGATGAAAAGATTCATACACAATCAAATCCAGAAATATTAAGTAATATGAATTTTAAAAACTTGATAGCATTAATGGTGCCAAATGTTTATTCTTTCCGATGTTAACAGCTAAAGACTTCCATGATTTGTGACCAAGAAAATAAAATTGTATCCTTATACATAAATTGCCCTTGAATTCAAAATGGATTTACCTTTTTATGCAACACATCTATTGTCTAATCTATATTACTATTTATCTGCAATAAAAACTTCAATAACATACACCTCCCACACCTCCCAGGCACAATGAAAATGCAATACTTACACAAATTGCTCCTTCCTGGGCTTCCAATGTGCAAGTTCGAGCTGGGAAATCAGGAGTCCCACGGTGATCCATGCAACCTGCAAGGACCAGAAACAGACAACATTAGATTACATAAAACGTACTAACAAATGCTATTAATGCAAAGCATCAATTCTTTAGCATATTGTATTTATCATGGCGCCATTCTATGAAGCTATACTCACCTAGATTAAAAACTCTTCGGTGTCCCTTGATGAATCCAACAATTTTGTCATCATAATCAAAGCCTGCCTTCCAGACCAAAGATGCATACCCAAATACCCACATCACCATCCTTCGCTTATCTGTAATACACCAACCCCAATTAGAATCTCAATCCAAGAAAAAATCTATATAACAAAATCTCTTCTGAATTTGCAATTGCAACCCAAATCGACAAGTACACTCAAATCACAATTTGCCCCAGACCCACATTCACATACATTGCAAAATCCTCAAACAAAATGTATATCCATCGCGTAAAAGAAAACCGTACCTGTGAACTTTGCAGCCCTGCCTTGTAAACGAATGCTTCACTTTCTGGCTGCAAACCAGCTGAATTTGCAGTTGGGTAATAAGATTCGGCGACTTTCAGCTAAAAGACCAGTGAACAGAACAGGCTGTCTCCAAAGGAAGGGATTAAAATCCAGAAGACAAGACAGCAGGAAACTCAAAGTAATCCCAGACACTTTGCAAACCGGCCTTAACAAAAAACAAGTTGGGACAGGGGTTTAGAGCAATAAATGGATCTTAAAGAAGTAAAACCTGGCGAAGCAATGGGGCCCAACTCAGAAAAGCAAATCTGAAATGAAGGAGCCTCTGCTGCCCAACTGGCACAGAATGTATAAAACAAAATTTGAGACACAGATAACACGAGTTCTGTGCAGTTGAATAACTGAGGTATATGACTCTTAGCAATGGAGGCACGGTATATATAGGTAGAAATTTTTTAGAGAGGCTCCTCCAGATTTGAATTGAATTTTTGAAATTGACCTCCAACGAACTTATTCCCTTCAACTTGCCAAAACCTTCAAACAAGTTAATTTCACGGGTTCTTCAGGGCTTTTCATGCATCATAATACTTAGCATGATGTTGAGAATGTATGACTATGAATGAGCTGAGCTGAAACACTGGTTTCAGTCGCTTTCTGGAGCGCCAAAAAAGTGGCTTTCTGAATTTGTTAGCCGACATTTTATCACACCCAAGTGCAAATGCAAGGAGATCTTTATTTAGCTTAGCATTAAAGTGGTTTACACACGACTTCTCTCATTCTATTATTTTGTCCACAGAAAATGACAAGGACTAGGAAATAAATTATAAATTAATTAACCCAAATATTGATTTAGAGCTCTATTAATATATGCGATTCTATGTTTTCCTTTATTATTATATTTATGTGGGATGGGTTCAAGTGGAATATCATTGGATATATAAATGTTAATATGGAAGAGATAATTACTCTATCTTAATAGTGGATAAATTTAAATATAAGTTTTGGATAAAAAAAAAGTTTTTTTGTTTTTATTTTTTATATTTAAAAAAATAATTAATCAATCAAAAAATTAAAGATTTTATTATTTATAGAGATTTAATTAAACTTTTTTTTAGAGGGGAAAAGGAAGGTATTATGTTAGTTGGTATTTTATTACATTATTTCATATTTCATATTTCATATAAAATTATTATAAAAAAATTGATCATTCGAGTCAAACATGTTGTGCAAAATGAGCTAAACAAACTAGGTTTTTTGGTGGCAAATATATACTTGATAATCTTATCTTGCCATGGGAAGCTTGTGAATGGCCTTAATAGTTGGGGAAAAACACATTGGTAGTCAAATTGGACTTCATAAAGCATGTGATATGATATGTTGGAGTGTTTTATTCTAAATATGTGTAAGCCTAGGGTTTGGTCCCAAAATTAATGCACATGTTCAAAGATGTCAATGCTAAAATTATTATTAATAATTCTATGGTTGATCCATTCCTGTTATAAAACTCGATCAAACAAGGATGTCATTTATCATTGTTCTTCTTTGTTCTTGCAACAAATGCTTTGGGCTATTTATTATAAAAGGTTGATCAAATGAGGCTTATATTAGGAATTTTTATTCTTCAAAATGTTGTTTTTTTTAACTCTCATTTTGTTGATGATAGTATTTTGAAAAATAAATTACCAATGTACTATCAATATTTTATATTTGCATCAAGTGTTATCTTAGGACCTCAATTAACCCACCATAAAAAATCTTATGATTCAATTTGGGAATATTCCTCAGTGGATTCTTAAAGAATGGAAACAAATTAAGCATGTGGAGGTACTAGGTACCTTGGATTACTTTTGGTCTTGGTGTTTCACTTTTTTACATGTGGAATTAGTTCCTCAATAGATTAAAGAATAAACTATTTTATTGGGGTAACAAGTTATTTTCTTTGCAAGCAAAATCCAAGTTGTTAATAAAATATTATTGTCACTCATGTATATTATTCATCTTTTTGGATGCTTTCCAACAAAGTTTATTAAGACTTGAATAAAAGTGCTTATTCATTTTTATGGAACAAATGGGAAGGAAATGCTAGTTTCAAAACTACATCTTGGGCTCATTGCATTCAACCAAGATGTAAATGAGGGTTGGGATTAATAGATCTAAAGACACAAGATTTTTGTTCAACTATTTAAGTACTAATTAGAGTTGTTAGAGGGGATTAACCTTGAAAAATATTGTTAGGACATAGAATTAATCTAGTTGGCTTTTTATTGGATAAGTGCTTTTGACTAGAGCTATGGACCATAAGAGGGTTTTGAAAGGACCACAAAACCTTGAACAACAAGAAAGAGCTAAAACAACATGAGATCAAAACCATTAACAAAACAAGCCTCAAAATTGGAAGGTCCCTAAGAAATAAACAACAAACTTACTACAATAGGACAACCAAAACAATAATCAAGGAGGTTTGAATCCAAACCTCACCAAAGAACTCTATAGAGAAGTCAAAACCTAGCCTATGTGTGGAACCATCTTTCCCTTTTTAAAAGAAGGTCCAGGAATATTGAAGGAATAAGGGGCATAATCTATTTTCCTTGTCTTTAATGAGGGACGCTTGTTCATTCCCTATGAGCCCCACAACTATAGTGTCCAAAATTTTCCCTTTATTCCAATAGCAAAGTGTTCTTTACTCTCTAAATCATCTTGGACATTTTTAATCTCTTTCCCATGATCAAGAGAAGTATGATACTTCTTGTTTGAATAAGGTGCTTGTTCTTAAAAAATTGCACAAATGTGAGAAGTGCCCAACTTTAATGCAAAGGACCAAAACCTGTGAGGAAGACTCATAGTGGATTTTTATCTCTCAAACTCCAAATTTGGAACATAATTTGATTGTATTTGGAATCTCTTTATCAATATCAACACTCACACAAAATTTGGCAAAAACTAATCATTTCCTAGAGTTTGTGACCTTGTTAATCAAAACAAACTAGCCAAAAGAATTGGAAATATATTGAAAGATATCTTCATCTCAGTATTCCAAAGGAAGCCTTAGGATTCCTAACCCAGATAGATATCATGTTAAAATATTCCTTTATAGCATCAAATCTAATAGACCATCTTTCCCAAAAAAGTACATGTTTACTAGGGAACAAAGGGCCTCCCAAAAGGATCCTAGTACTATCCTCCAATGTTTGAATTAAGAGAATAAGAAAAAACCATCGATCATGGTAGTCACCTGAATAGTCACTCACCATTCTTTTAGAACCCATATTCATATATATATATATATATATATATATATATATATATATATATATATATATATATATATATATATAATCCCAAGTATTTGGTGATGAGGGGATTCCTCATGCAAGTAGTAGATATTTTTATTATTATATTAGAGGCCTTTTAAGATAGTGTGAAATCTATCCAAGGAAAAAGAATCTTATCCCTAGCTCAAATAAAAAATATGCAAGATAGAAATAGATGGGAAACCTCCCACCAATGGCTCCACTAAAGAAACCCCAACCTACACAGCTTAATTAGACCCAAAATCCTACAAAAAAGAATTTAGAAGTGGATTTGAAGTCCAAATATCACCACTGCTAGGTGAGAGAGACACTATCAAAGATGAAGTAGAGCCTCCTAGATGCAACCTTGAGCTTAGCAACAAGGAAAAATCTTTCCCAACCAAAACCATGACAAATATTCCTAAATTCCATGACTCCCAAACTCATCACCAACAATCATAAGATTTTCACCACAGGGAATATCAACCCCAAAAAGCATTTGGGTCATAGAAGGAGAAATGGACACATGGAATATAAATCCCCTATGCAACACCAATGAAAAAACACCCTTTGAATCACTCTTACAAAGAACCTCCTTAGAAGCATGAGACTTAGAGAAATTGTTCAAAATAGCCTTAATAGAGTGATGGGCACCAAACACACTTCCATGAGTTGCTAAGCCTCCAACCATAAATCCCACAAGCTTCCATCCCCATCTTCTATGTCCCAACCATGGAGCCAATTCTCCTTTATTAGAAATCAAGGTGAACTAAACTGCAATATTAACTTTATAATGTATTTACAAATATGAAAATATATGATTATCAAGATTACCCAAGTAGATTAATTTGATTATACATTCAACATAAACATAGAATCAACAATACCACAAATTGTAAAACAAAAATGACATAAAATACATGTGGAGAAACCCTTGTGGGAAAAAACCCCACAACCAAAGAGATTTGATGATTGTATTAATCCTTCAAAGAATTTCACATCAAGACAACATCTCTCTCTGAATTTTGGCAGAACTTCGTTACTTCAACCTCCAAAAAAAACTCATAAAAATACTATCTCAAGACCCCAATACATAGAAGAGCATGACAAAGAATACCACTTGTGGTATTCCAAAACAAAAGGCAACCAAAACCACCTAAAAAACCATACACCCCAAAACTCTTCAGAATATTATAATCATAATAAATAATAATAAAACATCACAAGTTTTTCACATGGGTGTTATGTTATGTTTGCAATAGGGAGAGAAGGAAATAGAGGAAGAGAGGGATAGAAAGAGGGAGAGATAGAGGGTGAAGAGTGAGTGAGAGAGAGAGAGACATGGGTAAGGAGATAGAGATAGAGAGGGAGTTAGGATCCATATAAATGGAGATGGAGAAGGAGAAAGAGAGGGATATGGAGTCTAGAGGGAAATATAAAGAGAGAGAAGAGAGAGGGAAAGATAAGGATGAAAAATATTAATATATAGAGGGAGAGAATGAGAGAGGGAGAGATAGAAAGATAAAGATAGAGATAACAAGTGATATATATACAGAGAGAGAGAGAGAGGGGTAGAGAGAAGGAGAATAATAAGATAGAGATATAGGAAAATATGGAAGAAATATGGAGAGATAGAGATAAAGAGGTCCAAAGAGATATAAATATAGAGGTCTATAAAGAGGGAGGGAGAGAAATATGGAGAGAGAGAGAGAGAGATGGATAGAGAGAGGGAGACATGTCTAGAGATAGAGGGGGAGAGAAGAAAATAAATCAAGAGAGGAAAAGGAGGATGCAACTAGATAGAGAGATAGAGATAGATCTAGATTGAGAGATAGGGAGATAAAGAGGAAGAGATAAGGATATATAAAAGAATAGGGAGAGGGAGAGGGAAGAGTTATAGAGGAAGAGGGAGAAGGAGATATATATGGTGATATATAGTGATAGAGAGATAGAGATATAAGGAGATATAGAGAGAAGGGGAGAGGGAGACAAATATAGAGAGATATAGACAAATAGATATGAAGAGAGGGTGAGAGAAAGAGGAAGATATATATATGGGAAGAGAAAGAGAGATAGAGATATATGAGAAGATAAAGAGTGAGAGATAAAGAGATAAAGACAAGTAATAGAGAGGTCCATAGAGAGGGAGGGAGGGAGGAGAGATAGAGATAGAGATAGGGAGGAAGAAACAAGGTGTGTGTGTGAGATAGAGATATAGAGATAGAGATAGGGATGGAGAAACATAGAGTGTGTTAGTGTGTGAATGATAGATAAATAGAGGGAAAGAGATATTTAAATAGATAGAGATGGAGGGAGAGAAATAGAGAGGATAGAAGCAAAGTATATATAGTAAGAAGATAGAGATAAGGGAGAGACATAGAGAAGAAAATAGAGATAGATATGAAGATGAGGATGGAGATGGAGTAGTTCTTTCACATCTTTAGTATGCATATTTCCTAGTGAATGTGGCTTCCAAGGGATAGTGCAATATGTTCCAAAAAAGGTATAAATTGATAAGTGATAGCTTCAAATAAACTATGCACCCACTTACAGGGATCCAAACATGACTAAAACAAAAAATTTGAATCAAGAAGATAATTAGGCTCTATTATAAATAGGATCATGTTATGTTTTTAATAGGGAGAGAGGGAGAGGTAGAGATATAGGTGGAAGAATGTGTGAGAGAGAGTAAGGAGATAGAGATAGAGAGAAAGATAGAGATAGAAATGGAGATGGAGATTGAGAGGAACATTTATTTGTTAAAAGAAAAAATATTCTTGAAGCCCATTGTGCATCAAGTAATAGAAATAGATTGATGTGCATAGGGATTTATTACATGTGAAGTGACACACAATGATCTTTGAAAGGAAAATAAACCCCATTTGTATGTAATCATGATTTTCTATATTTTGTCATAAAGAGACCCTTCAAAGAAGTGTCTTGACTCCAATTTCATATGGTAGGGAGTTGGAGTTATCTTTTCAAGTGGGCCAAGTCTAGACCCCTAAATAATTTATGTCAATCTTTTAGAAAATTAGTTGTATTTAAATCTAGTGAGAATGATGATTTGTTTTGTATTATATCATTTATCAAGGTTTAGCTTTTTGGTATGATTGATCTTTATTTGACCCCTAAATAATTTGAATGGGTTTAATTTACTTGTGATAGTTTAACCAAATGATAACTTCTAATTTAGATATACGCTCCCTCATACTACTATATAATATAATATATATAAATAAAATCTTGTATATATAAGATAAATCATATTTATCTATATACAATTATTTTCACTTGATTAAGTATATCAATTATTTTGATTTAGTTAAAGTATTAATTATAGAAAATAAAAAATACTTAAAAATTAAATAATTAAAATCACACTACAAACTAAAGAGTTTCAAATATTTTGTAATGAAAGTAAAATGATTTATACTATAAGTTAGATGTCAATCCTACGTTTCCTTAAAATAAATTATAATTTAAAAAGGAATGTACATAAGAGCATATAAATATTTGATCTCAAAAAAGTTTAGATTTTTAAGTAGTAATTTTATCTTTTTATCACCCTAGTGGAATTGAAATTTATATCTTGATCTTGTATATGTTCTTGCATAAGATTCCATGAATTATTTTTCTCTATATTAAGACTTATGAATTAGCAATAAAATAAATAAATTTAACAATATTATCAAGTTGAACCATTTATAATTAATATAAATAGAAGGTAAATATAATACCCATAATATATTTATTAGTAATTAAAAATATACAATTATAATAATTTTAGAAAAAAACTTAAAAATTGAACAATTAAAAACAATACTACAAAATAAAGAATTTAAAATACTTCTCATAGTTCCAATACACGTCCTTTGAATTTTGAAGATATTTTGATATCCCATAGGATTTGGATCTAGAATTTTATCTCTTCTTGTCATTTATCTTACTTTCCTCCTTTGATCTTCCATGAATTTATAGGACCTATTAGCTGATTCAAAATATTTTGTCCACAATTCCTCTAAGAGTAACAATGAAACCTTATCCATCTTAAGCTTAGAGGTAGTGATCCCAATGGTCATCACAAGTTGATCTCATGAGTCTACTAAAGAATAAAGTGTCATATAATGAGCCTCCTCCTCCATCTTCAATCCAACATAGTGTAATTAGCTCATGATCCTATTGAATGCATTCATTTTTCTCAAATATAGAACCACCATTATCCATTCTAAGGGTTGAAATGGAGGAAAAGGTGAACCTTAGGGCCTTCACCTTAGGGTTATATGTTCACACTTTCCTTACTTTCATTGTGGAATATGTGATGTGTG
Organism: Sequoia sempervirens; assembly: GCA_007258455.2. Classification (NCBI taxonomy): domain Eukaryota; kingdom Viridiplantae; phylum Streptophyta; class Pinopsida; order Cupressales; family Cupressaceae; genus Sequoia; species Sequoia sempervirens. The sequence goes on from VDFB02193867.1 coordinate 302,280,833, forward strand.
TGTGGATGTAAAGGTTTGATTGGATTTGGACGAGGTATGTGATTGACTTACAACCTGATAGGTGAGTCAACCAACCCTTAACCAAATCTAGAAATGTCCTAATAATGAAGTGCAATGGCTTAATTGATCTAATGATGTAAAGTATTGTTTTGATGCAAATATAGAATATCTAAGAAATTGTAGATAGAACAAACTATAAAAATGGACTGAGCACAATGCTATGCACCTATGAATTAAATTTGGAGTTGAAAAGGCAAGACATACCTGTGCCCCAAGTGCCACTATCTTTGTAGGGAAAATCTAGATTTGTTTTTGTAGTCATTTGGTGTTAGATTAGAGCTTTTGTTTCTTACTTGTTGCACTTTCAAATCATATTCAAATAATCTATAACTAAGTTTATGTGAGTTATCAAGACATAAGATTTCAATTACAACAATAAATAATTGATTTTCAATCTTCTTTAGACTTGAAGCCTACACATTCAAAGAAAGAAGAAAGGTTGTGCCAATTAGGGGCTTGCCTTGGTCAAAATTTGTGTTAGTGTTTCCACTTCCACAATGGCGATTCCAATGATAGAAAGATAAATGATAGGAAAGAATAATGAATCCAGAAAGTGTTGCAACTCAACACCCTTCAATGGCTTCCTTGAAGGAATGAAGTCAAACACATCTCCTTAAGGCTTGAATCTTGATTATTGGTTTGGCTTGAATTACTTGGAGACCTACAAATATTAGCCTTCACAAACAATATGAAAACATGAAAATGCATAAAATCACATACATTTCGACATATTTTTGGATCTTGAATTGTTTCAGTAAATCCTCTAATGGTTTCTCTTGACTTGCTTGATAATGCTCTTGAGCATAAGTTCTCCAATAATTAAATAAATTGATGTTAGATATATATATTGATTGGTAAACACTGCTAAGGGGTAGCACCCTGAATGCTTTTGACTAGAGCTATGAACCAGTGAGACCACATTGTTGAGGGGCCTCATCCTTAGATATATATGGCCCACAACACCCTTACACCATGAACCATCTTAACCTTATCACTCCAAGACCAACCATGCAGAACCTCTAGGCATGAAAGACTCACGAGGGTCTAATATAGAACAACCAGGCATGAGAGCCCTGTGTGGGTCCAACAATAGTCCACAAGTAGCACACACCACCAGGCATGAAAGACCCGTGTGGGTCTGACAACAGTCCACGAGTAGCACACACCATCAGGAAACTAGATCCATGAGCATCACACACCTATAGGAGCAAGCACGCTTAGTCACCACGTCCACCAAGATCACCTGTATGTCCTCCAAGATCAGCTGCCACAATTCCTCCTTAGCACAATGTGAGACTAGTAGCGGTATTTCCGCTAGTAGGCTAGGTAGGGATTTGAACCTTGGTTGCACCGTAAACGGGAAACCATCTCACCGTTACACCAACAGGTGATCCCCTTGATGTTAGATAGATTTGAAATGATGCAATAACTAGGTATTTATAGGCTATTATTCTGATTTCCCAAAAATTAAATCCCAAAAGCCAACTTTAGATATTTGAATTTCAAATAGTAAAATGTTTACACTAGCATATTTGAATTTAGAGCCAAAATAGGGGGAAATAAGCGCCCTAGGCGGTAGTGTCCCAAGCTTATTGTCTGAAGTTTAAGGAGTCAAGGGAAAAGTATTAAATGAGATCATTTGTTTTATGCTTAAAAATTATCAATAAATGTTTAAAATGTGTTGTGGAATACATAATTTATAAAATTAAGTGCTTAATTAGGTCCAATAACTCAAAGAGGAGCAAAACATAGTGTGAAATTATCAAGGGTGACAATTTACGATGCTACAAGGGTATGCGACTTCTTTCTTAGAGTTTTTTGTTCATCAAAGATTCAACTTGATAAATTTATCCTAACTTAGATTTCAAATGGATTATGTTGTCGATTCTTCATGTACATTCAACAATATTGAATCTAAAATGTAGATCTTAATGATACCCTTTAATTTTTTATTCAAAATTTCCCATTTGAATTGAGACATTACAGTCAGTTTGAATCTAGATGTCATAGTCCATAGGTATCTATATATAGGAATATGGACTTCATATTGAGCTTCTAAAACTCAAATTTAGTGCTTATGAATCTCTCCATCTCTATCCTTGATGTGCTTGCCATTTTTCTTTTAACAAGATCTCCTTCTCCAAAAGCTCTCACTAAATTCAACAAACTAGTACATAATTCTTATCCTTAACACCTAGAAACTAAGATGATCAAGGTTTTATACCAAATTAAGTGAATCAATGGTGTGGAATACATTTCCCACACTAAAATTTAAAAAGGGTATGTGCAAAAAAAATGATCTTATAGTTATAAAAAATAATACAAAAATATATTATAACATAATGATGTGATATACATGGGGGAAACCATTTCAAGAGAAAAAAACTCACACTCCAAAGTAAAACCAATTATATTATTTAACAAATATGGGGTATAATATAAGTCTTAGGTTATTCCTTTATATGAGTATCACCAAAGTTTGTATTCTAGAGAAATTATGGTAGCATAACATTACTCACAAATAAATTATATATTTTTTGCATAGATCCAATTCAAGAACTTATATATATATGATATTTAATAAATGAAACCATTAGAAATAAACCATAAATTTTGGTCAAATACCATGATGAGTCAAAATGCTAATAATTATAGATTCCCTTAAGTTGTCATAATACTTAATAAATCCATCATAATCCATTCACCAAATTGAGCACTCCATTTTGGCTCGATAATTTACCTTAATTTATGCTCTATGAAATGTTATAACATGAGCCATAAAGTTGTTCAAGATTACTAGTCAACAATTTAACTCCCCTAAAATCATGCTCTTATGCATCTTAATCTCTTTACATCGCTATATATTCATCATAGATGCTCTTACACACCAATTATGATAAGATATTATCTTACAAACCATTATCCACATTGAATAATAAGGCATACACATGGCATAATGACCAAATCATAAGTAGGACACCATTTTCCATTTGGGATCACAAATAATAAATACTAAATATTAAATAATTAATTTGAACATTGAAATTGTAAGTCATGTGGCACACATATCCCAACACATGTAAGTTGGATACATTATTCCATGTGATGTTTGAAAATTTGAATTATAATATCATTATTATGAATTCATGATTGTGTGCTATGAGAGAGATTCATTTTTCTTTTCATCAATGTGTTAAATATTGACATGAAGGAAAACTATGTCTTATACCTATAGATCCTAAACCATACAAAAAATGTGTTCAAATAGATAATATAATTATATTACATAAAATAATCCCTTATAAAAATATTGTATCATTTTATGTGATGATGATTGGGGTTCATTAGATTTTACACCTTGTAGTGTTGGTGAGTATCATGTGGATCCTTAATAGTCCATATTTATATATGGATTTAAATAACTTGAGGCATATAAGGATGGAAAGGAGACATGTATGTGTGAATGCGATCTTGAGAATGATAAATCTTCTACATCACCATCATATCCTCCTAAGCCATCCTTTAGACAAATTAATGACATTATATATAATAATATGACAATGCTTAGATGTAGAGGAATTGGAATTGAAAAGAATGAATAAGGTTTTAGATGATTTGTTGAATCAAGATAAATTATAAAGACATCATGGTATAGGCTACCAAACCAAGGATATGACTAGATGGTTAGAAGAGCATAAAGGAAAATGAAAAGAACTTCACATTGACTAATTTTGATCTCTATGAGACTTCTTACTCCTTTATTACATATGATATTGATTTTGGGACTCTTTTAGCCCATTAATTGATTTATTCTTTTAGGGTTTCATATCATTGTTATGGCTCATTGATTACATTAGATAATATGAGTGGAATTTATTGAAAATAAATATTACATACACACATGGATACTTATGAACCCTATAAATCATAACATAAACTATAATGTGTACATGTAACCTAAAAATTTTAAGCATATAAAATCTAACATAACATCACAATCGTAAAATAAAGAACTAGAAACATAGTGTTTTATGATAATGATAAAATGAAAAATGCATACACATGAATACATAGTAATGAGGCTATTTATTGAGGGGAGGTGCTCCCAATGACCCCTTCCTTGTATCAGATTGACCACTATCATAGGTCCTCATATAAGAGTAGACTAAGATTGGGATCTCTCCCACAAAACCATGTATTCTCTATAGAACCATCCAACCTTCTTTTTTAATGTTTCAATCTTCATTTGTTGCTTATAAATAGTGGATTATGCACTATCTATCTAACCCATGAAATAAAAAATGAAGGCATCATTTGATAATGTGGGAATGCCTCTTTGTGAATCAATATCTATAACTCCTCACTCTAGCCTATCCATGCCTATGAGAATAACATCTAGGTCTAGTTAGCGCCTCTACTTATAGGTATATGTGTCTCTCTTTGCTTATTATCCTACACTAATTTTCTATTACGATGAATAGTAAACCTTGAGTTAAATGCTTAATCATAAGAGAGATGAGTACCAAGAACTAAAGCACACTCCCTACATGATCACCTCTTTTATTAGCCACGTGTTCATATAAAATAATGAAATAGAGATTATTCCAATAATACATCGTCATAATTATTATGCATAGATCTCCAACCCATAAATCAATTTTAGCTAGATTACTTGTTATCCGGGAGATGTCTACTACACCATATGGATTTATTCCTTAACTATAGCTATAGTTGAGGGTGGATTAAGAGGATATATTCAGGCCTCTCTCTCATACATCGCACATCATATTTAGTTGAGATCCCCACATCATCCACATATATAATCTACACTAGGGGCTCTACATCATTGTCATTAACATCTAACTTATTTATGGATGGAGACCAATGCTCTCCCCTAACTATAACAAATATCTTTAATGTCTCTTGTATATTGGCTTGAATGGAAAAAAAGAGATCAAACTAGTGTAAAACATGCTTATAATGGAATAAATCCATCATGTTTCCATGCCTATCATATGTCTACTTCGACCGCCTACAATGAGATAGGTAAAATTTACCATCCATATCCATGGCTAATTATTTTTATGGCCTCTAGGTGATTTGTGTAGGAGTTAGTCCATCAAAATCCTACATCCATACTCTAAGGTACCTACACTCTTTGCCTACCAATAACCATGGCATGTCATATTAGGTCACCAATGTTACACATGGAATTGAAATGACTAATGATAATATTAGGGGCATAATACCCTTTGATTCTCATAAATCCAATATTCAAGTAGAGATGACACACAAAGAGACATGACTCCCTCATCTATAAACATGTGTAGATCATTATAGAACCAAGATATAAAATTTAAGCACACATAAATATTATATGCTACCCCTTGGTCTCTTGACCCTTGATAATTCAAAAAATAAAAGGACTAATGATGAATAATAACCACTTGCACTCTAAGGATATTATAGCCATTACAATCTTAGTGAATGATACACCACCCTATTAGTATCCCACTCAACCCATGAACCATTAATATAACTCTCAATATTACTATAGTGTGGTGATACAATCCTCCACTCTCCTACCTCTGATAAGGATGTGTTTAATCCTCCACATGTGCTCAATTATCAATATCACATCACTTGTATGAAGGTGAAATGTGTTAATATCTAATTCCCATTTCTTAATGAACATAATGAGAATACATGTGTCATAGTGTAAAATAAACAATATAACCATGGGCATGAGGTATGCCCCCTTTATGAGTGCTCAATCTGCATCATCCTTAATAAGCAAAGCGTGTATACTAAGCATCCACAAATACCTACACAGATCTATAGATTTGATTACACAAACAAAATGGAATAAATGATATTATATAACATACAATGTAAAATTTAATAAAAAATACATGATATGCTAACATTGTCACAAATTCATACCCTTGTGACTGTATGCTCTTATTTCAACTTTATTTCATAGTTCCTTATGCACTTACATGGGTATTACTATCCATTGAGATTTGCACCACCATTATTTTCTCATGATAGGGCCAACATTATTCATATATAAAATCTCCATCGAGCATGTTCTTATTATGCTTATCTTTTGAGATATTTACATGATCATTACATGTTACATTTTTTTTACACCTTGCAATATATGCTTACATGAGTATATCCTTACATGCTTATATTATGTTTAGTTTTATGTAAAAAATTTCCCGCTTCCTACAATTTTGTGTATCATACAAATACAATAAATTGTTAAGGGACGCATGTCTTGTCCCTAACATTTTCATGTTTATTTTTGTAGATAGTTATAGGCACTTCAAGATATTTATTTTAGTTCCATTAAAGAGCATATACAAAAGGTGAACCTACATGATCATATCCTCATAAGGTCCATTACTTTATATGGCCCCCTTCTTTATCATGGGATGATTGAATATTTAATTATAAATGCATGTTTGTGAGTAGCACATTCTTTGAGATTTATGATCTTTTTAGGATTTGAACATACACATCAAAGTGGGAGTAAAATGTAATAATGAAATTTGCATGCTCATGTCATTTCCTATTTAGTTTTGCATCCATTCTAAGGAGAGTGCCTCCATACAATGACACAAATTGACAAAGGCATACATTTGTGCAAAGTTAGGTACATTACCCTATGCTATCCACCTACCCATTACACATGTTCTTGTAGACTTACCACCTACCCCATCCACATGTTTACACATCCATACACATTTCTCTTATCTACTTATTTGTTATAATTATGCATGCACACATTTATATACACATGGTTTCCTCTATGATTTGATGCATTCCATGTTCCAAGAATAGTTTACAATCACAAGGATATCCTTGAGGTCATGGACAAGTCCTCCAATTTAAGAATTTAAATTTAAATTTTAGCCAACTTAGACTATCTATACCAAATTCGTTCCTAGGTTTAACTGAACACAAATTTGTGTGATTTTTTTTTATGTCCTTGTATTTAAAGGCATTTTCAATGCATTCACTTTAAATATTCATGATTTGATAACATTATTTGGTAATGATTCACTTTAAACACTTCAATTGGTGCACTAGAAGGAATCTAGTTATGCACATTCATAAGAACACATGCATGATTAAAAATTATTGTTTCAATCATTCATACACATTTCCAAGGGTAGTCTTAGGAGAACATGTCTACTTGTGACATAATGAAAACCCTACTAAGATATTCTTAAATAATGTTAATTCATAAATATTAGGAAGCATAGAAGAATTCAAGGTAAATTCCTAGGTGAAGTGAAGAAAACAAGTCTTTGAATCACACATTACAAATTTTCAAGTACAAGATAGATTTGCAATTATAGATTTATACCTAATCCTCAAACTCATTCTTACATAAAAACCAAAAATAATCAAACAATTTAAAAGATGCTATGACGTAAATAATCAAACAATATAATTTTTTATATATAATATAAATATTTTAGTATCATTGCCATTATATTCAAAAAAAATAAAATTAAAACTTAACCATTCATATTGTCAAATTTAAATTATAGTGATAATTTTATCATTAAAATTATTATTCATGAAATATAAAATATTTATAAAATCATAAATCCAATTTATAATATAATTTAACATGTTTTAAAAAATTAAATATAATTTTTAAAATATCCTTTTCAATATAAATTAATTTTATAATTTAACTTATTGATTATGATAGAAAAAAATCATATTTTTATATAATTTTATATTAAAATATCTATAATTTAATAATTATATTTTAAAATTTATTAAAAATTATAATGAATTAGTTAAATTTAAATTAATTTAATGAGATGTAATCTTACAATCGCATCAGTGTATAGGAGGTTAGCACAATCTCTTAAAAAAACAAAAAACAAAAACAACACATTTTAGAAAAAAATAAAAAATATTTTAAAAAATAAAAAAATATATTTTAATAATCTAGCTACATTTCAAAAATAAGACAGTGCTAAAAAAAACAAAAATCAAATAACAAATAAAACTATATATAAACTAGCATACATATATTAAATATTAATATATATAAAATACGCCCAGAGTTATCCTTTTCCAAAAAACAAAGCTCAATAAAGGAAAGCAGGAAAAACAAAGGTAAGAATAAGATGACATAGGCATTGAACTGCTTTAAAATCTGATTTAAAAGTATAAATCTATTGACAAATACTTTACTTAATAGATGTCAATATGAAAAGAATAAAAATATACACATACTTGTTGATGCCATTGTAATACACCTCTCAACATAATTATAGTTAAAATATATATATATTGCTTAATCTATAATCTCCTAAACAACATCCAGTACCCAAAACAAATAAACATCTTTTAAATATAGAATATACTTGCTCCTCTTAAAATAAAGATCATTAAAGAATTATATCCTATACGAGATTTTCCCTACAAAAGTCGAGCTTTAGATGCTCGTGGAATAAATTTTTAAAAACTTTTGAAGAGTTTCAAAATGCTGATTTTATGGATTTTTTTTTTTAATACTTTTGAGAAGTTTCTAAATGCTGATGTTATGGAATAATTTTTTTAATACGTTTGAAGTGTTTATAATTGATTTCTTTTTATAGGACTAAGTAACAAACTAAAGGGATACCAACTCATATTCTTTTCGACACGCACAGAAAACAGCAGCAAATGAAAACCCCACAATCCACGCGAGTTTAGAAGCAGTTAACTAAACTACCGGAAATGAAATAAATTTCATTACACATTAACTACTGTACGGTCTGAGGAGCCGACACGTTTACAAAATAAAGCCGAAATTTATATTCGGCAAAAAGATCGGAAAGTGCGGACTTAGTGGCCGTTGAATCTGGTTGGTATCTGACGTATATGAATATTCGGCCATGCAAGTATTCATGCATGCATGCGATGAGAGGCTGAGGATGCATGCATGAAAGTGACGGCACGTGGGATGTGTTCGGGGTGGGGCCCGCGCGAACGGCTCTCCAGTTCATCCCCTCTGGACGCTTTTTTTTTCCTTATGTTGAGGAAGGTCGAAAATTCAAACAAAGCTTTTCTTTGTTGGAGAGCAATTAACATTCATTGAATGCGGACACATTTGGTAGAGATCTTTAGATCTAACGGCGTGTAGGGTTTATCAAGGTTGTTGCAGATTGTCATTTGGTGTATGAAATTTGAAAGCGTTTTATTGGTAAATTTAATGGTATATGGTTTTAGAAATACAATATAATTTTTATATTTGTTTTAAAGATTTTGATTATATTTTATAGTTGTTTTTATATTGAGAGGTATTTTATAGTGAGGGCAAAGTATAGCGTTTGTGTTGTGATTGTGTATATACAAATTAAAACGAATTAGTTTTTATTGTAATGACAATAAGTGTGATTTGAAATATTGATTATAAAGTTTTTATTTTTTTCTTTTTTAAGTTTGTTGTTAATGTTTATAGGCTTTGAACAAGTAGGTTTCATATGATCTATCATCTTATTTTGTTGTTATCATAGTGTTAAATGTGAAGCATAGCTTGAAATAAAATATTCATGCATTGTTAAAATCTCACATCTTTAAGTGTCAATATCACCATCTTCTACTTGTTTGATCTCAGGTAATTTCAAATGTATCTTTGATTTTTATTTTTATTTTTAAATTTTTTAGACATGTAATGTTCATGAAGTCTAGTGTCACCACCTCCATTAGAACTTGCATTTTGTTTTTTGTTAATAAACATATTTTTAATTTTTCTTTCTTAAAGTTTTATAAAAGATGTACAATACATGACAAGTAGTGAAGGGGATAGTCTTCAATCAAATTTATAACAGACAATTACAAGATATATGATGTACATATACCAATATAATATTTGTAGTAGGTGATATCATCTTTTTAGATTATACATAGACCAAATCAAACAATGCCAACTAATCCAAGAGATATAATATACAACACATGATTATATAGGTGATGGTTGTTTTTTATATTGAGAGGTATTTTATAGTGAGAGCAAACTATAGAGTTTGTGTTATGATCGTGTATATGAAAATTAAAACAAAATTGATATGTATACTAGTTTTTATTGTAATGATATTTTAATAAGTGTGATTTGAAAGTTGATTTCATATTCTATCATAAAGTTTCTTTATTTTTCTGAAAGTTTGTTGTATTTAATATTTATGGGATGTGAACAACTCATGCTTCATATGATCTATCACCTTTTTTTGTTTGTTATCGTAGAGTTACATATGAAGTGTAATTTGAAATAGAATATTCATGTATTGTAAAAATTTCACATCTCTAAGTATCAATATCATCATCTTTTTCTACTTGTTTAATCTCACGTAACTTT
>VDFB02193867.1:302291364-302356527 GCA_007258455.2 Sequoia sempervirens
GCCCAGATTTTTAAAGGCAACCCAACATGCAATCTCATAGTCTGTGCACGCTCCATTATTGTTCTATTCATGCGCTCAGCCACTCCATTTTCCTGTGGAGTCCTTGGAACCATTTTCTGCCTATGAATACCATTAGAGGAACAATAATCTTCAAAATATTTGCTGCAATACTCACCACCATTATCAGATCTGAGACATTTTAGCTTTTTACATGTCTCATTCTCAACCAAGCTTCTCCATTTTTTAAAAGTTTCAAATACATTATATTTCTGCCTAAGAAAATAAATCCATACCTTCCTAGTTGCATCATCAATGAATGTAACATAATACAAAGAGCCACCAAGAGAAGATACCTAAGCTAGTCCCCATACATTCGTATGCACAAGCTCCAATTTTTCATCTTTCTTTTGCTTCCCATCCTTGAGAAAACTTACTCTCTTTTATTTTCCATACATACAACTTTCACAAAAATCCATATTAACACATTTTAGACCTAGTAAAACATTATTTGAATGAAGTACTTTCATACTTTTTGCACTCATATGCCCAAGTCTATTATGCCATAGTGTTGATTTAGAGTCCACAACAATTGTGTGATCTTCTACCTATTGAACTGTAGCAACTGTTCCTGAACATTGATCTTTTTCTGTAACAATTAAAATATAAGGAATAGTATGACCTGTATAAAGATATAAGGTGCCTACTTTCACACCTTTTTCTACCACTAAGGCACCCTTTGTGACCTTCCAATTTTTATCACTAAATGTAACAACACAACCTTCATCATCTAGTTGCCCTGCTGATGTAACGCCCCGCCGTGCAAACCCTAAAGGAACTAATAATAACAGAACAATTTTTTTTTTAAAGAATATAATAGACATATTTAAGTATTCCAATATAGCAATGTATTAAGTTGCACGACTGATTCCATTGGGGTACACGAGGTGACATTACTATATTAACCCATAACCAAGACAACAGATTAAACAATAGTTAAACAGTTACATAAATCTATTCATTCCCATTTCATCATTTAAAATATCTATTAAACAATAACCATATTCATAACATATGTACATATGACAACGAAAGATACTATAAAGATATGAAGCATTTATATTACCACAGACATAACACAACTTAACACAACTATTAGAAATGATCGTTCCTAAATAAATACATTGCCTGAATAAACATTATATCCAAATGATAGTAAAATACAACTGTCTGAACATACATCCCAATAACCACATATACAATTTACAACAAGGTCATCCCAACACACGTGGGAGATAATACATCAATGAATACATTACATCAGAAGTAGAACATACATCTGGTACATAAGAACATTGAATCAACATCATTCGCTAAAACCTTGCAATAAAGATACATCTGCAACTGAAAAGGGAACCCAACAGGGTGCGAAGCACGTTCCACCCAACCACCCCCGTGCTGGGAGTAGACAAGGAAGGATCACCGACTAAGCATGCCTAACAATAACCAAGACTAACTCCAAATAGACAACTTAACATCAAAGACCACTTAGAAACTCAACAACGACAAATCCAAAGGGCACAACAACAAACCACTTCAGAACATAACAACAAGTCATAATCACAACATCAATGAAACTCAAGACATAATATCAAAGACTACTTCCAACAATAACCAAAGACAAATCAATAAATCACTTAACCACTATAGACACAATATCACTTAACACGAGGTTACAATGCTTCCAGAGAACAGTGATCATGTACATCACACAATAACTGACTGACTGTTGACATAGGAAGAGTGTCATGCATAAATTGCCATGAGTTACCCCGGCTCAACCTTCCTAGGCTACCAGACCCCCATCCTGGGTTACCCCGGTTGCCTCTACCGGTCACGGACCCTCACGCAAAACTATGCATCCCATCTCATCTCGAGCCTTATCATTCACTTTGCTTCACGAGAGAGACATTCTTTATCTTTATTAGTGTGAAAGATCCCCATTAATTCTTTTAGATTATCACTTAGTTAAACTCTAGGTGAGTTACTGGCGCCCTTTGTGTGCCGACCCCACAAAGAGCCACTCTCCTATCGACAACACACAAGGTACAATACCACAATAGGTAACTAGACAACATAACCTCTCCAATCCAAGGAGGAAACAAAACAAGGAAACTCACTCCGAACACTGGAGGAAACCAAATACGCAAACACACTCCTTCCAAAGGAGGTACAAATCTCATTACCCTCTCCTGTTTCCTAGGAGGCACAAATCCCCGTTCATGGAAACCAGGTACAACATCATAGTACAACTCTACACCATTCCCAAGGCGATTCACAAATTGAACCTCTACACAAAACATCCCACTCTAGAGAACTTCTCTGGAAGACTTACATAGACGCTTAACCCCATTTGCCCGACATAGAGAGTAAAGAAAACATGATAGAAAAGCATTCCATCTCTGGAAGCCCTTAACAAATAACTTAAACTCTTACGAAAGATGAGGTAAACCTAGGGTTTTCCCATACGACCCAATTATACAATGAAGAGAGTACCACAACAGACTTAACGAATAACCTCAAGAAAACAATTACTTAAAAACAACTCCATATAAAAATATTTCCAATACTCAATAATTTCATCAAACAAATAAATCAACAATTTGAGAATATTCGATTCAAAACAAAACACATCGTTTAATTCAAATTCGCACCATTACACTATAACATCATATCTTTTAATTTTAACTATTCCATTTAATTATAATCACATAACTTATTTCCAATTTCCTCAATTAAACTATATCACTATATCTAGTAAAAATTATCCTATTAAATTTTTGTTCAAAGCATCTCAAAATTAATATATAAATATATCTAAGAGTAAATTTTATTTTATTTTTGTAAAAGAATCATTTTATCACAAACATATTAAAAAATTTAACAATTAATTTATATATATATTAAATAATATAATATATATATATATATATATATATATATATATTAAATAATATATAGTAAATTTATATTAAATAATATATATATATATATTATAAACCGAATATGCATAAAATAAAAATTGAATTATAAAAATTATTTTATAAACCAAAATCCGAATTAAAATCACTTAATAAAAATAAATAAAAATAAAAATTAAATAACTAAATTTCTTTTCTTTTCTTTGGTACCACTGCCTGGGAGGCCGCAGCCCCACAGCCTGTGGTACTACGTACCACAATCTATGGTGGCCGCAGCCCCCACAGCCTGTGGTGGCTGCAGCCAACCACGGTGGGGCCGTGGGTGGTACAGCCTCGGCCGACCCCCACCCCCACAAAATTTAATAAAAACTTTTCTTTTATTATTTTTAAAATTAAATTTATATTCTTTAACCTTATTTTCACAACCATTCCACATACGGAAAAATTCGAAATAAATTCGAAATAAAAGCCATTAAAATACAAAGTTATATATTCAATTAATTTTATTTTATTTAAATTTCATTTTCAATAAAAATGAAATCCAAAGTACGAATTTGTTTAAACAAATTTGTTTTATAATAAAAATCATTTCGTAAATTTGACCAATACAATGATATATATATATATATATATATATAATTTCTATATATTTATTTATCTTATTTTTATGAAGAACAGAGTATATAAATTTATATAATATATCCATCAAGAAGATTCAAAAATAAATAAAATAAATAAATTGTTTTCTTACATAGATCTGGGTATCCAAATGTATCCAAATTCAAATGATAATAAAATAAAATTTTCTTTTCAAAGTAATTCCAACACAATATCAAATTGATTTTTCTTTCACAAATCTAGAATAAATTTGAACATACACATTTTAACTAATAAAAGAATTTTCTTTTCAATAATTTCATAATTAAATTATAGTGAAGAATTTAAAAACAAGGTTTTCACTACAGAGAAATACAAACATTTATAACAGACAAATCCCAATCACAGGAAACTCTTTTTAAAACACAAGGAGAAAATTAATCTTTCAACATGGTAGTCAAAATTTATTACAAGAGAATAAATCAGAAAAGAAATAATGAACTTGAAAGGAACCTGAAATCCTTCGTTTGATGAAGAATCCTTTCTGAATCCTCTTCTCGACTTTCTGCCTTCAACTCTTTTCTCGATCTTCGGTCTTCAACGTTCTTCTGAATCTTTCTTTCTTTCCAAAACCACAATAATTTTTACCAGAAAACACCAAAACCAAAACTATTTTTCTTTTCCAGATCCAAAACAACAGAGCAAAAACTTTTGTGTGTGAATAACTCTCTCATAAAAATAATAAATCAAAATAAATATTCAATAAAGCTCTTCTGCTTTCTTTTCTCAAAAATCCTCTTTTCTTATTGGTCCTTTTTCCAGCTTTTAAAAGCACAACTTATCTACTATTTTAATTAAAATAATTTATTAAATTAAGATATTATCCTCACATGATTTTCTAATCTAATATTAATAAAAAGATAATATCTAATTATTCTCAACAATATTAATTTAATTTAATTTAATTTCTTAAATTTTAATTAATTAAATACATTTTAATTTACAATAAATTTAAATTTAACTATTTACTAACTCACAATTAAATCAAAACAACAAGACAACTTTAATTAATTATCTTATCAAATAAGATTAATTACTCGAACACTAACCATAAATAAATACTCAACAATCAAAATGCATAACAACAAAGACAACACTTCAGTCATGACACAACAACTTACAATAGGACAACGGACTTGGGATGGGGACACTTCCAAACCTACTCCTTTTTTCAACATTTTACCCATTAGGTTAATTTATTGCTCGCCCTGTCTTGCTGAAGTAGGTGGAAACAAGACTTATTCCTACAATCCTGCATCCAAATAAACGTCAAGTAGCACATGTATATATATATAATCAAACATCCTATCGTGAGAAGGAATTGCAGTGTAGCAGGGCACTCGTGAACGAGTGATGCTACACTATCTTCTCACCTACTCTATTCTAACAATCACGATATCAATGACGAACTAACATTTCTAACCAAATTGATCATAAGATAACATGATACTTACCTACTGCATCATAACTAATTATTAGACCATTGCATTATAAAATAATATTGAATTCAAATAACATGATCACGATAGAATCATCACATCGACATATAAAACATTAATGAAAAACTATTTGAATAAACAATAATCCAATCAACACACAGAGTATTATAAATCATACTAATAATGTCACAAGCAACAATTAACTAAACTACGCATCCGCACACACCAAGTCGGTGAATGAATCACCATTACAAATTAGTATCATGCTAACACACAAGAGAAACCAATAGTAGCAAATAATATCAAAAATATGGGGGTATTACAGCTGAAATTAAATTTCTGCTTAACTTTGGAACATGCCTTACCTCACATAGTAGCCAATGATTCCCATTCTACAACTTAATCTTGATTCTTCCCTTTCCAACAATCTGACAGGGTTCGTTATCTCCAAAATAAACCAGCCCAAAATCCCCTTGGACATAATCAAGAAAATAACTTCTATGGGGGGTAGCATGAAATGAAGCCCCTGAATCTAACACCCAAGAATCATCAGCATTATCAAGGGAAAGAATCAAAGCATCCTCATCAGATTTATTACTTACCACATTTGCCTCTTTACTTCCTTCATTTTTGTCTCCTTTATTTTTTCGAGACCAACAATCTTTCTTTAAATGACCTACTTACCACAGTACCAACAATCCTTCTTGTCTCTAGATTGGGACTTTCTGTCCTTTGATTTTCCTCGTGACTTCCCATGATTTTCAGAATTGTTTCCTCTCTCCTTTGTTATGCCCCTCGCTTTCTGCATTCAAAACACTACCGATGTGGATGTTCCACTTGATTTTCCTACAAATTTCCTCGCCAAAATACCAACAACATCATCAAATTTCAATGTATTTGAACCAGAAACAAAATTGCTAACAACCATTACCAAACTATTCTAGCTTTTAGGCAAAGAACACAAAATCAATAGAGCCCTAAATTCTTCATCAAAGTTTACTTTTACAAAGTTAATTGACTGGTGACCGTATTAAACTCATTCAAATGATCAATAACTGACCCACCTTCTACCATTTTCATATTAAATAAACGCTTCATAAGAAATACCTTATTCAAGCAGAAGGCTTTTCATATAACTTCGCCAGGTTTCCATCAACTCTTGAGTTGTCTTTATTATTGTAATATTGAATGCCACTGATTGTGCTAGGCAAACGAATATCAAGAAAGAGCCTTTCTATCCAAGATCTCCCAGCCCTCATTTGAAATTATGGTTTCTTGGTTTTCCTTCCAATGGTCGCCATAAATCCTTTCCCGATAGAGATAGTCCTCCATCTGCATCTTCCATAATTGATAGTTCTTCCTGTTAAACTTCTCAACCTTCTTACCCGTCTGCCATTGCTCCCACTCAACCGTGAGACCTTCCTATAGACGATAATCGAAACACAACTTGGCTCTAATACCACTTGTTAGGGTTAGAGATGGAAGATATCTAACAATTAAATGTTGATTTAATTAATAAACAGAGAAACTAAAACACACAAAGAATAAATTATAACACGGAGAATTTAACATGGTTCACCCAACTACATCCACCAAACCGCAACCATCCAATACTTTTATTATCTAGAGAAAAACCTATTACAATCTTGTGAATAATCATGTGTTTTTCATCATACTGTAATACCCATCCGAACCCCTTTTAACAAGCTTAGAAGCTTCCAGATTTTGGATTCTACAAAATCAGATTTTTCCTTTTCCATTGATTTTTCCCTTTTTCGGTGATACAATATACCATGGGCTATATAGTATAGCATGATTAGTCACCACATACCAACAGGTGAGACATACACTGTCAAGATGAGTTATACCAAATGTTCATGCCTCTCCTCGATGACTTCAGTCGCCATGAGTCTCCTTGATAACCACTAGACACCAACCCATCGACAAGAGATCTCCCCAGGTGGAAAGAGTTAAGAACCTTCTTAGCGATCGACATGTCTTGCCGATGACTCCCATCAGCAAGACAAAAGAAAAGTCTCGGCAATATGAACACTTAAAAGATTTAGAATACTGTTGCTAGTCAGTAAGACATTCAGAGAGTCTCACTGACTTTTCTCTTTCATGAGTTTGCATGCCAGTAAGATTGAGGCACATTTTCCAACAATTTGTTCAATCTCTAAAGGGAGGTGCAAGAGACTGGTTCTCTTATTTACCAATATGCTCTATCTATTCTTGGGTAGAGTTCAAAGCAATATTAATGGAGCAATTTGGTGAAAGAATCAATGCTAGTTATATGATCAATAATTTTATGAGAATTGAGAAAGAAGAGGATGACTTGGTTCCATCATTTAATTTAATATTTGCTAAAACATTAAGGGATATTCCTATGGTTTTGAGATTAAGTGATGCAATGTGTTTTGTTGTTTATTTGGGAGCCTTTGATAATGAGATGAGCTATTTGCTATGAGATAAGGATCCTAAAAAATTGCATCAGGCCTATCGTATAGCCATGAACATTGAAAACAACTAGAAATATGAAATAAAAATGAGTTAGTTGAATATAAGTGTTTGCTACCCTAAGACACCAAATGTTGATGAAAGGTGTGAGGCATAAATTAAAGATGAATGTCAAATCACCTACACCCCTATTGTTTCAACTTGCACATCATTCCATAATGTGGATCACATAGAGCCCCAAGGAAATGGTCAATAAGTTGCATGCATTTGTGATCTTATGATCCCTGTTCAAGCCCTCTCTTGCATAAGAAAACATGGAGAATGATCATATGATATCCATGCAAGATTTATGGCTACTCTATCTTCAATTCCTGAGTGTCACAGACCTGAAAATTTAGTATGCATTGATTTATTTTATGAATCTTATGAACCAAGTTTGAGTGCTTTGCCAAAGGAGTTGAAGCCTATTGAGCTTGAACAAGTGTGTGAATACTTTTCTCTTTTGAAAAGATTAGAGATGATCATCAAGAAACTATCATGTTTTCAACCTGTGATGATAATGATTTGGCTGCTTGATATGACTTATGAAATGAGATATCACATGAAGAAGAGAGTAGAGAAAAGGTTGAAATGCGTGCCTCAATGAAGAAAATGAAATGTGTGGTTTCAATTCTTTTGAAGACTCCAATACCTATAGTCCTATGGAAGACATAAGACTGAGCATTCAGTCTAAAAATTCTAAACACAATTGCAATATTGATGAGTCCTCTTGTTGTAGTAGTGATGATACCATTGGGTATGATCATTTCTCTATTAGTATGATTATCCTAATAAAGAAGAGATCAAATTCTTTGCTGTAAATGAGAAATATGATGATAATGATGAAAACACATGTTTTGTTGAGGATGGACAACTTTATTCCTATGAAGAGTTTTTAGAATATGAGTCAGAGATGTTAACTATTGATGGTGAGAATGAAGTTGAAAACCTATTTGTATGCTCTTCTAGTGATTATAATGATAATGGTATGAGAGATTTAGACCTTCATGCTAAAGAGGCTAAGTATTTTATGACAATAATAAATGTAATGGAAAACCCCTTATTTGATGAGCCTCCATCTTCATTAGAAAGGAGAAATGATGACCCTTATTGGTGCAGAGATAATCCACTCTTTGTTGAGAACTCTGATGATGCATCTAATATAGGGTTAGAGTGTGGTCTTGAGCAAACAAAGCAACACATAGATGAGCTCTTAGAGGGAAGTTCCTATGAATGTTTCACATTTGATACAAATATTGTAGATAAGGTTGAATATCATGATGCCAACTACGTGGAGGAGTATGAATACTTTCAGTTTCTAGATCAGTTGAGAGGCATTTTGATGGAGCATGAAAATAAGAGGAAGAGCATGGAATGTTATTTTCAATATGAATATATTTCATATGATGAATATAACACATACGTGTCATGTGATAATGAAATTTTTTAGTTTATGTTTGATTATACAAAGAAAAATGATAAAAATTACATTTGAACTGGTATAATCAGAATAGCTATGAGGGATGCTAGTGGCAATGTTTGTAAATAGGAAGCTCTCAAGAGTAATCACATATTTCTACTTGTAAGAAGAGGGTTGTAGTTATTGCAATGGTATGGCAAAGGTAAAGGTGGATTCTGGAAAATCAGTTCTTTCAATAGATTGGTCTTTGATAGGGGCAAGAATTAGCCCTAGGTTTAGTGGCTTGGTACCACCAAAAAGAATTGAAGCTCGGTAAGATTGCAGGGTGCATACTAAAAATTTGCACCTCAGGGGAATGCTTTAGACAAGATGGATATTAGATCTCCTATTTTAGGTCTTTGTGGCCTATGTAAAAACTATATATATGTTGGTTGTCCTGGTTTTATCTTTTGTGCTTGGTCTACTTCACCCATGATTCTGGGATCTCACCATGCCTATGAGAGGCATGTGTCCCCAACTGAAGCTTGGACCCTTGTTTTTGGCTTAGGGTTGTGTTCCTCGTCACTATTTTAGGGTTTGTGTTGCCAAAACCCTTCAAAATTGACCTACGAGCCTAAAAACCCTTGGTCGTTCTAATTTGGCATTGACTTGTTTCTTCCAGTCTTTGGTCATTCAAGTTTCCTCTAATGCCATTAAAATCATTATTTTCACCAGCCCCCTAGGTCTAGGTTTGTCGGTTGCCAAGTACCTTTTCAATGCTTAATTTTTCCTATGGTTGGGATCGATTTTTATAAAAGTGCAAAGTAAGTCCTAAGTTTTCATGCCCAAGGGTCAATTTCCCTGTGGGCCTAGTAGTGGTCCCTTCCTTTTAAATAACTTTTGCAGTATGTGCAAAATTAGGTTTTTACATTGGTCATTCGATCATCGTAGGCTGATCACTACCATTCCCCATGTGCCCATGCTTTTTTATTCCCTATTATTTTATTCGCACGGGCTAGCGGGCATGAGACACGTGTCTTATACATTGGTGAGCCTAGTCCCCTTGGTAAAGATAGTTGGCACCATTGGAAGAAGATCAACAATTTTCATTAAGTAATGTGGCTACATCATGGTCACTCCCCATGTGCCCGTGTTGTTTTATTTCTTATTATTTTAAACACACGGGCTAGTGGGTGATAACCATGTGTTATGTCTAGTGGTGGGACCATTTCATTCTGAAGGATCACCAAGCGGACCTTTGTAAGGATCAAACGACCGATGTATCGACACGTGTCACTTTTTATGGGACCCACTAGGCTTTGGAGATGGCATTTGTTTCTAGAGAATAGAGATTGATAGTCAATGGTGGGTGACATGGGTCAATCTTGACCACTCCCAACCATCCCGTGAAGGGCCCGCTTGTGTCTCATGTTTTCAGTGAGCAAGAGAGTGAATGCCAAGTGGAACATTTTGAAGGATTTAATGGATTCTAGTGGAGAGAGAATGCTGCTAAATTTATTCAAGAGGGAACTGTGATAAAAAATGTTGCCATTTTTTAGAATATTCTTTTGGCACATGTTTGAGATTTCGGTTGTCAATTCTATAAGTTGCTATTATATGTGGCCCAAAGGTGAAAATAAAGCAAGGAAGGGTACGAGCTGATATTATGAGATCAAATCAAGGTCACTCCCTGCTATCCTATTATGATGAAATGCAAGTGTATTAATTCCCATGGGTGAGCGGGTAACTATGACATGACAAACTTTATTTAATGCTAAGTATGTGGTTGAATGTGTATGCATAGTGGATGCATATCTACTTGGGGCTTTTCTAATTAGGAAAAGGCACTAATAGCACACAATTAAACTTTGTCATGATTAATTAGATTGATGATAACTATTTGTTAATTTATCTTAAAATGTGATCAATGACTAAGATTTAAAAATCAAAGCAGATTGTTGTTAGCTCGCACGCACAAGCTTTTCTTGAGTATTAATGGTTGGCATGCTTGCATGGCTTAGTATAATGATGACCGATGGCTATATTTTTCATTTAGAGATTGAAAATTAAGTTAGGTCTGAGAGTAGGTTGGTGAGTATTTTTTGCTAGTTATGGATCTTCTTACATTCTTATTTTGGTTATTTTGAAAATGAGTAAGTCAGGAAAGTCTGTTAAGCCATTCTGAAGGTCCAGGAGACTGAATTTGCTTGAATCTAAGTACAATGCTCTTGAAGATGAAATTGAAACACAAGGAGTTGCTAAAGCACCCATGGGTAGAAGGGCACACAGGAAATTCAAGAAATATGGTGTAAGGAGTAATTACCCCTTGACAAGCCAGACTGTTTCAGAAGAATTGGTCAAATTTAAGGGGAAAGAGCTAGTTGAATATGAAAAGAAGGCAAAGAAAAGGTGCAAGTATTGTAAGGATTATCTAGGGAGACATAATTCTCCCATTGAGGCTTCTAATAGCCCTTCAAATAGTGGAGGTGCAACTAATCCAGAGTGTGGCCATTATCCACTTTCCCTGGTGCCTTATGAAGATTCTTACGAGGAAGTGGTGATTGTTCCTCCAGCTCCATCATGAACAAGACGTTGGTGAGCATACTTTGATGCTAATGACTTAGAGTGATGTCTCTGCCTCATTTTTATTTTTGATGACACCATAGCCAACATATTAGGATCGTCCTCTTCAACATGTTTGTGGCTTTTTGTTTTTTGTGTTGATGTGGAAATCTTTTGGGCTAGTGTGTTAGAGAAGTGCTAGACTTACAAAACTACTTTAAAAAGGAGAGAATTGAGCATCTAATTAACAAAACTACATTATTCTCTAATATCACTTAGATTATTAACAAAAGATTAAAATTTTGCATTGCTAGCTATAATAATTTGAATCAAACAATAAAATAACTATAAATAAATCAATTAAAATAAAATAAATTATAAATAACAAAAAAAAAATGATTACACATTATATTTGTCATAATCTAATGTTATATAATTCAAATTATGAAATGAAAATATTCGTAATACTCAATCTTCATAAAAAACAGGGCAAAAAGAGATGATAAAAGCTTCAGGAGGCATGAATGAGCAGTGTAGTTAGTGGAGAGTGTGACAAGCACGATTGGAATCTTTTGTAAAAGAAGAAATTTCTGAGATCTTTCAGTAGGTAGCGGGAAGTTTACGTAAAGAATGACAACCACAAGCATAAACAACGAAATTTCTTAGGCTTTTTCGATAGCATGAAATATACACAAAAATTGACAACGACACTTATAAATATATGAATTTATTTTCTCTGAAGTCATAAATCTGGTACCGTTTTCTTATTACTGGACTGAAATTTCTCTTAGAACGAATACTTTTTTTATATATTGAGAAAATGCAATGTACATGAAGAGAAATGCAGTTAGAAACTGCAAAAGAAAAAATCAGCAATTACATAAACAACATCAAATACATATCCAACTGAAGAAAATTGCAAAGAGCAACACAATTATAGCACATAGCAGCAAGCTGGAGCAACAACATGACCAAATAGAACAACAGAGACGTAGATTAGCAACATATGCAGTGAGTTGAAGCAACAAGATCAAGACTAGGACCTCAGAGCTTGTGATATATGAGGACCTTTCTTGCTTAATAGTTGGTTCACTTGTAGTTCAATTTGATGAATCTGGCCCTCTAGCATAATATTTTTTTCAGACTTCGCCTGAAATTGCACGAATAAAGAAGCAAGACAATAAAATGTTTCAGAGTAAAGCTTTAAAATTGCAGCTTCTTGGTGATTGCAATGAATGTTAAAAATTGCTTTACATCTGGTTCTCCATATATGCAACAATATGATATGTTTGATACTAGTAGCAATAACATTATCATGCAGCCTTGTCCCCAAAAGAGCCTCTTTCCATCTTAATTTATGATCAAAAATAGCAAGCAAGTCATTAAAAATAGAGTTCCGTTATTTTTTAACAAATTGGCAGCCCCAAAAAATGTGCCATATATCTTCATTTTTTGAACAAAAAGGACATTTACTCAGCTGAATCTTGATACATTTTAACCTGCCCCTGATGGGCAGCTTACAATGGAGCACTTTCCAAGCAAGTAATTGAGCATCTGAAGAAGCTTTTGATTTCCAAATTTGATTAGAAAGTTTGGCCCAAAATTTTTCACTGAATCTACAATGCCACTTAAGATTTAAACGAGGATTCAAAGGCTGGACAGGAAGCAATTGTAAATACAACTTTTTTAAAGGAAATTTGAGAGAAGGATAAACTCCCACCCAGAGCCAATCTTTAAAAAAATTGCAGTGTAAGGGAGTACATAGTTTCATAGCCAATTCCACTAGAACCAAGGAGTAGACAAAAATCAAGAATGGTCTAAATTTATTACTTAGCTTAAATCGAGCTTTGACAACATGCCATGGAAGCCAACTCAAAGTGGAGAAATCCCAAAGATCACCAACATTACATACCCCTTTTTTGAATAGAAAATATGACTGTTTCAGAAAGCTTAAGGCTAGGGGCTGCTCGTGATAATGGATGAGTTTGTTCCACCAAATGGAAGAAGTGGAGAAGCTAAATCCATGTTGAAGAGAGGCCTCTCTCCATTGTATAAGATGACAAACACATTGCCAAGCCTTCCAAATTGATTGAAGGGATGGAGAAGCATGAATTGAAAATGAGGGGGCATGAAGGATTTTTTCAAGTGATCCCACTGGTTGCCATTTACCTTTGACTGACGCTGAGTTGATTTTATTCCTTATAAGAATCTTCCAAGGTTCCTCACCTTTGATAGCTCTTATAATCCATTTAGCATCCAAACAAATACCTTGAGTTTTAGGATCAATTAACCCAAAACCCCCTTTGCATTTAGGTTGAATGCAGTGGCTCCATGAAGTGGATATAAATCCCCTGTTGCCATCCCATTTAGACCATAAAAATTGTCGAATAAGCTTGATAAGTCTTCATAACCTTTGTTGGAAGGCATCCAACAAGACGAATAATAGACGTGTGTGGAAAGAAAAAATTTATTGGCAACTTGGATTTTACCAGCCAAGGAGAGAAACTTATTTCCCCAACTAAAGAGTTTATTTTTTAGTTTGTTTAGATACCAACTCCACATATCGGAGAGGGAAACCCCAAAACCAAAAGGTATCCCAAGATACCTGATGATTTCACCATGTTTAATATGCTTCCACTCATGAGGAATCCAAGGAGGAGGAGGTCCTACCTGAACCATCAAGAATTCAATTTTATCATGAGCAAGTTTAGACCTTGAAACAGTTCAGTAAAGATCTAGAATTTCCATGACATTAGAAATATTTTTTTCAGAATTTTGTAGAAACAGTAAACTGTCATCAACATAATGTGAATTAATAACCTCAACATCTTTTGGAATAGAAATTCCAACAATGAGCTTCATTTTATTGGCATTCTCTAGCATATAGCCCAATGCATCAGTTGTGAGGACATAATGATATGGAGCAAGAGGACAACGTTGTCAAATAGATCTTTGTAAGGGGAATGAGTCTGTCATCATATTATTAATAATAATCTGAGCATTATCATCTTGGAACAACATTTGAATATGTGCACAAAATTTAGGCCCAAACCCCAGCCATTGCAACATTCTAAGGATAAAGTTCCACCGAATTCTATCATACGCCTTGTCGAAGTCAAGTTTAATTAAAATCACATTTTGACCAGTTTGTTGGGCCAAATTACAAGTTTCCCAAGCTAGAATAATATTTTCAAGAATAAATCTGCCTATAATAAAACCTGTTTGCTTAGCTCTAACAATTTCTTGCACCACAGGTTTAATCCTGATTGACAAGGCGTTTGCAATAATTTTATAAGAGGTATTAAGCAGAGTGATAGGACGCCAACTGGATATAGTGTCCTCCTTTTTCCCTTTGGGAAGAACTTTAATTATTCCTCCATTAATATTTGGGCCTAGAGATCCTTTCGTAAAGGCTTCCAAATATAAACAATAAAAATCATCCTTAATAAGATGCCACATAGCTTGATAGAACTCCATAGGAAGCCCATCACAACCTAGACTTTTGTGAGGGGCCATAGAGAAGAGAGCATTTTGTAATTCTTCCAAGGAAAGTAATTTGTCAAGGTAACGACTGTACTCAAAATTAATTCAAGTAGGAATATGATCCTTGACAATGTCCTCAAGTACTTGTTGGATATCCTGCCATTGATCATCTTGAAAAAGGTTTTCATATAATTGTTTGAATAGATTGCCTATTTCAGAAGGATCAGAGTGTAGAACATCATAATCATCTCTTATAGCAATGATTTTTTCTTTTTTTGTGCTTATAGCTGAGATAATTAAAATAGTATTTAGTGCCCTTGTTTCCTTCTTTTATCCAATGTAGCCTGGATCTAACTTTAGCCCCTTTCCCTTTATAATTATCAATTCTACACAATTGGGCTTCGGTAGCAGCAATGGAGTTTTGCAGCCTTATATTGCTAGGATCCATATTAAGAAGTTTTCTATCATGAACAAGTTTTCCTTGGAGGGATCTCTCCTTACATTTGCGTTGTTCTGCCATTTGTTTTCCAAAAGAATGAAGGAACTTAGTACAGTGAGCAATGGCTATACACCACCAATCAATCCAAGAACATCCTTCATTCGGTCTAGGTAGAGACTTCCAAATCACCTCAAGGGCAACCAAACATGAAGGATTCTTCAGATGATAAACATTTAGTTTGAAAGGAAGAGAATTGTCAATGTGAGGATTTTGGGATAGACTTATATTGCAAACAATAGGGTAATGATTGGAAAGAGTAGTAGAATAGTCAACTTGGACACATTGACCCTGAAAGTCATGGGTCAAATGCAAAGAGGGAGCAACATAAAATCTATCAAGCCTACTCAATTTTCTGTCATCTCCTGTTCTACAGTTGGACCAAGTAAACTAGTTTGAGGAGTGACTAGAAAATTTATCATAAATCAGATCTATCACACCTAAGGAGTTTCGACAAAACAACCAACTATCAAATTCATCCTTACTGAGATTAGATTGTTTAGACCAGCTGCAATCTTGGCAGTGTTCAACCATGTTAAAGTCATTGCCAAGAATCCAATCTGCATTGGGTAGGTTATTGACCATCCACTCCCACAATTGAACACGTCCTTTAGTATCATTGAAGGCATAAATAGAGCAAAATCCTATAAGTTGTCCATTGATAATAGTGAGAATCCAAACACAGCAGTGTGAAGGGTCCTCACCCTTATCAATGACCAACTTTGAGAGCCAAGATGAAAACCCAATTATAGCTCCACCTTTGCCATCCGGATGAGAAGTGTGCAAAAAAGTAGCATCCCTCCATATATTGTTTAAAGATGTCTCAAGTCTTATGTGACTGAGTTTAACTTCTTGGAGGAATAACACATCAGGTTTCCACTTTATCATAGCCTCTTTAACTTTATACTTATGATGAGGGAGTGAAATCCCTCTGACATTCCATGACAAAAGTCTAAGCTTCATGAGGGAGGGAAGAAGAATCATCTTCCTGAGTCAGAACACTGAAGCTATTATCAAGAGTAAGGTCTTGCTCTTTGTTCTCACGATTTTTGGCAGCAAAAGAAGGGGATTTGGATCTCTGATGAGAGTGAGAAGAAGGGGTAGATGGGTCAATAGAACATGGTTGAGAAGAGAAATGAAGGGGAGGGGGGCTAAAATCATGAGCATCTATCTTGGGAGAGGAAGGAGGGGAAGAGGAAGGTTGCTCATGAGGTGTAGGGCAAGCAGAGGAGGGAAGGGAAGAGGAAGAAGGCACAAGAGGTGAAGGGAAAGTGTTAGGACAAGAAGAAGGGGCAGGAGGCTCCTTCCTTTTCCTAACCACTCTCCATCCATCAGACATAACCACATCCTTAAAGGAAGAAGGAGGCTCAATAGACGCATCAACAAAGATGGAAGGTGAGGCAGAGGAAACAAGTGACATGTTAGAAGGAGGAGACTAAATGGAATGAGTGGGTCTATGGTCACTAGGCTGAGAAGACAACGATAGTTGAACTATTTTACTTTTTTAGATAGGGAAATCATGAATCAAATGGCCTTCTTTCTGATAGTAGAAACATGCATTTGGCTTATTCAAGTAGACTATGGGCTGGTCTAGTTCAAATCCTGGGCCAATCAGTGTAATGCTCTCAGGCAATGGCTTGATCAAATCAACTTCTACACAGGCTCTAGGATGAACCCTTAAACTTGAGTATTTGTCTGAATTAAGTTTACACCAAATCACTCTGCCAAGGTCTGCAACAATGTCTCTTAAAAATGGTCTAAATGCCAAGTTAAGAAAAGGAAGTTCAATCCACATGGGGTAATGTGACCTAGATGGTCCTTCAAGATGAAAATTAAAATTCCATGCTTGCAAGTAACATATTTGTCCACAAATAACCCAAGTGCCATACTGTAAAACAACTTGGGCATGGTCTACACATTTAAACATACATGAGACATAACCTTTACCAAGGCCTCTTAGGGCTTCAATTTCCCAACCCCTACTTTCCCGATTCATACGAGCCCATTTATAAAAGTTTGTTTCAAAAGGAATGCCCTTAATGAAAAATAAAATTACAGTTCTGGTTTGACATTCAACAATAACATCCATTACATCATCAAGAAGCTAAACTTTTAAATTTTTACCCGATTTCATGGAGAGCGGCTCTTCCGGTGTTACTTTATCTGATTCTTCATTGATTCCAACTTTGGGAATGGCGGCTTCTGCAATGTGTTTAGGTAAGGCAGGTCCGTGTTCTTCCAAAACACACTCATTCACCATCTTTTCTACAATGTCTGGACCTAGGTTATCACCAGCTTGACGGGCCATGGATTTAATACACATAGTGAGCTTAGCCGTAGTAGAAATGGCTGTGTATGGGTTGCAGAGGAGGCACGGTCGCTAGGGTTTGTTCGCACTCTTCTAGAAAAGTGTTCTCCTTCTTAATGAATAGTAGAATTCTAGAACAAATACTTGTATTTAAGGAAAAGCTTATACGGTAAGGGTTTTTAAATTAGAAATAGTACTTTGGCTTTTCAGCGAAGAAAGTTTATTGATTTTATGGAAAAAAGACAAATATTTCTGTGGTCTATTTGTGTAGAAGTAAAAGGACACCCTCCATCTATTTATGGGAAAAATTTAATATAGTTTGAAATGGATTAGGTTTATTTTGAAATCCATATGACATGGACTTTTATAGTTGTAATGTTGATTTTAATATTTAGTATTGTAGATGTTTCTTTTTGAATTTTTTTTAGGTTTTTTCAATATCGCACCACGATGGAGGTAATATCCCGAAGTTTAATCATGATGTGGATTTAATACAGAAAACCGTCATTTTGTTCTTTCACACTTTCTAAAATTATTGACGTTTGTTAAGTATCCAATAAAGTTATTAAGTAAAAATATATTCTTTTCTTTTATATTTTTCAATTTTCTTTTATACTTTTCAAATTTTTTATTAAAGTATTACAAATGTAATAATTAATAAATATGAGTTGCATGATTTTTTTCTTTCACACTTTCTAAGATTATTGACGCTTGTTAAGTATTCAATAAAGTTATTAAATAAAAATATATCTTTTTCTTTTATATTTTTCAATTTTTTTCATTAGAGTATTTTAAATGTATTAATTAATTTATGAGTAGCATTTTTTTTGAATTTGTCTTATAATATTATTATAATTTAATTTTATTATTATTGATTTTTACAATTCTATTTTGATTCTTAGATCTCTTATTTATCATTCTAGATCAAATTTGTGGGTACATATTTGATCTAAGTCACCTTCAACACTATTCTACTTAAATATCATATGTTTCTACAATCAAATGGTCAAATAGAAATTTTACATCTTAATTGCACCAACAAGTGAAAAATAGTTGTTCTACTTTTATTAGCCAAAAATCACCTTTGACCTTCCACACTCCACATTTTTGAATCCTCAACTTGTAAAATTTAATATTTAAATTTAATCTTTGGTAACCAATTAACTAGCCATTATGAGTTGAACTAACACATGTTTATGTTAATTTGAGTGTCACATTGTTGTATTTAAAGGAATGCATTCACTTATTTATAAACATCAAAGGTTCTGCATGGAGAAGGAATAAAGACATTCTTGAAGGTATCAAACAATCAAAAACAAAATCCCAATGATGATCAGTAGATCATCAACACACAAAAATGCAAAGATAATTGGAGATCACACCAAAAATTGTTGAAATTAACTTATCCAAACTACACATTTACACAATAAGATTCACAACTGAATCCAACCAATCTAAGCAACTACAAGTGCTAACAAAAACTAATCTACTAATAATATTCATTAAGGAATAATTAATTTTATTCTCTGCAACAATGAACATTGTAAAAGATAAAAAAATAAAATCATTAGTTTATCCTGTGTATCCCCCATAATAAACATTGGGAAGAATACCAAGTAAACTACAAAGTGTTTGAAATCAATCACGAGCAAGAGGCTTTATGAAAATATTAGCAATTTATGTTGGAGTGAGAGAATATAGAAGTCCAATCAAGCCTTATCGAAGCAACTCATGAGTGTACTGGTGTTGGATGTTGATGTGATTAGTCTTGTCGTGAAATGGTGGATGTTTACTCATTTGAATAGTACTTTGATTGTCACAATACAACAATGTGGAGCCATCCTAGAGTTGGCAATACCCATTTATAGATACCAATGTGAGCATGTTATAACACTCTTGTATTTGTGTGAAACAAGAAATTATTTCTATCTTCATCCCTCTCTCCCCCTCTCCCTCTTTGTAGACCTCTATATCTATATCTCTATATACCTCTTCTCTCTATATATATTGCTCCTTCTATCCCTCCCTCTCTTTATCTCCTTATATCTCCATCTCTCTCTAGCCCTATCTCTCTCCATCTTTAGATCTATCACTCCCTCCCTCTATCTCTATCTTTCTATTCCCACATTCTCTCTCTCTCTCTCTACTTCTCTCTAACTACCTATCTCTCTATACCTATTTCTCCCTCCCTCCCTCCCTCCTCTCCTCTCTCAATCTCTCCACCTTCCTCCTCTCTCTACTTCTCTCTCAATTCTCCCTCTCCCTCTCTCTCTCTCTATGTGTGTGTATATGCATATATGTATATATCAACTTTATCTCACCTCTCTCCCTCCCTCTCTCCTTCCCTTTCTACTTCTCTCTATCTCCCCTTTCCATCTCTCTACCTACCTCTCCCTCTATAACCCCCTATCACTCTCTCTACCTACCCCTCTACCTATATATCCCCCCTCTCTCTCTATGTAGCTCTCTATCTCATATATACCTCTTTACCTCTCTCTATATCTTCCTTTCTCTCTCTTTGATGTGCACCAAGATGTGATACAAAAAGGGGAGGAAGGTGGGGAGATTGAGAGTGAGAGGGAAGGAGGGAGGGAGAGGTAGAGATGGAGAGAGAGAGATGTAGAGAGAAGGATCTCGAGTGCGAGAGAAAGAGGGGAGAGAGAGGGAGAGGGAGAGAGAGAGAAAGGTGAGAGAGAGAGGCGAGAGAGAGAGAGAGAAAGGGAGAGAGAAAGGTGAGAGAGAGAGGCAGAGAGAGAGAGAGAGAGAGAGAGGTGCAGAGATTGAGAGGGAAGGAGGGAGGGAGGGAGAGGGAAAAAAGTATATAGGGATATGTAGGTAGAGAGAACTAGAGGGAAGGAGAGATGGAGAGAGAGGTGAGAGAGAGCAATAGAATGAGGTAGGTAGAGAGGGAGGGGCAGATAGAGAGAAGTAGAGAGGGAGGGAGAGATAGGAAGGGAGGGAGAGATAGGGAGGGACGAAGAGAGAGATGAGAGAGAGGTGAGATAGAGAGGGGGGGGAGGTAGGGAGGGAGAGAGAGGTACTATATCATGGTTTCAACATCCTTGGAAAGTGTCTCTAGGAACATAGGGTATATTAAAAAAAATAATTATAATATTAATTCTCACCATTGTTTGTAATATATTCATAAGGGGTGATGGGTCCACTAGTTTAATAGTAAAGGTGTTAATAGTAAAGGTGAATTGTGGACATAAATATATAATATTGTTTTCCCTACATCTGGATGCCTAGAATGGGATAATAAAATATAAGGAAAGGATTAGTGAGTGACTATTGGGATTCTCCATGTGAGTGATAGGAAAGATGCAATAGGTGTCTCTTGATATTCTATCATTTATTGAATTTAATGTAATGTTTATCTTCCATGTTTGGGAACCCAAGTTGGAGGGAAAGTATTGGATCCAAAACCAATATCCTTTCATATTTTGAGGAGGTATTCCAAGGGTTGGGGATGTTTGGAATGAAGGGTCATCTTTGAAAGCCTTCTTTGGGCCTTAAGATGTCTTCACAAGTTTATAAATTTAGCCTCTTGGATGTAGAAAGTATGAGTAGAAGTTGAATGTAGAGTTTCATTGTAGGAACAAGGATAGGTTGAGGAATAAGGAGGTTTTTCATAGGTGCATAGGTGATGCCATGGTGGAGGAAAAGAGGAAAATGAAAGTTATTGTATTATAATCTCATTTTCTTTAAGATAATGCATATTTGACCTATCTTCTTGGTGGAGTTTTTCTCATAAGTGTTTCTCCATGTGAATCATGTGTTATGTGACGATCTTGTGTTTTTGATTTGTGCCTCATTGCTACTATCTTATGGTGATGTTATTTTTTATATTTTTTATAAGTTCACATAAGTTAGTGTTTATAAGCATGTTATGTTGGTTGATTTTTGACATCATAAAGAAGATATGTCTAATCATGATAATTCTATATTAAGGAAACTTGATTTTCAGATTTACATATTAGTTTCAAATTTGTATATAAGTTTCAAATTTTCATGTTGTTACAGTCCACACCTTGTATCTCATTCATTGAAGTCATATTTGGTTAGAGATTGAAATTCCTAATAATTAGTTTTATAACTTGTTTATTTCTCATCAAGCCTCTCCTCTAAGGAGGGATAGGCTCCCCATAGAGGTTTCTACCTCTATCTATCTTCAAAAATGGGATATTCTTCCTAAAAGGGTGAGCCTATACAATATAGAAAAATCATCTTCACAACATTATTTTCACAAAAAACACAACATAGAGTATAAGAATGCAATTTACAACACAATTCATTCATATCTACATACAAAAATTAAAAAAATATAAATCAAAGCATAAGGTGCTTGTACATCCAAAGAAACACCAAGGAAAATGTTGTTGAAAATGAGGCCACAAGCTGTGGGAGGTTGGGAGGGCAACCCTCCACGTTGGCGGAGGGTATCCGGTGGCAGGATATGTGGCTCCTAAGTGGGGCCTTGATGATGAGTTGGATGGTGTTGGTAGTGAAGGATGAAGATGATTTGGTTGATGGCATCAACATAAAGTTCCTTAGCCTTTGGTGTGATCAAGAAACGATGAATTTGGAGGTCTCACGCATATCAAAGTGAGCCTCGCATAAGGGGCCGGATGTGCAGGATAGAACAATCATGCAAGGAAAAATTGCCTTGCATTGAAATAATGGTAGGCTAGTATGGAGTTGATGTGGCTTAGTAGACATGGGCTTTATTTATGGGTGAAGATGTTGATGATTTGGCATTGTCCAGTTTGTAGTGTGTATGTGCAGTTAAAGGTGGTGTGCGAGTTGGTAGGTTGCACTCAACTTCTGGAGTCTTCCAAGGATGGCTTCAACTGGGTGCTCCAAGTTCATAATTTCTATCTCAGTGAAAGGGTTGGAGTCGTTTGGAGCATATACGCTCATCTCTTTGTAGGAAATGGAGAGGCAAGCCACATTTTGAGAAATTACCGACCAGAGGCTTAAGCATATCCTACTTAACATAGATCCCCTCATCGTGGCTATGGTTAAAATGATTTTAGGGAAGGGCCATCTTTCCCAGAAGGAGTACGTGAGGGATAATGCATACATTTCCTCATGTTTCTTAACCTCTTTATTGGATATTGAAGTGCCAAAGGCGGAGGCCAGGGTGTTGTTAGAGTGGTTGTTTTGCCAGGATTTGGTAGGTGGCGTTGAGGACACTTTGAAGGCTATGTTTATTAGCAAAGGGATTCTGCATCATGCAGATATAGAGCTTCTTCGGAGTATGAACAAGGCAGTAAAATTTTTCCCTTTCCTCTTGGACTTGAAAGGGTTGGAACTCATGCAACACAAAATGATTACAACCATGGCGGTTGAGTACCTGAAAAAGCTTTTATGGCTAATGGTGATGAGTGGCTTTGATTAGGTGCAAAACTTTGAATCCTTCATAAAAATTAATGGGTTCCTGTGAATTGTTGGTTGTTTAGGTGGCTTGAATTTTCGTTCTGGCTGGTTGGGTGGATATTTTATGGTTTTTTTAATTTTGGCTTGGACATAGCCATTTTTGTATAAATTAAACTCTGTTATCTCTCTGGTAATCATGGGTTACATAGGTTTTTTTTGGGTTTTGATCGGGTGGATGTTATTCCTACTTAGCAGATGATTGTATGGTTTATTTTTAATATAATGTATCAAAATATTACGTATAAAAAAAAAAAGATGAGGCCACAAGCTCTCCTTCTCCTCACAAAATTATTTCTTTTCCAACTCTAAGAAAAATAGAGAAAACTCCCTACCAAAAAAACCAAGTAAAAAATCTAAGAAAAAAAAACCTTCCTTTTTTTTAAAAAGATAGATATATGGATTCAAGATTTTGAATCCTTGAATGAGGGAGTAACATTTGTCACTCTCTCAATCATCCTTTTAAGCACAACTTCACACAAGTTCTCACGCATGTGTGAAACTTTTGGGGAGATGAAAAGATAAAGAGAGTAAACCACTCCAACAAGCGATTTCAAATCTAATTAAGAGAGGGAAGGTAGACTAATATACTCCACCTCCAAATTCTCCTCTCATTAATAAGATTTTGGAGGATAAAACTCTTTCTCTTCCTAAATCTTCCACCCTACTTAATGGGTAATTAAGAAGGGTCATATCTTGGATATAATCCAAGATACAAACTTAATTTGACCCCTAACCCATAAGTAATCATCTTAGGGGTTCAAAAATGGAAAAAATATTCAGTTTAAAGGATTTTTTCATCCCAATAAAACCCAAGAAAAGTGAAATCCAAAATTCCAGATTAAAAGAGTCAACAAAATCCCAAAACCCCATATAGTGACCTATTTAGCTTTAAAAACATTAACCATATTAATAATCATTCAAAAATCACATCAAAATTTAAGTACAATACACATGAATCTATAGAATCTCCAAATGGACTATAGTCAAGTTTAATGTAGCTCAACACATAGGGTACCCCTAGTTGCCTCCAATTCCATTGGCCATGGAAGAAGTGTCTGCATAATACCTTTACACGTTAATATGTTCGATCAAAGTGAATAGATAAACCAACTAATTTAAATAATCCATAACATTACATTATCAAATTAGTATAACATCTAAAATTATCCCAGTTTCAAATTTGACGTGATTCTTAATATTAATATGTTACATACACGGGAGAACTAAGAGGGGGGTGAATCAGTTGTATAATTAAAAACATTCAAACCCTCAATATCTCTTCAACCATTAAACTCTTATTATGCATTAGCAAAATATAAACATATTAAAGAGTAATTCAAACACATAAGAACACTAGTTTTATGTGGAAAAATCGAGAAGGGAAAAACCATGGTGAGGATTAGCTCACATATATATGAATTACAACACCAAATATAATTAGGCTCATTGCCCAAAAAAGAAGAAAGGCTCACTATTGGGTGGATCACTACCAAGAAGAAAGAGGATAGAAGGATACTATTACAAAGAGTTTCACTATCTCAAGGCAATAGGAGAAATCCACCACTGAAACTTTATGCCATTCACAACCTTTGGTTCATTGCCTCTAGCAACTTCAAGCACATTGTAAATGTAGATCCTTTTGTTCACTGCATTGGATTCATAGGAATCATGCTTGCACTAAGATCACCAAAATTAGTCAACTTCACATCTTTCACACACCTACAAAACCACAATCATATCTTGCAATTTACCTTGATTATATATACCATCCTTAACCTAAATAATCCCAATTAGGTTGGCCTTAATAAAACATATACACCTAAAATTTGCAACACCGATATAGGTCGGCACCAAACACCTTTGTGGTAGAAATAAGTGAAGGATGATCACACCAAGGGTTAACTAGGACCCAAATATACATCACCATGATACTCTTTACATCCACAAACCATAAGGTACCTCCACGAATAATGTTAGCATGCCAAGTCATCCAAACCTGAACTAACACTACAATCAACCACATAATCGTTTCTCCAGGTCACACAAACCACACAAAAATATTTCACACCATCCACACATCTTAGAATATTCCAACATCATCAAAATAATCTACAACTCTACTGCAACCACCTAAAATTGAGAACACCATTATTTTGTGTAACCAGACACACTACCACATAACACAACTCACTAACCAACCTTGTGGAACACATCAACACTTAAAACCTCAAGGGAAGGAAGTTATAGATAATATAAGGTCATTCCTAAATCTACAAGAAAAGAAACCTTACTGCAAAGAAATGTGAAGCAATCTCATTTCTCCCAAATAACCTTCTACACAGACAAACAAAATATCAAACACAACATTCATTGTAGAATGATCTAGAACCCAAAAATCTAGATATAGAACATCAAAAACCTCTAATCATCATATCCAAACCATGTAGGTATATCTTCAACCATGAAGAAATGTAAATCACAACACTAAACACACCTTTGTCACTCTACACACTCTTTTATTCAAATTTTCTCAAAAGTACTTGAAAAGCAAGTGAACCAACTACAACTGCAAAACTTACTCATTCCATACCTCAAGCACAATATGATGATAACACCATAACACACACCAACAATCTTCCTAACCAACTCAGGCTACTCAAGCTTCCACCAAACTCTGCAACTATATTGTAGGTTGACAACATTAGCAACATTGTGTTGACATCAATGGCAACACCACAACTCAGGCTTCCAACAATCCCCCCCTTTGTCATTGATGGAAACACAATTTTTTTGAAAAACCATCAATAACAAAAGCAACTCTGCATCAAGTAGCACTCCCCTTGACTAGGGAAATTCTTACTACTCTCATTCTCTTGCTCCTAAGTACTTTCTCCCCATGTGGTCTTTAGACCATATTCTCTTGTGTACTATGGTTTTTCAACCATTCTAACTCTCTCACCCTTTGACAATATTCTTTTTGACATTTTCATATACCACTTTGATATTGATTGCAACATTAATAAGAAACTACACTTTCTCTTCATTGCTCTCACTTTTCTAAACTCTCCTCCTTATGGTCACAAGCTATGCTCCATCTAACAACACTAACTGAAAACACCACTATATAATCCCCCTAGGAGGTAACCTCCAGCATCATTCTAGGACCAAGGATGTATCTTGAAATGTTTCCTGAATAAATGCATACACTTATGCATCTATTTGAAAGGAGGGGAAATAAACCCTAACATTTTTTGAAAATACTCAAAAGTATCTTAAGGAAGAGCCTTTTGTAAAGATATCTATAACTTGATCTTTTGTAGGAACATACTCTAACTTCACCTCATTCTCTACAACTTTCTCTCTTAAAAAGTGACACCAAATTGAGATATGTTTTTTCTTGAATGCATTACCAAGTTTTTGAAATATTGATTGTACTTGTATTATCACATAAGATAAAAAAGGTTAATTATTTGATGCTCTGATATCCTTTAATGGTTTCTTCATCTGCAACACTTGTGTGTAGCATGATTGTACTACAATATACTTTGCCTCTATAGTAGATAATGGCATTGAATCCTACTTCTTACTCAACCATGAAACCAATCCGCTTCCAAGAAAGAAAGCACCACCACTTGTACTTTTTGGTCATATGTACAACATACCCAATCTACATCTATATATGCACTCAAGGATAAATCAATATCCCTAGGATACCACAAACCACAGTCCATATTTCCCTTCAATTATCTAAATATCCTTTTCATAGCTGCAACATGAGATTCTTTGGGATCTTCTTGATATCTTACCACAAGGAAAACTGCATGCATGATATTCGGTCTAGTAGTAGTTAGAAACAACAATCCTCCAAACATCAAACTAGACTTACTTTGATCAGCCTTAAAAGATTCATCATTTATTCTCAACTTACAACTAGTGACTAGATAGGGGTACAAATTGGTTTAGAATCCTCCATTCCAAACTTCTTCAATATTTTCTTAAGATATTTTGACTGCGAAATGAAAATTCCTTTTTCTAATTGACTAATTTGTGATCCAATGAAGAAATTCATCTCCCCACACATTGACATCTCAAACTCTTTTTTCATTTCCTCTAAACATAATGTCATCCACATACACTACCACAATCAAAATTTTTTCTCCCTCAACTTTAAAATAAAGATTGCTATCTACAGAACCTTTTATGAATCCTTGTTGCAACAAATACTTGTCCAGTCTTGCATACCAAGCTCTACGAGCTTGTTTGAGTTCATACAATGCTTTCTTCAATTTTTAGACCATATCAACATCATATGATAAATGAAATCCTTCAAATTATTCAATGTATACCTCTTCTTCCAACTCACCATTGAAGAATGCAGACTTTACATCCATTTGATAAACTTTGAAATCTCTATGTGTTGCAAAAGCCAAAAAAATTCTAATAGCTTCCATTCTAGCCATTGGAGTAAAAGTCTCCTCAAAATATATATCTTCAACTTACAAGTAACCCTTACACATAATTCTAGCCTTATTTCTAATAAATTTTCCATCCTCATTTAGTTTTTTCCTAAAAACCCACTTACTTCCTATCACATTCTTATTTGTAGGTATTGGGACCAATTCCCATGTTTGATTCTTCTCAATCTGTTATAATTCCTCTTTCATAGCTTTCATCCAGTTCTCACCCTTGGATGCCTTAGTCACTAGTTTAGTTTCCACCTCTGAATGTAAACAAAAATTTACTTGTTCATCTATCATAGTTGCTTTTCTTCTTGTCAACACACCTTTTCTCTTATCTCCAATGATTTTATCTTCAAAATGATTCTTCTACACATACTCAAGAGTCTTAGGGATCTTTTCTAGATCTTCTTCCTCTTCAATTATCATCTATTTTTCTTTCTCTTCTTCACTATAAGTGGATTCATCAAATTCATACCCTTCTATTAGTACTAAACTCTACAGTGGATCTTCATCCACCTTAACACTTGCAAATTTCAACAATCTTTTTCAACCTTTTATTATAGCACCAGTAAGATTTTCTTCTTGTAGAGTATCCAAAGAAGATTCCTTCATCAAATCTATCATCAAACTTTCCTAAGTTTTCCTCACCTCTTTTGATATAGCATTTGCTTCCAAAAAATATGAAATACTTTATAGTAGGAGGTTTACCATACCATAACTCATAGGGAGTCTTTGAACTGTTCACTCATTCTTGATCTCTATTAAGAATGTAGACTATAGTATGTATAGCTTCTCTCCAATAGACATCTAGTAGATTTTCTTTCTTCATCATTGTACTAGTTGCTTCTTGAACTGTTCTATTATTCCTCTCTAGAACTCTATTTTTCTAAGGAGCCTTAGGGGCTAATAAATTCCTCTTAAATTCATGATCTTCATAAAAATTGTTAAACTCATTTGAAGTAAACTTACCACCTTTATTAGATCTCAAGCACTTGATTTTCAAATCCATTTCATTCTCAACCATAAAATTAAATGCTTTGAACTCATCTAGAGCTTCTGATTTTTCTTTGAGAAATTTCACCCAAGTCATTATAGAATAATCATCAATCATTAACATGAAATACCTATCACCATATGAGCTTCTTATTCTAGTAGGTCCACATAGGTCTGTATGCACCAACTCCAAAGGACTTGCGGTAGAATATTTTTTTGTCTTGAACCTCTTCTTTGTTTTCTTTCCAGCCTAACATTCCTTGTAGATTGTATTGATAGGCTTTGTAATCTTTGGAAAATATCTCGCAACATCAATATAATTGATCTTCACTAGGCTATCAAAATTGATGTGACCCATCCTTCTATGTCATAGCCAACTTTCATTAATTTGAGACATAAAGCACTTTGTACCACTTCCTTTGAGCCAATAAATATTACCTTTTATCCTTGTTCCAACAATAACCAGATCACCAAAGCTTCCCTTTTTGATTTCACAACCACCATCGTGAAACACAAGATTATATCCTCTACTATACATATGTACTACACTTAGAAGATTATATCAAAGACCCTTGACATAAAGAACATCATCTATTTTATACTTTCCATCAAAGATAATTGACCATTTTCCATAAATATTAGCATATGTATCATCACCAAACTCAACAAGACCACCATCATAATTTTCAAGCTTAACAAACTTACTCTTACCACCTCTCATATTATTTGATCATGCACTATCAATTATCTAGTTATTCCTCTCTTCTCTTGTATGAAAAGTAGTCAACATAGTTCCTTCAATGTTGTGACCTATTACCAGAGCACTAGATTACCATGGAAAATCCAAGAAGGAAAAACCGCATTGAGGATTATCTCACATATATATGAATTATAACAATGAATATAATCAGGCTCATTTCCAAGGGCTCACTACCCAGAAAAAGAAGAAAGGATCACTGTTAAGAAGAAAGATGATAGAAGGAAGTTGTTACAAAGAGATTCACTATCTCAAGGAAACAAGAGAAATCCATCACTAAAAACTTATGCCATCCACAACCTTTGTCTCATTTCCTCTTGCAACTTCAAGCACACTACAAATGTAGACCCTTCTACTCACTGCATTGGAGTCATAAAAAATAGGCTCACACTTAGATCACCACTCTTAGTCATTTTCACATATTTCACACACCTTCTATAGAATCACACTCATCTCCAACAATTTACCTTTCATATATACCATCCTTATACTAAACAATCCTAACTAGGTCGGCCTTAATGAAACATATGCACCTAAAAAGTGCAACATCGAAATAGGTTAGAACCAAATAACTCCATGGTGGAAAGAAGTGAAGGACGAAAACACCAAGGGTTAACTAGTACCCAAATACATGTCACCAAGCTACTCTATACATCCAAAAACCATGAGGTACCTCCACAAATAGAGCTAGCACACCAATTCGACCAAACTTGAACTAACACTACAAGCGACCACATACACACTTCTCTAGGTCACACAAACCACACAAAAACACTTAAAACCATCCACACAACACCTTAGAATATTTTAGCATCATTAAAATATTCTAAAACTTTTCCACAACCACCTAAAACTGAGAACACCATTATTTTGTGCAACTAGACACACTGCAACAAAACACAACTCACTAACCAACCTTGTGGAACATCTCAGCACCTGAAACCTTAAGGGAATGAAGTTATAGAAAATATAATCTCATCCCAAAATTTGCAAGAAGGGAAACCTCATTGCAAAGAAATGCAAATCAATCTCATTTCTCCTAGACAACCTTCTACATAGACATAAACTATCAAACATAACTTTCACTAGAGAACAATCTAGAACCTAAAACTTTAGATATAGAACCTATTAAAACCTCTAATTATAACATCCAAACAATGCAAGAATATCTTCAATCATGAAGAAATGTGGATCACAAAACTAAACACACCTATGTCACTCCACATTATTTTATTCATTTTTTCTCAAAAGCACTTGGAAACCAAGTGAACCAACTGCAACTGCAACACTTATTCCATGGCTCAATCACATCATTGATGAAAAAACCACAATACACACCAACAATCTTCCTAACCAACTTAGGCTACTCAGGATTCCACTAAACTCTGCAACTATACTATAGGT
The DNA here is from genome assembly GCA_007258455.2 of Sequoia sempervirens. Taxonomy (NCBI): domain Eukaryota; kingdom Viridiplantae; phylum Streptophyta; class Pinopsida; order Cupressales; family Cupressaceae; genus Sequoia; species Sequoia sempervirens. The sequence goes on from VDFB02193867.1 coordinate 302,322,236, forward strand.
TGATAGCAATGACAACACTAACAACATTGTGTTGACATCAATGACAACACTACAATTCAAACTTCCAAAAAAATATACATCTAATTTGTATAATCATCCATCCATTACTCATACAATAAAACTTAGGTTTTCATAGCATAATTCTAAATAAATTATGTTAACTCAATCCTATGATTCATCATTGTATCAAATTTAGAAAATTCATCATCAATAGGTGCATAATCAATCATAAATTCTTCCACTCTAAACTTTTAGTTTCAATCATGAATCCATAGCAAAAAAAAATGAAACATAAAAAGCATCATAACATGATAAAGTGTCATCATAACTAAGAAAAATAGTCTGGATCATAGGTTGATCATGGAAGCGGGCCTCACAATTGTGAATTCCAATCTATACCTGCTTAAACATGAACAAACATAAACACATTAGTCATTCAAACAAACACAAAAAGAATTCCCTGTGAGATTCTTCAACATGATAAGAAGATGAAAACATGATCAAAATAACATGAAATAACAAGTAAATGAACATGAAATTCTAATCTAAGCTACTCAAACCCCATCACATAGGGGGATTGGTGTCACTTTGATGTGGAAAGTAGCCCTTTCCCAATCCCAATTTGATAAACTACAAGGTTGTTGATGCAATGCGATGAAATTCCTCCAAAGTGGTGATGAATTCAAGTAAAAGTGATGAAGATGCAAGTAGATTGGAGATAAAAATGACTATCGTAATTGTGCATAAAGTTGTGGATCCATATTCAATAGAGGAAGCCTCTATTTATAGGAAAGAAGTGTTGAAGAACGAGTAAATTTGGGCAATGTGGGACTCAAATGGGAACCGATAAAGGCTAATGAAAGCTATGGGGATATGTGCTCACACATGTGTGAGCACATTTTGGGAGAAGGAATGAGTTAAGGCATGTAGGTGAGAATGTAAGGGAATGTAAGAGAATTTAAGGAATATGGTTGAGGGTGTAAGGGAATGTGAGGATGTAAGAGAGGTAAATGCCCTTGTAAGAGACAAGATGGCATGTAAGAGGAATTGGATGTCTTTGTAAGAGGTATTAAAGGAATTTGTAAGAGGCTTTTAAAGCCTTTGGAGGGAAAGTCAATAAATGGGTTGTTCAGAGAATATTCTCAAAGAATATGCCTTTGTGAGGGAAAATAGGCTAATTAGTAATTAAAAGAAATGAATTTCATGTGCATCTTGGTTAATAAACCATGGGTTTATTTGACCGAGGTTAAGTTAAAAGCTAGCGGATTGGATAATGGAGATTAGGAGGTAGCTTAAGGTTAATTAATTAAGAATTAATTAACTTAGATGGGTTAGGGGATTTATGACATTTATTTAAATAAATTAGATTTATTTAATCAAATGAGAGGACATAGGGGTTTACATTAAATAATTTGATTTATTTAATTAAATGGAATGGACATTAGTGAGAATAAGGTGAATTAATTCAATAAATTTAATTATTTGATTAATAGGGGAAAGTGATGAATTTAACTAAACTTGATATAGATTATCTAATTAAATGGTTAGTCTGAAGTGATTTAGGAGGAAATGATATTAATTAATCAAATTTATATGAGTAATAATGATCAAGACTATTTAACTGTCTACAACAATATCACTTAAAAATTGGTATATAAGGTGTCACAAGGTTCCTATTAGTAGGATTTTAGTCTACTATCACTAGTAATCCAAAATATAAGGATGGATAAAGTGATGACTTCTACTATGCTCTTAAATGCTTATGCACCCAATATGAATGCTAACACATACTTAAATCAATGGTTGAATAATCACTATACCTATAAAGGAAGATCATTGCCCACCTCTCTCATCTAGGAAAAAGTTCAATCATTAGGTAACCATCATTATAATCCCATTCTAACCTAAAGATCTTCAACATCTTAATGACGTGACAAGGAGTCTTAAAATAAAAGGAAACTAACTCTCAATTTTTGAGGTGTGACTAATCCATTAACAATGTGAGGCTAGAAGAAAGTCTAGTATGAAATTTCTTAATCCACTAGATGTATATTTTCAAAGAATATTACTTATAGGGTAGAATACACACACAAGTGTGAATTTTGTAAGATTGTCAACCGATCTGAGTTTCCTTTGTTACCCTATCTCCAAGGGAGTAAAAGTTAAGGTCAATAAAAACTCTATTATAAGTTTAATAACTTTTATTGTCATGAAGGAAGAAAAGGATTTGTTATAGTTTACAATTAAATATCCTCTTCCCTATCAACACTCTCAAGGATAATTTGTAGTCTTTGTTATGCTTTCTTTGTTGTAGGTGGAGTTCTTTGGTTTTCCTTTGGTGGATTTGTCTATAGATAGTTATTGGTATGTTTTAGACCATGACTGGCATGTAGGGTTGAAAGTTGCTCTTCATAGTCTTTCCTACTACCCACTCTCTCTACTGGGGGGCTTTTAGGTCCATTTAGCTCTTTGTTATTGCTTATTATTTTGTTGGGCAGTGTGGCTACTCTTCTCTTAGTCCTGCTTTGATATAGTGATGTTTCTCATTTTGGCTCATGCAGGGAGTGTTTCTCTTGGTGCTAGGTGTTTGGGGTGGCCTTGGATGGAGTGGTTCTCAATCCTCATTTTTTTTATTGGTTTTGTTTCTTGAAAGGCTGAGGTGGTTGGTGGATGTGGTTGCTTCCATGGATCTGTTGGGTGGTTGTCTCTTGAACTGCTAGTCTTGTTTGTTGAGCTTTATGCTCTCTTCCCTTTGGGTCCTAAAGTTCATTTTATAGGATGGGGGTGTGCTTATTTTGACTATTGTGCACCTTCAAATGTACTGGCTCTTGGCTCAGATGTTTCTTTTATCGTGGTTGCAGGTTGAGGAGTGCTTTGCTTTTTCGTATTTACTCTAGTTTACCAATATGCCAAAGGATGCTATGTTGTTCCTTTCTATGGGTGTAGTTGCTTCCCTTCAGTTTTTACAAATTTGGTCTTGTTCGGAGGTGGAGACTACTCCTTTAGAGGTGTTGCCCTCTTCTATTGAGGTAGAGAGGTGTGTTGTGGATCAAGTGGGAAGTTCTATTTTATGTTGCTTAGGGACTCATTTCATCCTCCCCTATAGAGGGGATCCCCTTCCTATTGAGGTGGATGTTGGGTTGGTGTTGTGGGTTGACTAGTGTTGTGTGTTTGTTGGGGCTCTTCAGTGTTTTTCTCAGATTCCTAACTCTCCTATTGAGGTGGGGAGTTTGGTTTCATTAGATGGTGTTGTTAAGTGTTGTGTTGCAGTCTGGCTGATATAGGCTAATGGTTACTTGACCGTCTCAGGTAGTTCTTGGGTTCATGTTCCCTTTTGTATTGGGTTTAAGGATCCCATTAAAACCTTTCCTATTTTGTGCAGATTTGAGTAATCATGTTGTTTATTTTTTAATCTGCTACTGGTTGTCTTTGTTCTATTTTTTTGTAGCTTGTTCTTTATGTGTGGGTTTTAGGTCCTTGTCAAAACCTTCTTGTTAGTTGTTTCAGGTCCATTCAAAACCTGTTGTAAATGGTTTCAGGTCCATTCAAAACATGTTTTTCCTCTTTAATCAAAACACTCTCAAGGATAATCGTTATAATAGATACTTATGCCCAAGCTACTAGGACCCATAACCACTTTGATTAGGTCTAATTGTTTTCATATAAAAAAAGTTGAATTCCATTGCATACTCAAGTTTTAATTTCATTATAAACACAATAACCACTTTAATTAGGTCTACTTGATGATTGCTAATTCTCTTACTCATGCTTTAGCTAAAACTTATAACATGTCAAAATACTTTAATCAACTAGGCTTAAATTTGTTGTAGATCATCTCTTGAAATATTTGGAAGGTAAAGTCAACCACTAACACAATTGTTTGAACAAAATTATCTTAACCATTTGAAGTCTTAAATGAAAGGATAATACACTAGCATTGATTAGCTAAATTCCCGCATCTTCAACAATACTAAAATATCTCATTTTTAATTGTATGTCAATCCTCTTTATGTTTTAACAATATTATAACGTGTCTATATTTACAATAATCAAGACAAGTAAACTTAGCTTCTTATTATTATTGTGATGATCAATCCCATTTTTTTAAATGAGATTAGAATATTTAATATTATATATATGACCTACATATAATAATTAAATCAATCTTCTTATTTTTAATAATAAACTAATAGACTCTTTATTCTAAAAGAATACTATTAATCAAAATATATTTACTTATTATCAATATAGAAGAGTATATATATATATATAATAAATTAAATGAGCTTTAACTTTAATACTATTTAAAAATTGATATATTATTTATTATATCTATAACACTTGTATAATAGAAAAAATATATATTTTTGTTTTATTTTTTTATTTTTTCTTTTAACACCATTAAGATAACACAATTATTTGTTACCTATATATCTAACATATGTAAATAAATGAATATACCTTATGCAAAAATAGCCACACACAGGTGCTTTAAACTCAACCTAAAATTATGAAGATAATAGGATTAAGATGGGGAACACTTGGTGTGAGGGAACCCAATCAATAAATAAAGTGTCTTCACTTAAACCATAAAAGGCTTAAGAAAATCACAAGATTTAATCCTCTTTTAAAAACCATCATAAAACTATTAAGGATCAAGTAATAGTCAGACACCCTAATTCAATCTCTTTTTATTATTTTGAAGCCTATTGGCCTAGGGCATACAATGGGGAGAAGTTAATCTCTTGAAAAAACACACCGATTCTAAGAGATGGTAACATATGATACCATCCCATGATGATGGCAGGAAGTAGGTGGAAGAAGATGGAGATAGATGACTAGCACTTGCACCTATAAGAGGTTCAAGGGATAGCCAATAGGAAACTAATGATAAAATTTAAATATATTTTAATATTATATTACATTAAATGATATACTACAACAAAAATATAAGAATAACAATTAGACAAATTAAATAAAGTATTAAACTACAAATTTGAACTATACAAGTTACATGATATTTCTAAGATACAAATTGAACATAATAATTATATCTCTCTTATTGTTGTCACTTTATTTTTGTTGCTTTGAATTTCATTCCATCATCTATCATTTCTTATTATGCTCTACAATTTCCTTCACACTAAAGTTGTTCTTATCCTGTTGTTGATGCCTAATGTTTGGTTCCTCCTGCTTTGAACTTTTTTCCCTTCCCTCCCCCAAGAATTATTTCAACCTCTTGCTTTAAATACAATTTTTCATATGTAATATTTTTTTGTCATCAATTTTTGGCCAAGTTTTCCACCTTCAAGTCACAAAACAACTTGCAAGTTTTCACCAAAGCCTGAATCACAAAATAGCTTGCCAAGCTTATGTAGAGTTCCAGACTCAAATTTATGATCTCAAACAAAACAAAATTCAGAAATTACAAAACAAAAGCAACCACCTCTACCTTTAGAACCTAATAAATAGCACTCAGACTAAAGATACTATATAACACCAACAAATTTTATATCACTTCATTGTGATGCATTCACAATATGAATTAACACATAATAATAATAATAGTAATAATAATAATCTAGTTGATCCAAGATATGTCCACTATGATAACAAATTAGCAAACCCTGCAACCCAAGAGAAAACATAAAAAAAGTTAAAAATTGAATCTAAAATGTGAAGACTATTGAATGCAAAACCCATCGCCATAAATTTTAAGAAAAACATTTGAACAAGGAAAACAAAATTTAAATACAGTAAATAAAATTTGGATCAAACATTCAAGAGAATATTGGATATCTAGTTTGAACTCATTATCATGCATTCTCAAAATGAAGAAATACGATAATTTCTCCAGTCCAATTCCCAAAATAGTAACAATGACATTTTACTCCGTCTTCACCCACTCTCCAACCAACCCAATAAGTTATCATTGAACCAAGACAACTCCAACCAACCCAATAAGTTATCATTGGACCAAGACAAGGTTCAAATGCCACTACAACAATAGAGAAACATTTTCCCTCCAAGTGAATATCATTGCCTCTACAACCCAACATCCATTAATTTGAAGAATTCAAAAACTCTTACCCAATCAAATAAAATTAAACCCCAATATATGAATTTCAAATCAAACATATTGCAGTACACCCAAATAATTCATTTTATTTACTTTTTAAATTTTCTCAAAATGAACTAATATAGTAATTTATTTATCCAAAAACCAACCCGAACCCAAAAATAGATAGAAACTCTTTAATAAATATATACACTCTTTAATAAATATATACACAAGTGTCAAATAATTTTCTGTAAAAAAATATTCAATTAATATTTGTATATGAGCAATCGTAGGGATACTTTTTTCTGTTAAATAAAAAAGTAAGATATTGCTTAGTACTGGTTGTGATGTGCTCTTAAGTTTACCAAGTGAAAGCGAAAGCAAATGAAAACAATCAACAATCATTGCTTTGTATGATACATAAAAAAGTGTGTTTTTTCTTTTACCAATTAAACATTTAAATTCTAGCCCACATTACTACGCAGTAGGCGAAACAGATGTCAGAGCAGGAGGCATCCTAGGCAAGGCAGATAACAAGTAATTCTCTGTCAAGATTTGTGGTGAAATTTCTTGTAGCATTTTCCAATTCCTGAAATGAGAAACGCAAACTGAACCCACCCAGCTAGTTCCGAGAAGAGTCATCTTCCTCACGCTAGTCTGTTTTATCCTCTGTATTGCATTTTCCATATTTTTCCATACATACCCCCAATAAGAGAAACATCACAACTAGTCCACTACTAACAGCAATACTGATAACCATAACTGAGCGATTAGCCCATTTGGAGATTCTCTTAACTTTAATATAAGCAGTGGAATTGTAAAATTTACCTTTTGGGCTGTTAAGTTGCAGAGAGTAGACATTGGACTCCAAATAACAACCACTAGGATATTCGTCAGAGATATTGTACCTAAAAAAAGTAGCTTTGCAAGTGCAATTATTTAGGCAAAGAGATTTGCATTCATCTCTTGAAACCAACTCTATTGTAGACGCATTTTCATAAGAAAAAGTAAAATAGGAAATATGGTCCATCTCTGACAACTCGTAATCTTGTGCATTGCTATTGATTGTAGACCTCTCTGGATAGACGAGAGGACTAAGTGGAACATAGCCTGAACTGGGTTTGGAGGCATCAATCTGACTAAAAGCATCAGCCTCTGTTGGACAGTTGCACTGACCATCTGTGTAGATACCATAGTCACCACAGTTTCTAGGATACTTACATATAGTTAATTAAATAGTAGGGCCTGTCAAATAGTCAGTAAGAGATTTTCCAGTTTTTGGTTTGAAAGAATATAACTGAAAATTCCCATCTGAATCAATCTTAAGATGGAGGCAATTTTTAGGTATACAAAAATTCAATTTGATCAGAGTCAATGGATATCCAACATGATAGAAATTGAGCATCTCATTATCGAACTGTACATAATCTATGTTAGAAAGTGTGAACATCTTAAAATACATTTGAGCAGGTGCAGGTGCCATATACATACCAAAGTTGTCTACTTTTAAGGATTCATAGTAAAACCCTTAACTTGTAGCGGTCGGTGAAATATTTGTAGTAAGCTTCTATCCCACCTTCAACTTTTGGCTTACCAGGAGCGTATCAGTGGGATTGTCAAAAGACTGCCACATGGTTCCATTGGAGCTATTGAAGAGCACTAAGTTCCCCATTTCTTCTTCTTTGATCATTAGTCCTTGAAAATATTTGGAGGATGTATTTGTAGACTAGACCAGACTGCCATCTGCGTCCTTCAACACAAGATTTCCAGATGCAGTCAATCCAAGGGTTGCGTCGTCTTGCACCAAATGCTCTCTATTTGGAGTCCATACCATATGTAGGTCATTTGGATCAGTATAACCAGTCTGGGGATCATCATAACCAGTCTGGTAGATAGCAAAAAAAATTGCAAAAGAGTAGCCTATGTCACAAGGAACAGAGTAGCATAAGGATCCACATCCAAACCGCTGGATTTTACCACCATAACATAACGATTAGAGTACACCCAAAACCAAGGTAGTGATTATGGTGAGTGATGAATGAGTTAAATAGAAGTGAAATTGAGGAATTCTTTGGCTCCCAAAGAGTGTAGAGCCTCTTCCCATGCCTGGAAGCTTCTGGTTCTTTTCCAACTGAAAAATCAGACTGTCTAAGTGAGGCGTTCACCACATGCATTCACCCAAAAATATGATGATTTTACAGCTAGGAGATTTGATTTGATATGATCTTACAGATATGAGATTCGATTTGATAGCTACGAGTTTTGGAAGAAGATCATAAATTGCAACTCTCTTGTGGAAAAAGACTCAACTGAAATTTTTTTTCTGTAGCCGTGAAGAGGTTTAATGTCAGCGTGAGACAAGTATGTCAGCTGTGTGGACTGAGAAGTCCACAATAGAAGCCTATCGGCTAAATATAGAGACAAAGATAGATGAATGCGAAGACAGACAAATAAATAGCAGAAGTTGACAGACGAAGATGGACAAATTTTTATAGATGTACAAAATTTTAAAAATGAGTAGGAATTTAAAAATGAGAAAGAGTTTTAAAAATAATTCATGGAATTTTTACAGGTTTGGTCCCGCCTGCTATGGGGAGTGACAAACAATGATGGAGATAGTATATTTTCCAATAGTTGATTGTGGCCATCGGGGATAATGCAAAGGCTATAGTACCTAAGTTCTTTGGTAATGAGTGTTTCCAAGGATGCATTTTCATTTGAGCGGGTGTAAAACTAGAGAGGAATTTGAAGGATAAAATGTGTTGGTTGTTGGGTGTGGGAATTTGGACATGGAAATGTCTCTTGATCTATCAAACCACAATGCCAACCCCTCTATTATCGTCTGTACATATAGGGGAGGAATTTCTCAACTTGCACAACATAGTGTTGGCATGTTGCACTAAAAAGAAGTTCCAGTATGAGCTCATCCTTGTTAATCTCATGGAAAGTTCCCACAAAAAAAAACCTCATCTAGATCTCAATGTAAGTTGTTTTTTCCTCCAAAGGTTTATATGTGATTCCAATAGCATTTATTATTCTAAGAAAATGACATTTTCTTTTGACATTGTGGTTTTATTTGTTCTTTTGATCCATGCAACCCTTAGGACAAATACTTGCACTTCAAGGTGGAGATCTAACCTTATTTAGTAAGCATGCTTGCAGTTTAAATTTCTTGCTAGTTGTCATTGATTTTCTTGGAGTACCCATTTGTTTTAATGAAATAAGACTAAAATCTAAGGCCCCCTTGTTGAATTTATGAGTTCTCTGCCTCTAAGGTATGGCCACTTTTTGTGATTAGGGCTTCTGGTAAGATCTTCATTAAAATTCAAGCATCACCCATTTCTCGAGTTTTAATCGTAGTCCACTTACATTTTTCTTTAGTTTCAACTACTTCTTTAGAGTGAAACTTTTCCATTAGGGTCAATCTTCTTTGTATGAAAGAGGATTTAATGTTGTTGGGTTTAAAATTAGGAGTTTAGAATCGTATTTATTTGTCATATATTTTTATAGAATGAATTGTTTTTGGATTTGTGATCTTTATTTTAGGGAATCAGACTTCATAATTTTTCTTTTCATAATGTGTATAGCTTTTGTTTTTTATTGTATAAATTTTTTCTCTTCTTTTGCTTTATACTTTTTGATGATGGATCATCAAATTTGATTTGAAAAATAGTAGAATAAAACTTGCACAATCAAATCAAAAAATAGTTCATACTAATATTATCTCCTTATATATTTATGACCCAATTGAATTGAACAAATATCGGGTTAAACATACTCTCTTTTTATAATCCATGCTAGAGGTTGTAACTTGGTGGATCTTAGTGCTTAAATTGACAATTGTCTTAAGGGGAAATTGAGGTGATTTTTGTTGTAGATTTAGGAAATAGTTCAAATGACCCATTTAATTGGGTGTAATTGGATTATGGTATGTTATAATTTTGTTATGATTTGAGAAATATGATTCTTCTCAGTTCTAAGAGTAGAAATGAACATTAATATACGACTCAAATTTTTTTGGGATATTTTATTCACTTATTTTGTTTATGGATCTATACAGGCAATGTGCTATGACTTTGATTATTATTATTATCACAGGTATATAAATGTTATATTTGCTTGTTTTTGATGATGCATTTTTAAATTTATTTGGTACACTTTTAGCTCAAATTCTTTGTTTCTTTTTTTTTAGTACTTTTAATTAATTATTTTTGTAGTTTTGTTCATGGAAGATTTCCATATGAGAACCTTAAATGGGATCCAACTCTAAAGATATTTTTATTAAGCATGCCTCAACAAAAAATTGTAAGTATATATGGCTAAAATATTTGGATTCTTAAAATTTGAAAATAATTTGATATATTCAGTTCTTGAGAATCCATAGAATTTTTTGAAATTTGAAAGCATAATACTGAATCCTTTATATTGTGAGAAAGATATTCACAAACGGTGACAAAGTTCATGCTGCAAAAGTGTTGAACAAACTTGGGTTGAAAGATTATTTTGAAGGTGTGATTCTAGAAATTGTTGAAAATAGTAACACATGGGACACAACCATTCTTTGCAAACCATCAAAAGAGGCTATAAAGTGTGCTCTCTTCCTTGCAAATGCTGATCCGAAAATAACAATATGTGTCTATGGGCCTGATGATCAATTTACTTCTAGTTTATGTTGTCATTTTAGCATCTTTCCTAAGTTTATTAAGTTTGTTGTTTTACTCTATTGATTTTATTTGATGACAACCCTAGAAATATAGTAGCAGCAAAACATGTGGGTTTGCATACTATTTTTGTAGGATTCTTTGACATGAACTTGATAAATTATTTAAAAAATAATATATTTGTCTTTTATTCAACTATATAAATTTGATGTGTTTTTCAGATGTCTTAATAGGTTGGCACTCCAATTTGGATAGAGGGAGCAAACTTCACACTAGAAAGCATTCACAATATAAAAAAATCCTTGCCTGAGATTTTAGAGGAAAATGAAAACTCTAAAAATGCTGAGCGTTCAAGAAGAGTAGTTGTTATTGAAACTATTGTAAATGCATAAAATATCTCATTGTAGAGAATGAATCGCTGTCATTTAGGGTTTTTGTCTTCCTATTAGAGGACCTTCTTTCTCATTTCTACAATCTTGAATTGTATAAATTTTTGGGGATGACATCCCTTCCATGTAGCATAGATTTTTACATCTATTCTATGTAAAATTGATGTTATCAATAGATAAAATTTTCATGTATGGAATTTTATCCTCTTAAAGAATAGATCAAATATGCCTTTTTCCCTCTCTACTTTATGTTCTCCCTAAATAATCTTGCTACATGGTGGCCAAATTTTTTATTCTTTAACAAAATAGAATTGCTTAATTTTTTTGATATGGTTGAATTTGCTCTTGCTAACATAAGATAGTGCATAGTGCTATTACTAAAAACAAAGCATGCACTTGATATTATAAGATAATTCATAGTGCTATTACTAAAAAAAAGCATTTACTTGATATTATAAGATAGTTTGTAGTGCTATTACTAAAATAAAGTATGCACTTGAAATTGTGCAACTATTAAATGACAACAAGTAAAAAATAAAATAACTACCACATCAAGTAAACAAAGATATGTCAAAAAAAAGTCCATAGCATAAAGAAAAAATCACATGGCTAATAATGGACATATAGAAGACTTGGAGCATAGAAATGTTATAGTGTAGGAAATCTTATTGTCCTATATCATCATCTAAAACAACATGAAACCATGGGTGTGTTACCCATTTTTCACCTATGGGCTCAATTAGGTAGGGTAACTCATGTTTACAAAGGTTCTCGAAGACCAAATGAAGGAACACTTGCATCAGGATCACGTTTTTCTAACTTATTTGATTCTTGTGCAGATGTAGGGGAAAATAATGTTTAAATTCAACACGTGGATTAAATGTGGCTCCCAAGAGGGTTGATCCCAACATGCAGGTCTTCAGTTTGGGGGTGGGTTTCATTTTATGTTTTGCCTCGTCTTTTCCCTCTTTCCCTTTTGCTTTCTTCTTGCCTTTTCCTTGTTTTGCTGGGGGTGGAACCGAGTCAGAACCCAAACTTGTAACTTTTCTAAAGTTCTGGTTCCTGTTTATGATCTGGTTCTGACCTCGTTTCTACCGTTTCTTTCTTTGTTGGCCCCCTTTTCCTTTGTTTCCGTCGGAAGTGGAGTCAAATTGAAGCCCGAACTTGGAACTTTTCTAAAGTTTTGGTTTCTATTTTCGTTCCGATTCTGGTTCTGCAGTTGTGTGCATCTCGTTCTCTTCTTTAACCTTGCGTTTTGACCGTGGGGTGCTTTTTCCCTTTATTTTCTTCCTTGTCCTTTTTCCTTTCTTCCTTGCCTTTGTCGGGGGCGGGATCAGGTCAGAATCTGAACCTGAAACTTGAAGAAAGTTTCAGGGATGGATTTGGTCCCGATCCCGGTTCCGCCAGGATTCATCTGTCTTCGCTTTCATTCCTTTCTTGCCCCGGTCTTGATTCCGGTTTTGTCTTGGCCCTACCCCCGCCAATTTTGAAAATCCTCAGTGCAAAGGTTGGTGCCTTCGCCAGAATGTCTTGCCGACATGTTAATATCTCGGCAAATGGAGCTGGTCTCAGCCAAAGAAAGTAGTTTCACCATGATGTCTTGGTGAAGGCAAAATGTTTTGTCGATTGAGTGGGGGGCCTCGATATGTTTTCCTTTGGTAGGAGTCTCGCCAACAACAAAAAGGCCTTGCTGAGAAAAAGACTTCGGCAAGGGGTCTTGCCGAAGTAAGGTTGTCTCCCCGACAAGAAAAGGAACTCGTCGAAAGGCAAAGCATTCAGCTTAAGGTCCTGGCGACCAACTGGAGTCTCACCGAAGGGGTGTGGCTTCAGTATAAGGAATGAAGGTCGGCGAGATGTCTTGCTAATACCAAAGGGTCTTGCCAATAACAAGATGGGCTCACCAAAAGATTTGAAGCTCGATGCAAGGTCTTGTTGAAAGTCGGTGGTCTTGCCAAAGAAATAGGAGCTTGGGGAGATGTCTTCCTGACCAGTGGGAGTCACGGTGAAAGACAAGGAGGTCATGACAAAAGACAAGGAGATCTCGGAAAAAGAGAGGGAGCTCGGCAAGAGGTCTCTCCAATAATGATTGTCTTGGCGACCTCAAAGGTGATGTTGGTATGATCTTTTGGGCTCGCTAAGAGCTCTCAGTGATAGTTCCATGTTATGCTGACGGTTGCAGAAAGATTTAATCACATCAGGGAGACATGATTAGTGTCTCATCGACATGCGATTCAACAAGAGAAGCTTTTGACTGCCCAAAAGTCTATGTGGAGTGTGGTCGACCAATCTATAGGAGCCAAATGCGAACTATTAACAATTTGACCATTTGACTTCCCCTATGGATGAGAGCAACAGAACGTAAGTGACGTGGAGCTGATTTGAGGATAAAATGATGAATCAGTTTGATATTCAGATGGAGCATTCAAAGCAACTTGACTGTAGAGAGATTCAAAGGTGGACACAAGGAACAAAATGAATGCGGTGGTTGCTACTAAAGATCTAAGGGCTTCTCCAAGGGAAATATTTCACATTGACATGGACAATAGGGACACAATGGTAGACAACATTAACTCCATAAAAATATCTATGGGAGATCTTTTCTGGGACTGATATTTATTTTGTAAGCCTTAAGGGGCCGAGATATTTTCTGTATATAAGGCATTTTTTCCTTTTTGTAAAGGAGTTCTGGAGTATGCTCTTCTGAAGTCTGTGACCCTTTTGTAGTCCTCTCTCAGACTAGCACGTTTCTGTAACTCAATTTAGAACATAATATACAAAATCTACCTTGGTTACCATTAATGGTCCATCTTTTTGCCTTCTGATTCTTATGAAGTGTTGTGCATTCTTTTTTGATTCATTGAGCTACTTAGTGAAATTTTCTCTTTCCTTATAGCTTTTGTTTCATGTCATGCCTTTATTTGTAGAAGTAGTATTATGTAGGTTACAAACTGTGTTTACTTAATCCTGCAAATGAGCTTCTAGTTTGTGAAAATCTGCCTTTCCTCCTCAAAGGCATGTGCATGTCAAACTTGTTTGTACGTGTGATCCACAGGATCTTGTTGTGCAGTCCCATGGTTGTCACCAGTATTCAAGTGTAGCTTGAGTATCTCATTGTTCCTATCATTTCGGTGCATCACCTTAGAGTTTAATTTTCATTTTTATGCATTATCTCTCTCCCTTTTCCTTCAAAAAATTAGTAGTTTTAGGTGACACCAAAGGAAGCCGGCCTTCTGCGAAGGTTGACCTTTGTCTATAAAGAAACCCACATATTTAGAGGTCTTCCCATGTTACACTGAGGCATTGAACATCAGGTTCAACAAGGGTACAACTTTAGGGGATAACAATTTTGGCACGCCCGGTGGGACAGTGAACTGCTCCTCAGTTCATGTTTATGGTTTTTATTGCTGCTATTTGGTGTGTGCAACAGTAGTTTTAGCCCTTTTGGAGGCATTTTCTTCACATACCTAGCGAATCCAAGCAAATCTACCAGTTTCATCCAGTTCTATGCTAGTATGTTTCAATTACAAGCTTAATATTCTAATTTTTAGCATTCATATGAGTAGAGATAGATTTTCATAGTTACCATGTATACCTACTTCAGTTTCATGAAAATCCTATCAACCAATCACCCTATCAGCCATATTAGGCCAATCATGTTGCTGGTTTAATCCCAAACAACCATGCAATAGCAGCCTATCAGCATGCTCAACATGCTTACCTCCCACCCACCCCTGCTTAGTCTTCGGACCCACATTTGGATGTCCAAAATCAGCTCCAAGAGGTTGATTATATAAAGAATAACATGAATAACATAAAGGATAAACTGATGGACATTGAAAAATAGATGAAAGAGTTGAGGAGGCAGTAGGAGTATGATCAACAACAAGAGGAGATGGCCTATCAGGGCTACCTTCATGAGCAGGAGACCGATTGGCAACGAGAACAAGAAGCTTACCAAGCTCAGACAAGTGAGGAGGAATGGGAGACCCAAAAGAGGAAATTTGAAGAGAGCCTTGCCCAGCAACTGGCTGCAAAAGATGTAGAAATAAGGCTACATTTTTTTAAACAAGAGGTTCCCAAGTACAAGTTTTCCAGCTTTAGGCAAAGTCAGCCTCTCGAATCCCCTAGTAAGTCTTCCCAGTTTGAAATTCCAAGCTTTACACGATTCAATTCGATGCAAGAAAATGAAGTACCTAAACAAGACCAATTCACCATCCCTCAAGAGCAGCCCATTGATTCAATGACTTACTCCTCATGAAGAAGATCAACAAAGTAAATCCAGTGCATTTAGCTATAGTATGTTACCGACTATAGCAAGAAAAGCTCAAACAAGAGGAGGAGTAGATGAAACAACAAGGGGGGGCCTCAAAGCACAAGCTTCCAAGTTTTAGACAGATTGAATCTAGCATGGACAGCTACGATGAAATTCCTAAGTTGGAGGAGCACATGTTTTCAGTTCCAAGCTTCAAGTAGATTGCTTCTTCTTAGAACTAAAAGCTAATTGAGGATCTTTCTCAAATAGAAGGCACTTGCAAGGTTGCAGTTTCAAAACAACAAGAAGAAATTAAGCAGCTGTAGTTTCAAGAGTTAGGACAACGCCATGAAGAGGCTAAAAAGGGTGATGTAGGTCATGATTCTATAGCTTCATTCATTGAGCTTCCATGTTTCATTGAGCATGATGAGGAAAGCATAAATTTGGTCATAAGTTAGCAACATAAGGTTGAAGAGGAGCAATGTACAACTGGATTTGATATTTTTGAGCATGTTATGCTTGAGAAAGTTGATGCTGAGCTATATGAAGAAGTGTACACTGATATAATTGAGCAGTTTTGTTCAACATTGGATGGCAAAGAGTTAGAAAAGGCTAATATCCATGATGATCTGGAGCAATAGCTTGAACAAATGCTAAAATAGCAGGGGAATCTTCATGATCTTGATTTACAAAACCATTTAGCCATGGAGGAACTTCTGTTCCATTGTATAGAAGAACTTGAGTTTTCATCATTGCTTGAATTGTTGCCCCCCTTTATTGAGGAAAACAAGCCTGAATTAGAATGTAACTCTTCCAGTGATGATGAGAATTATGAGAAGCTTCCTTTCTGGTCTATAAAGGAGCCTGAGGTTGATGAATTGATGAAAGATGTGATGGAGGAAGCTATCTCTTTGTTCTCCATTGAAGAAATAAGTGTTCATTTAGGAAAGCATGAACATACTGAAGAGGTTTCTATTCTTTCACCAATTCAGTCATAGAGATTAGATCTTCCCAGCTAGCAAGGTGATAGAATGGAAGCTCATGAGCAAAAGATCAGCAAGGAAAGTGCAAGCTTTTCCCTTACTAAAGGCTGCCCTATCAGGCATCTAGCCAAAATGGAGACTAGTAAAGATATTGATACCTTGCTTACACCCAAGCATGAGGGTACAACTGTGGAGGAACACACTCAAGTTACCTTTCCACCTCAGAATGAGAATGTTTACATTCTGTATGGAAAGGTTAGTAAGCCTGAATATGTTCTACAAGAGATCTTGTAGCCATCAATTGAATTGTCATGCATGCTTCATTTCTCTTTAGTTGTTCCCCAGCATGGCAAATATTGTAAATTTGTTAGAAAGGGAAGTTATTTTACCCAACCTGTCAATGGGTTCATTTGATCAATTTCTTACTGGTTAGTGTAGGGTAGGTTTAGTTGCTATTTCTTTCCCTAAGTGTTGTTTCAACACATGTAAATAGTTTACTTTAGTTTTTCCTATCTTCAATAAATTTTCAGTGGCCTATTATGTTCTATGAGTCTCAAGTGAGTTACAACCATGCACAAGGTTGCTACAAGTATGTTTCTGAGTTTTCCCAATGACTCCATGCCCAATGGATAGGCCTAGGCTACTGGTTTCCATGTTTAGCAGGAAAACATCCAGCAAAGGTCACCGAAAATGTTACCCATTTTTTGCCTATGGGCTCAATCAGGCAGGGTAACCCATGTTTATAGAGGTTCTCAAAGACCAAATGAAGGAACACTTGCATCAAGATCACGTTTTTCTAACTTGTTTGCTTCTTGTGCAGATGTAGGGGAAAATAATGTTTAAATTCAGTACGTGGATTAAATGTGGCTCCCAAGAGGGTTGAGCCCAACGTACAAGTCTTTAGTTTGGGGGTGGGTTTCATTTTATGTTTTGCCTCATCTTTTCCCTCTTTCCCTTTTGCTTTCTTGCCTTTTCCTTGTTCTACCGGGGGCGGAACCGGGTCGGAACCCGAACTTGGAACTTTTCTAAAGTTTTGATTCCTGTTTCTGATCCGGTTTCGACCCCGTTTCCACTGTTTCTTTCTTTGTTGGCCCCCTTTTCCCTTGTTTCTTTCGAAAGTGGAGTCGGACCGAAGCCCAAACTTGGAACTTTTCTAAAGTTTCAATTTTTGTTTTCATTCCGATTCTGGTTCCGCGCTCATGTGTGTATCGTTCTTTTCTTTAAGCTTGTGTTTTGATCGTGGGGTGGTTTTTCCCTTTCTTTTCTTCTTTGTCCTTTTTCCTCTCTTCCTTGCCTTTGTCGGGGGCAAGATTGGGTCAGAATTTGAACCTGAAACTTGAAGAAAGTTTCAGGGATGGATTTGGTCCCAATCTCGGTTCCGTCGGGTTTCATCTATCTTCGCTTTCACACCTTTCTCCCCCAATCCCAATTCTGGTTTCGTCTTGGCCCCGCCCCCACTAGTTTTGAAAATCTTCAGTGCAAAGGTTGGTGCCTTTGCTAGAATGTCTTGCCGACATGTTAATGTCTCGGTGAACGGAGTTGGTCTCAACCAAAGAAAGTAGTTTCGCCATGATGTCTTGGCGAAGGCATAATGTCTCACTGACTGAGTGGGGGGCCTCGATATGTTTTCCTTTGGCAGGAGTCTTGCCGACAACAAAAAGGCCTCGCTGAGAAAAAGACTTCGACAAGGGGTCTTGCCGAAGTAAAGTTGTCTCCCTGACAAGAAAAGGAACTCGCTGAAAGGAAAAGCGTTTGACATAAGGTCCTGGCGACCAACTGGAGTCTCATTGAAGGGGTGTGGCTTTGGTAAAAGGAATGAAGGTTAGCGAGATGTCTCACCGACACCAAAGGGTCTTGTCGATAAAAAATGGGCTCACCAAAAGAGTTGAAGCTCGGCGCAAGGTCTTGCCAAAAGCTGGTGGTCTCGCCGAAGAAATAGGAGCTCGGGGAGATGTCTTCCCGACTGGTGGGAGTCATGGTGAAAGACAAGGAGGTCACAACGAAAGACAAGGAGATCTCAGTGAAAGAGAGGGAGCTCGGTAAGAGGTCTCTCCGATAATGATTGTCTTGGCGACCTCAGAGGCGATATCAAAATGATCTTTTGGGATCGTTAATAGCTCTTAGCGACAGTTCCATGTTATGTTGATGGTTGCAGAAAGATTTTATCACATTGGGGAGACATGATTAGTGTCTCACCGACATGTGATTCAACAGGAGAAGCTTTTGACCGCTCAGAAGTCTATGTGGAGTGTCCTCGACCAATCTATAGGAGCCAAGTGTAAACTATTGACAATTTGACCATTTGACTTCCCCTATGGATGAGAGCAACAGAACATAAGGGATGTGGAGCTGATCTAAGGATAAAATGATGAATCAGTTCGATATCCAAAGGGAGCATTCAAAACAACTTGACTACAAAGAGATTCAAAAGTGGACACAAGGAACAAAATGAATGCGGTGGTTGCTGCTAAAGATCTGAGGGCTTCTCCAAGGGAAATCTTTCACACCGACATGGACAGTAGGGAAACAATGGCAAACAACATTAACTCCATAAAAAGATCTATGGGAGATCTTTTCTACGATTGATATTTTTTTTGTAAGCCCTAAGGGGCCGAGATCTTTTCTATATATAAGGCATTTTTTTCCTTTTTGTAAAGGAGTTCTGGAGTATGCTCTTCTGAAGTCTATGACCCTTTTGTAGTCCTCTCTCAGACTAGCATGTTTCTATAACTCAATTTAGAACATAATATACAAAATCTACCTTGGTTACCATTGATGGTCTATCTTTTTGCCTTCTGATTCTTGTGAAGTATTGTGCATTCTTTTTTGATTCATTGAGCTACTTAGTGAAATTTTCTCTTTCCTTATAGCTTTTGTTTCATGTCGTGCCTTTCTTTGCAAAAGTAGTATCATGTAGGTTACAAACTGTGTTTACTCGATCCTGCACATGAGCTTCTAGTTTGTTTAAGTCTGCCTTTCCTCCTCGAAGGAATGTGCATGTCAAACCTGTTTGTATGCATGATCCACAGGATCTTGTTGTGCAGTCCCATGGCTGTCACTAGTATTCAAGTGTAGCTCGAGTATCTCCTTGTTCCTATCATTTCGGTGCATCACCTTAGAGTTTAATTTTCATTTTTATGCATTATCTCTCTCCCTTTTCCTTCAAAAAATCAGTAGTTTTAGGTGACACCAAAGGAAGCCAGCCTTCTCTAGAGGTTGACCTCTGTCTATAAAGAAACCCACATCTTTAGAGGTCTTCCCATGTTACATTGAGGTGTTGAACATCAGGTTCAACAAGGGTGCAACTTCAAGGGATAACAGGGTGAAAAAATAGAGATAGTCTCAATGTCATGCACTAGTATCCAAATTATTACGAAGAAGAAATTGAATTTCTAAAATGTTGGATTCACAAGATAGTGACAATTCTTTATTTTATGCATCATCCTCAAAATTTACACTCAAAACATACCTAGATGGTTATAAATCACTTAAATTATTAATAATATGTGTATACCTTCTTTTCAAGAGTTTTTAGAGAACATTCATTTTTTATTTCATAAATTATGGTATTTGCTACCTTTATTTTTCCATTCTCTCTTTGCCTTTGCACATATTACACATGCTCCTTCCTCAATTTCTCAAGAGTAGGAATAATCTCTTTAGTCAACACATTATCTATATCATTCATTATGGCTTTCAATGCAAGTGATCTTCACAATTTATTACAAGTGTTGTTTACAATTAAAATTGCATATCAAATTCTTCATATGTTTGACAAATAAATGCACAAAAAAAATTGCGGGTTGTATAAAACGGTAGGTGTTGAGTTATTTCCTTCTTGTTGAAAGGTAAAGGGTCAATAGCTTGAGGAGGTCTTATAAGTGGGAGACAGTTCAAACAAATCAAATTGAGGTGAGGGGTGACTAACCAATTGGTTTTTGATGTGCTTAATGGCTTCTAAACAGTATGGGGATTGCAAGTTTCATAACACCTAGTGTTTTCCAATTTCATAGTGGCATAGGTGAAATTTTGAGTAGACACTTCATAATTGACATGTTACCTACTACAACAAATAGTTGGTAGTAAGATATAATTTATAGTAATGGAAAGAGATAGTATGATTTCTAAGTTTCACATGATTTTTTAATTATTGTAATGTATTCAAAATTTCACTTACTCTTTTCATCCATAATTTATGACAAAATATGCAAAGAATAAGGAAATAAATTGATATTTAGTGTTTTAATGAAACAAATGGTTGCCATTCAATGTTACCGACAATATCGTTAGATTTATTATTTATTTTATTGGTGTAATTGAGCTATGAGTACTCATGCATCATCCCCATTCAAAGAATTTTTCAACTTACACAAGGAAATAAAATTTGTCAATGTTTTGTACTAGTTAGAGGGTGGAGATAGAAGAAAAGCAAGCCTCCGATTTTTCATTGCCATTTTCCCCTTGCACATACTACACACACTCCTTATTCAATTTCTCAAGAGAATGAACAATATCTTCAGTGAATACATTATCTATCTCATTCACTTTGTTCTACTTCTTGAGAAGTGTTTTCATAGCACATTCCTTTTTCATTTCAGACATTCTAGTACATGTCTCTCTAGTTGTGTATTGCCATTTTCCCATTACACATAATGCACATGCTCCTTCCTCAAGTTCTAAAGAATAGGTAGAATCTCTTAAGTGAATACATGTATGTTAGACATGCACCACATTTGTTCATTTGAGTAAAAATTGCATTTCAATTTCTTTGTATGATTAACAAAAAAATGCACATGCTGGAAAGGTGGAAAACACAGTGGGTTCTATGTTATTTGATTCTTCTAAGTCAAAGCTCAACTTCTCAAAAATAGGTAGAATCTCTTAAGTCAATACATGTAATTTTAACATGTGCCACATCTATTTCGTATGATTGACAAAAAAATGCACAAAAACATTGGTAGGGTGGAAAAAATAGTGGGTTTTGTGTTATATAATTCTTCTTGGTCAAAGCTCAAATTTTCAAGAACAAGTAGAATCTCTTAAGTCTATACATGTACCTTGGACATGCATCACATTTGTTTTTTTAAGAGAAAATTGTATTTTGATTTCTTCATATGATTAACAAAAAAATACACAACATATTGGCAAGTTGAAAACACAATGGATTCTTTGTTATTTTATTTTTCTTTGTCAAAGCTCAACTTCTTAAGAACAGGTAGAATCTCTTAAGTCAATACATGTAATTTAAAAATGTACCAAATCTATTTGTTTAAGCAAAAATTTCATTTCAATTTCTTCGTATGATTACAAAAAATGCACAACATATTGGCAGGGTGGAAAACATAGTGGGTTATGTGTTATTTAATTCTACTTGGTCAAAGCTCAACTTCTCAAGAACAAGTAGAACCTCGTAAGTCAATACATGCACTTTGAACATGTACCACATATGTTTGTTTTAGAAAAAATACATTTCAATTTATTCGTATGATTAACAAAAATGGAACAACAACAATATTGTGGAAAATGGGAGATTGCACAAATAAGAGAATTGCTTTTGGTAATAACGGTAATTTTTCAAAAATTCTTATCGTTTTGGGTTGTCTTTGTCCCCTCATGGAGAAAATCGGCTTCGATGGGGTTCCTTTTCACACGCTTTTGTGGTAGCACCACACAGATCATCATCTTGATTAGTGGGTAAACCCCTTTCTGTGCCAAAAATGAGGATTTTTGTTTAATCGAAGGGTTCAAAGAGCTCTTCTAGTCAAATCAATGATTTTTTCTAGGGCTCTAAGCATCCCTTTGGGAATATTCACCCTAGGAGAATGCTTATTTGGGAAAAGTAGAACCCATTTGACATTTGTGGGCCAGATACTAATCAGGATGAAGATTTCCAGTCTTGGGCGAATGTTATCTTTGAATGATAGTCTTGTGTCCTTCCCTAATAATATTCCTATTAGATTTGGAGTTCCCTAATAATACGGATCGTACTAGGTCTAAGTCTTTTTCTAAGAAGTTTGCTTCCATGGTGGATATGCTTGCTTCATATCCAAACAATATAGCTTGGAGGCAAGAGGATTGCTATTGGGTTCTTCGTTTGCAACTAAGGAATGTGCATTGAAATAAGGTAAAGTCCTTGCCTCCTACTGATAAATGTTTGACTACAGTCTTTCTTTCAAAGAATGTTCCATCCATGAAACATGTGCAATGAAAAGTAGACAAGAACAAAGTAGGCAATAAATGGATTCGTAAAGGATGCCCTCCTCAAACTTCTATGGAAGACTTTGGGCTTAAGGGTTTAGTTCAAATTTCTCTTCCTGAAGAAACTTTGGTTGCACAAATACACGACCTTAAAGATCGTGCATTAATATGCAAGTTTTGGAATTTATTACCTACTATTGAAACTCTAAAAGATCTACTTTTCTCTGAATGGGATGAGGCTAATCAATTTTTTTACATAGATCAGGGAAATGGATTTTTCATTGCCTTTTTTTCCACCAAGCAATAGAGAGATTTAATTCTAAAAGTTAAGTCATGTTTGTTTGAGGGTTTTGGGTTGTTTACTCAGGCATGGGCTCCAAATTTTGATCCTTTTTTTTTTTTTTTCGTAATGTAATTTGTTCCCTTTTGGATCCAACTACCCACACTTCCACTGGAGTATAGGGAACTAGGAATTGTGGAAACCATTGCTAATAATTTAGGGATTTTTTTATGTCATGACATGGAATTTTTCAAAAACTCAGATAAGTTGATTAGGGTTTGTGTTTTGTTAAATAATTCAAAGGAATTTCCCTCATCACTCAGAATACATTTAAAGAATGGATCTTGGAGGAATGAAATCCTCATTAAGAGCCCAAAAAATGTTTTCACTTATTTCCACCTATTGGGTCATTCCTCCCACGACTGTGTATAGAGCACTGATGCTTTAGGGGACTCACCTCTATCTAACAACTAGCCATAAGACTATGCTAATGAGATGGACCCAACTATGAAACAAAGTTCTTTTGGCTTAGGTGACTAAAATATTGTTAAGCACCAACCACAAAATGATATAAGTTTGGTGGACAATGTCTTGATAGTAATTTCATCTTCCTCTCTACCTATGGACCTTATTGAGAGATCGGATTTGGTTCTATATGCTGAAATAGTTAGGAAGGGAAAATCCATAGTGATAGAAGCTTATTCTTCACAATTGGGATCCTTGCCAAGTGCATCAAATATCACTCCCGCTGCCTTGTTGGTACAAAATCCAGGGATTCCTACTTGTAATCTTCATCAGGAGGTTGCTAATAACTCTTTCAAGGATATTAGGCCTTTTCAAAATGACAGGGTTCTAAATTTTGTTATGAATTTACCCAAGGGTTGGAAAAAAAACTTAGAGATTTTACCTTGGGAAATATCCTTGTGCTTATATACACCAATCCTTTCTATAGGTAATAAGCAATAGTTAGATGGAATAGTCTCAAAGCTGATGTGGGATAATTCTATGCTACCTAATTCTATTAGCCACAGAGAAACCCCAAAGACATGATTTCCACTCTTTCCTTCCCATAGCAAAGATGCCATGGATGGATTGGGTTTACATGACTTACATGCTTTGGATGATCATGACAGTTTACAGATTTGGGTAAATCATATTGCAAATATGGTAGGATCAAACCTTTTTGATGAAATTGTTGAGAAAGGAGCCAAGGAAGAAGGGGAATTTTTGAAAGAAATTGTGATAAATTTTTTCCAGCTTCTCCAACAACAATTGCACATGTCACACAAGGAAGAAATGAATAGTTATCAACAAGTAATGGCATAGAAGTTAAGGAGAGTAGTGGAGAGTATGGTGCTGATTTTGACTTCTCAAAACACTTAACTGTCAGCTAAACTCCTCTTGATTCTCCTACAATTAAATCACCTGGAAAGAGAGGTAGGAAGTCAAATGAAGTTAAATTGTAGGAGGATATAGCTTTAGGATTACAGTTAACCTTAGATGGTAACATAAAGAAAAGATTGAGGGGAGCAGGGTGCTCTCCTTGATTGATATGAAGATTATTTCTTAGAATGTTAGGGGCTTAAATTTCCATAACAAACGAGCCCATATCAAATAGCAAATCAATTCATTAGGGGCTGATATTGTTTTATTACAAGAGACTAAGCTTTCTAAGGAAAGCTATGAAAGTATAATTTTCAAGTGGACTATTTGGAAGTCATATCATTTTGTTTCTCAAGGAGCATCTTGGGGATTGTTAACTTTATGGAATACTAAATTAGTTTAGATGGAATCCATTAGTAATACCCCACATTGGAAATTGTTGTGTGTTACTCATTTTAATTTATCCTTCTTGTTGGTTAATGTGTATGCACCAAACTCAACAACAGGTAAGCAAAAGCTTTGGAAGGAGCTTGAATTAATATTTGAACAATTAGGGGTAGAAAAAATTATACTTGCATGAGATTTCAATGCAATATTGTCCCTTCATGAAAAGACAAGAGGGATCATACCACGTCACAAGAAAGTGGACGATATTAATACGTTTGTTCATGATAGTGCACTTGTGGATGTGTAACCTAAAAAATGGATGTAGACATGGACAAATAAGAGATGGGATTTTTTGTAAATTGTTGTATGAATAGACAAATTTTTAATCTCCTTAAATTGAGTAGTAGGAAAGTATGCTCAAATTTCAGAAATATTACCTTGGTCTAGATCTAATCACTTCCCTACTTCCCTAAACTTTGAAGCCTCTAATTCACCTCAAAGGTGGACTGATTCTTTTAAATTTGAATCAATGTGGTTTAGACATAATGACTTCTTACCATTATTGAAAAAATGGTGGATGCAGGCACTATATGAGTTAGGGTCCATCATGTATAGATCTTGTAAGAGAATGCAATTTTTGAAAGGAAAAATAAAACAATGGAATATACATGTGTTCAAGAATATATTCCATCAAAAGGACCTAGTTTCAAAAAAGTTGGCAGTGGTGAATGAATAGATTATTAACCAGGGGCTAACTCCACAGTCTTTTGAGCATTAGAAAAGCTTACAAGAAAAATGGGAAGAGTTAGTGTTGCATGAGGAGTTGTATTGGTGACAAAAATCACATGAGCTATGGCTTAAAGAAGGTGATAAGAATAATAAATACTTCCATATGTCAACTTAGATTAAGAAAGCTAAAAATGCAGTGTTTCATATTCAAGAAAGTTCATCAAGAAAATGGTTAAAAAATGAAGTGGAATTTCAAAATGAAGGGGTTAAATTCTTCTCCAATCTACTATCTACACCAGCACAACAACCAGATTAGATTGGGGCTGATAGAGAGGACATGTTACAAGCAATCCCCACTTTATTCACTAAATGAGATAATGTACAACATAGTAATCCTTTTACTCTGGATAAAGTGAAGGTAGTTGTTTTCTCACTCAAGGCAGATAAAGCTCCAGGACCTGATGGATTTACAACATTATTTTTTCAAAAAAGTTGGGAATTCATAGGAAATGATCTCCTCAAGGTGTTGGAGGAGTCTCAAATCTCTTTTTCCATGCTCAAATAGTTTAATTTAACACACATTTCATTAATTCTGAAGGTTAAGGACCCCAAATCTTTCTCATAATTCTGGCCTTTTTCCCTTTGCAACATAGTTTATAATATTTTTACCAAAGAAATCTATCTTTGCTTACTACTCATCATTCCAAAATTGATCTTAGAAGAGAAAGGTGGTTTTGTCCCAAGCAGGGAGACAATAGAAGGTGCATTAGTGGCACATGAAATTTTTCATTCTATTTCCTTGCACAAAATTCCTTCATTTATCATCAAGCTTGACATGATGAAAGCTTAGATAAAGTGTTCTAGACTTTTTTGATGCAAGTATTAAGGAAATTTGGCTTTACCAATAGATGGTTTAAATGGGTCCTTTCTTGCTTAAGGGGATCTAAGTTTTCAGTAATAATTAATGGTACATCATTAGGTTTCTTTAGTTCCACTTAAGGAGTGAGGCAAGGTGATCCACTATCACCTTTTTTATTCATCATATTAGTTGAAGCCCTTAGCAGGATAGTCAAACAATCTCATTCACAAGAATTGTGGAAAGGCATTGCAATACCTTTTATTGATTTGTCAGTAACCCACTCTTTTTTTGCGGATGACACACTCCTATTTAGTGTGCCTCAGATTTAAGAGGCCAATCATATCAAGTATGCATTAGATAAATATTCATGTGCTTCAAGTCAACAAATAAATGCTAAAAAATCAAAGATTTACACTTTTCATATCAAATCAGGTCTAAAAAAGAGAATTGTTAATCTTCTTAGGTTCCAAACATCTAAATTACCTTGTAAGTATATTGGGATTCCATTCTTTTTAGGGGAAAACAAAATTTCTTATTGGGATAGCATCATCCAAAGTATTCAAAAGAGAATAGCATCTTGGAAGGGTAGATGGTGTTGGAAAAACAAGGACATACAACTGAGAAGGGGGGTGAATTAGTTGTCACATAAATTTAAACTTTTCTAATTTTAACTTAACTCTAATCTCATATTTGATGAATAAGCAATTAATCACAAGCAATTAACACATCAGAGAGACAAAGAACACCAAGATTTTTATGTGGAAACCTTGTTAGGGGAAAAACCATGATGGATGTTAGTCCACAAGATTATACTCTGCTAAAAGTATAATGAGAAATAATAAGGGGAATGCACATGCATTTAGGTACACTACCTAGAGCTCACTTCTCAATTACAAAAGGGGATCACTACCCAACAGAATAGGATTAAAAAAATCTAGAGGGTATGAACTGAGAAAATAGCTTATGCACAAGCCTGATTACAGTTCCAATTAAGCTCAACACTTCTTCACACCTCGCACAATCTTCTTCACACTCTGCTCTTCAATCGAATGATATTCACACATAGACACATAGGAGCACATGAAGCATACTCTTCACTGATAGAACAATTGCTCTTATATATCCACTACAAGAGATTTCATCACAACTTGGTCAACCAAGAAAAATAAAACATATTTGCAATGTCGACCAAGATTTACAAATAAATTTGAATGCGAATCCACCAAAGTTGGCCACAACATAGTGGAGACCCAAATTAACATCTCCAACACAAGAAGACTTTAATTAATTTCACCTCAAATATCCACAACACGCTACCACCAACATGTCAGCCAAGAACAAGAAAAAATGAACATGCGCAAGAAAATATCTTCAATCACGAGCTCACGCGATAATGTGGACATAACACATAGATAGAGAATGAACTAGAGACATCTGAGAACACTAAGAAACAATAGAGAATCATCCACAACAACTGAGATAACCAAAATCATATAATCTTCATTCAGGAACACTGATAGAGACCACAAAAATACTGTTAGACCACAACACACTCAAAAATTCACATGGACCTATGAAACTTTTGGTAGATGATCTAGACATACTCAAAAATAAACCCTTTAATCCACATCAGCTAATCTCCAACATATAGAACAAATTTCCTTCATGACCTGCATAGTTCCACTGGGAACTTGGAACACTTTCTCTTATAATTTTCTCAATATCCTCGACATATACAACAATTGATATACCAAATTCTAATAGTGTTGACATCAATGACAACCACATATCAACAACACATCCACAACATCCAAAAATCTCCCCCTTTGGAATTGATGGCAACACATGATGTGAAAAATACCATCAACCCAACACACTGGCTCTTCTAGTTAACTGCTCTTCTCCCCCTAGGATATTTTATTTTTCACATTACTCTTCTCCCCCTTTGACATCAGTGGAAAAGGTGACTATGACCTTTCCATACACATGCTCTGAACCACATATCTGCACATCTAACTACTCCCCTTGAGTAGCAGCCACTGAAACATCAATCCAGATCAAAATATAGCAATGAAGCTCATAGATTGATGCAAGTAAATACATCTTTTAGTTCTTATCCGGAGGTGTGATAACCCCTAGCATTCCTCTAAAATACTTAAAATTATCCTTCAACAATGTCTTAGTGAATATATCCGCAATCTATTCTTTGGTAGGCACATTCTCCAGTCTAACTTCCTTCTCATTCACTTCCTCCCTCAAGAAATGAAACTTGATTGATATACGTTTAGTCTAATTTGATGATATGAGGTTGAAAGTATACTTTTAGTCGAGAACAATGTTTTTGTAACCTTTTATATTATTACATAAATATATTTAGTTAGCTATAGCCTTCTATTTTATTAAAAAAAACAAAAAATACACAACATATTGGAAGGGTGGAAAACACAATGGGTTATGTGTTATTTAATTCTGCTTGTTCTAATTATGCTTCGTATGGTCAAGATGTGAAAGCTAATAATTTATTTAATGCAGGTATACAAGATGTCACATAATGCACATACATGGGTCTCTAGTTGGTTGAGCAACTACTACCAGTATCTTCCATGTAATGTCCTCACCTAGATAGAGGAATTGAGTCTCTCAAACAGGTTGAGGGAAAAGATGTTAAGGAGAATCAACACAAATGGGCAAAAGTGTGATCACATAAAATTTAATAATTATGCTCAATAATTTAACTACCTTTATAATATATGGGCAATAATGAGCTTGGATGTTAAATATCACAATCTACAAATAGAGATTGTAAATTTTTGTGACTATCCAATTCTTCTTTACCAAGAGCTTCAAGACCTTTTCCTAACTGAATGCATTTGGAAGGTATCCATTAAACCAATAGTAATCATTAAGAAGCATAATATTCCCATTAAGATGAGCATGAAATTCATGAGATTCTATAAGGGGGAACCTCAAATTAGTTATCACAAGGGTTAGGTCGAGGAATAGTTGCTTTTTGTCTTAAAATTCAACTACATTGCTAGGTTCAAGGTGTACCTCGTTATACCATCATTCAGGTTGTTACAGAAAAATTATGGGATACCTACGTTGTATGTCATAAAGTCTAACTTGACAATAAAATTGCAGAAAATTCTTCCTGATAGTGATAATAAATAAATGTTGTTCATAAATGGTTGACCTAGTTGACAATTTTTACAAACTATTTAGTTATTATAGCCAATATTTGTGAAATTTTTAGTCATAAATGTTTGCAAAGTTTTCACACATTGTATATATGACTATATCCAATTTCAATAGCATTATGATGGCATCATTAATGATTTTCTCACTTGTTTCCATGTGTTATATTTATAGTGTTGTTTGGAACTTTTATGGACATTAAATACATAACACAATGTGTTTACCATAATGAATCTGATTTTGTTTTTTGTAATGATTAGTTATCTATTACATATTATTTTTTGTTTTTGTAGAAGGATAAATAACTACACTTAGTTGCTTCATATGATATTTGTGATGTTTTCTTTTGTCCAAGTCAGATTTCTTTATTATTAAGATATCTTGTTTCCCTTGGCATGGTATGACTTTATAACTTGATGAAATAGGAACCACTCTTGGAATAAAATGATCCACCATGCACACCAAAATAGAATATATTTAACCCACATATTATGAGTAGAACATTAATTTGAATGTATGTCAAGAACTAATATTGTATCCAAGGAGAATTTGTAATAATAATTAAGACTTCTTATGGGTATATTCATGTTTTATATACACACATTTTATACTTTTGAAAAGACACAATAAGCTTGACATTATATTGACAAGTAAAGGAATTGTAATGTCACCAAATTTCATACAACAAAGTACAAGTAATATACTTAATCATTATGACAAGGCTTCAATACCTTTTGGATATGATTACGAGCTTTCCATTTAAAAGTTGAGTGTGTGTAATGATACAAGTTAAAAGAAGTTGTGCAAAAATAAGGATAACATGTTTTATAATTTATATAGACTATTCAACACTTTAGAAAGATGATGAAGGAGAATCCCAGAGCATAAGATAAATATTGAATCAACCAAAAATAGTTTATTTTTGTTTAAGGTCTGATTTGTAAGGTTTCCATTACATTCATACTATTTTTGGAATTCACATGTTTGCAAACACTGAGTGTTAAGAAGCCTGCTACCCATGTACTCTTGTGAAGCCCTATACATGGAACAACCCTATTGGCTACTCACCCCTTAGGTTAATTTTTATAATTTTATGTATCCCCTAGTAAAAGGTGTGTGCCCTTGGTCTTCTTGTGTTATGCAACGCAGTGCTTAGGTTCATGACATGGCTTAATCGCCTCTTGTGGATTCATTAACTCTGGCAATTATATTGGGAAATGACAGGTTGATCTTTTGGAGCAACAACGACCATTTGTGCAATAATTGGTATTAGATCCTAGGTCATGGGTTTGAGCCCCTCACTTGTGATGGGGGTATTGTTACAAGGTGCACACCCTTGGTCTTTGTGTGTTGTGTAGTGCAATGCTTAGGTTCGTAACAAGGCTTAACCACCTCCCATGGATTCATTAACTCTAGTGGTTGTATCTGGCATTAATAGGTTGATCTTTTGGTGGAATGACAACCATCTATGAAACATTCCCCACCTACAACTCCTCATCCTCCCAACCCTATATCTTTGAAGTTGCAAAAGGAAATAACTAATAGGGGACAATGTGTTTTCCAACACTGCAAATAATGTGAGAATTTTTATGTTTTTATGTTCCAATCAGATGAAAAAATTGAAATACCATTTTTATTATATCAAAGATTTATTCTAAATTTTTAAGGTGTACTTCATTACATTGTTGGTGTGTATGAAACAAAAAATTTTCATAAGGAAATAACTGACAGGGGATAGTGTGTTTTCCAACACTACAAATAACATGAGAATTTGTTTTGTTCCAATAAGATGAAGAATGTAATTCCATTTTTACTGTACCAAAGAGTTCTAAAATTTGAAGGTGGACTTTATTACATTGTTGGTTTGTATGAAACAAAAACATTTTATAAGGAAATAACTAACAAGGGATGATGTGTTTTCTAGCACTGTAAATAATGTGAGCATTTTTTTGTTCCAATTTGATGAAGAAAGTGAAATTCTATTTTTATTGTACCAAAGAGTTCTAAAATTTGAAGGTAGACTTCATTACATTATTGGTGTGTACGAAACAAAAACCTTTCATAATGAAATAATTGACAGGGGATAGTGTGTTTTCCAACACTACAAATAATGTGAACATTTTTTTGTTCCAATCAGATGAAGAATGTGAAATGCCATTTTTAATGCACCAAAGAGTTATTCTAAAATTTGAAGGTGGACATCATTACATTTTTGATGCATACAAAATGAAAAAAAATTCATAAGAAAACAATTAACAAGAGACAATGTTTTTTCCAACACTACAAATAATGTGAGCATTTTTTTGTTCCAATCAAATGAAAAAAGTGAAATGACATTTTTACTCTACCAAAGAGTTGTTCTAAAATTTGAAGGTGGACTTCATTACATTGTTGGTGTGTATGAAACAAAAACTTTTTATAAGGAAATAACTGAAATGGGACAGTGTGTTTTCCAACACTACAAATAATGTGAGCATTTTTTTTCCAATTAGATGAAGAAAGTGAAATGTCATTTTTACTATACTAAATATTTGTTCTAAAATTTGAAGGTGGACTTAATTACAATGTTGGTAAGTACAAAACAAAAACTTTTCATAAGGAAATAACTGACAAGGGATAGTGTGTTTTCCAACATTGCAAATAATGTGAGCAATTTTTTGTTCCAATCAGATAAAGAAAGTGATGTCATTTTTACTGTACCAAAGAGTTGTTATAAAATTTGAAGGTGAACTTCATTGTATTGTTTGTTTGTATGAAACAACAACTTTTCATAAGGAAATAACTGACAAGGGATAGTGTGTTTTCTAACACTACAAATAGTGTGAGCATTTTTTTGTTCCAATCAGATTAAGAAAGTGAAATGCCATTTTTATTGTATTAAAGAGTTGTTCTAAAATTTGAAGGTGGACTTCATTACATTTTTGGTGCATGGGAAATAAAAACTTTTCATAAGAAAATAACTGACAAGGGACAGTGTGTTTTCCAACACTATATATAATGTGAGCATTTTTTTGTTCCAATGAGATGAGGAAAGTGAAATTCCATTTTTACTGTACCAAAGAGTTATTCTAAATTTGAAGGTGGACTTCATTACATTGTTGGGGGTGATCCCACAATAGTGGTTTACAATTTTTGGCCAAATTGGACACTGATATTTTTTTTTTAACAAAATCTTCACATTTGGGTACCTATAGCGATTAAACCGTGAGGAATTTGAAGATGATGCAAACTAGAGTCTTGTCAAATTTTTTCTATAGATTCTAAAAATATTTTTTTCAATTTTTTTGGAATCATATTGCACTTCATTTTCCATCTCCCATGAAAATTGGTTTTTTTCGAAAAACAACATTTTTTAAAAGTGACACACACTGTATAACACATAACTTTTTTCCTTGAAAGATAAAATTCCAATTCTTTCAAATTTAGATTTGTAACTCTGATATCTAGTGCTTCCACTTGGTTAGATAGTTTTTATTGAATATTTTTTCTTTAATCAAGTTTCAAAGTCAAATCAATTACAATTCAGACATAACACGACCGATAACACATAACTTTTTGTATGTATCAAATTTTATTTTATTTTTTTGTTGGATCAAGGACTCCAATATCTGGTGCACTTATATTTTTAAATTTTTTTTTGATAATCTTCTATTTTTCCACTTGTGCAGAATAAAGATTTTTGTTTTTAGTGAAAAACCTATATTTAATAAAACTTTAAAAACATATAGATAATATAATCAAAACATATTAAAATTATATTCGTTGGATAACTCTTTTTGAGGGGAACCCGATACTAGTTGGGTTTCTAAGATCTCCTCCATTTTCATTCTCAAATCGAGCTTTGAAGTGCAAAATTCTGAGCAATTTTGGTGCCTCAGGGGGCGAGGGTGAAAAAATATGGGTTTGGCTGAATAGTTGTTCGATCGAAGAAAATAAAAATGTTCGGTCGAATAGGGGTTCGACCGAACCCACACACCATAGAATTGAAAAAATGATTTTAAATGGGTTCGACTGAACATTCTAAAGATGTTTAGTTGAACACCTTGTTTTTAATATTAATATAAATATAAATTATATTCTTTTTAAATGATGACTTGAGAGAGTGGGGGTAGGAGGCAAGGCTTAAATTTGATGGCCATATGACCATATTTAAAGATTTTTGCCGTAGAATACAATCAAAATTTGAAGAAGATTGTATCAGATAAAAGGAGATATTTTGGATAAACTGTCAAAATTTATATAGAATTATAATGATATATATGTTTGATTTATATATAATTTTACATACACTAAGGTATATCATAATGTTTTAAGGGCACCCTTGAATAGATAACCGTCACTAAAAAATTTGTTGACAGGCAAAGTCAACCATCAAATTTAATCCTTGGTAGGAGGGAAATACTTTAGAGAGAGAGGGGGGGAGTGGGAGAGAGATAAAGGGTAGGGGGTCCTAGGGTTTAAGGGTTAAGGGTAGAGGAGCTTGAGAGGGAGAGTGGGTAGGAGGGAGAGACTTTTTAGAGAGAGAGGGGGGAGTGGGAGAGAGATAAAGGGTAGGGGGTGTACAAGGGTTTAGGGTTTAAGGGTTAAGGGTAGAGGGAGAGGGAGAGGTAGGAGTGAGAGACTTGAGAGAGAGAGGGGGGGATAGGGAGAGAGATAAAGGGTAGGGGGTGTACAAGGG
This sequence comes from Sequoia sempervirens, assembly GCA_007258455.2. NCBI lineage: Eukaryota > Viridiplantae > Streptophyta > Pinopsida > Cupressales > Cupressaceae > Sequoia > Sequoia sempervirens. Next base: position 302,356,291 of record VDFB02193867.1, read on the forward strand.
TTAAGGGAAGAGGGGAGAGAGGGAGAGGGGGTAAGAGGAAGAGACTTAATAGAGAGAGGGGGGGAGTGGGAGAGAGATAAAGGGTAGAGAGGAGAGAGGGAGAGGGGGTAGGAGGGAGAGACTTTAGAGAGAGAGGGGGGAGTCAAAGATAGATAAAGGGTAGGGTTTAAGGGCTAAGTGTAGAGGAGCTCGAGAGGGAGAGTGGGTAGGAGGGAGAGACTTGAGAGAGAGAGTGGG
>VDFB02193867.1:302356956-302551842 GCA_007258455.2 Sequoia sempervirens
CATTCATTTATGTTTTTTTAATGTGTACAATAATTTTATAATACTTAATTTTAAAATTTACATAGTTTCCCATGGAACAATTTGATGAAACAAATTATATAAGTTGTATATAATTCTTGAACTTAAGAATTCCATGAAATAAATATAAGTTGTATATAATTGTAATTTAGGCAAAATGATTTTTAAAAAAATCACTACGTTTCAAATAAGGATTGAAAGCATCTAAATGGGTTTACATGCAACCAAAAAAAGTGAGAGATGATGTTATCAAAAATTCTTGAACTTAATAATTTTCCATGGAACAAATATGTACATATAATTGTAATTTACACAAAATGATTTACAACTATGTACAAGTTACCATAAGTTCTCATTTGAACATGTATAGGGTTACAAGTGAACTTGAAAACCATGGATATAATCTAAGTCAAAGATTTTGGTTCAGCCCGCTTCAATAACATGTAGAATTTTTTGATGATCATCACTATCTAGTCTCCATTTTCTTCAGCCACGTGCATGTGGAACTGCATGAAGATGTAGAGTGGCAGCAATTATTAAGTGACTATATTGATATACCTTGTTATCAGGTTGATAGTCAACAAAATGAATCCCATGCTGAACAAATTTGACTTGTTTTAGATATGTCCTTGTACTACAACAAACCTGCATGTAAACATGAACCTAAGGTAAGACATATGAACGTGTGTGCAATATTTTGTGCACAAGGTTTGTACAATATATATTTAATGTTTATAATGTAATGTGCACATGTGAATACAATGTATATAAAATTTTAAATTCAAACTCACGTGGGAAATAACATTCCATCACTTATTTCAGGTTACTGTTAGCTTATTCCTCTCTTACATGTACAACACAATAAATAATAGCTAACACCTTCGATGTTTTCAGGCTCTGCTATGACTGCAAAAAATCTCCTATACACCAAATTTACACACAAAAAATCTAAAAAAATTAGAAATGTCTCTAAAGATCATTAAATAGATATATATAATAATTTAAATTATTGAAAACTTACACATGTACCTTTTCTAACCAATCCTGAAATATGGTCATAATCAATTGAAATCAAAGGAATGTCTTCAAATCTTTCTTCCTCGTCTTCATCATATGTTTCTGAAACAACTAGTGGCACTGTATCCCATTTACCAACATATCCAAGTTCTTGATTGTTGCATGCATAATCAAAGTTTCCCTCAATGCACTCAGTGCAAAACAAGAGTAATCCCTTGTGTCTAATATCCATCCATGGCGACTATCTAAACTCCTAACACAATGCAAAGATCTTGTTTTTTCTACCCTCTTGCATCCATGCATCGATCTTCTATCCACACCTAGATACATATGTACAACAAAAAACTTATGTGAACAAATATGTATATATATATTTTAAATTTAAATAAATTCAAATTTTTGATTTAATGTAATTTATACATACCCGATATCTCCCAAAACACTATATGTGGAATGTGTTGGTTTGTTCTTGAAGATGTGACCACATTTGATGCAAAGTGTTTCTTGCACCATTCAACAACATCATGTGCATTGTCTAGACGATCTTCTAGATAACTCATTTGATGCTTTCTTAAAGCTCGTTTGATGCAAGCTCCTGCTCCATCATGCTCACCCTTTCCATGCCCACTCTCAAAAAACTCCAAACATGTGGTATTTTGTAGATTTTATGATATCTACAAAGTGCATAGAATGGCCGTGAAGATTTGAATTGTGCTGCACATCCATTTGACAATACAAAATGATTTTCAAATTTTACACCCCTGCTTCTCAAATTCTCAAAAAATATTGTAAAGCAATGTTGGACAAAAAGTGTCATGCTCTTTATCATCACTAATATAAAAGTGATATTCTTTTTTAATGACTCATTCTTCATTTGTACTCTCAACACCATCCAATTCTGATTGTGCATGTCAATAACACATATGAACCATAATAGTGATTTGCTTTGAAAAGTAATACTCTGATTGGATCTCCTTTTGATGTACAAAGGAGTAATTTTTTGCAAAGTCAACTACTGATAGAACTATTCCATGTGGGAAAGTATCTCTCAATGTTTGGAATTGTTGTGCTTGCCACTTAGTAAAAAATGAATGATGTATGTATGGTCATATCATTTTTTGAAAATCTTCCATAAATTTTCCAATGGGAATCTCCTCTTCTACATAGTTCAACCTTGTGGATTCTTTCCCAAAATTTGTTTGCAACTTTACATACTTGTACCTGTGTTAGTAAAATATGTGAATAACTAATAAACCACACTTGATCAATGAAACATTACATCAAAAAGAACCCAAATAACTTGATTTATGAGAAATTGAAACAAATAAACTCTATAAAAATAGTACTTACCTCCTACAATTTACTGTCTTTGTTAGGTCAATATCCACAATTCTTGAAGGAAATTTAGCCAAATTTCCACATGTCTCACAAATTCCTTTTATGCAGTTTGTTTGAGGTCCATTTTCATGATCACATAATATAGACTTTATGAACAAACTTGCCTATTTAGGAGGTACATTTTGAAACCCACATCTTTCTTCTCTCATCTTTCAAAACACCTGATAGTAGAGATCAAATTCAATATGATAACAACAACAACATGTTTCAAAAAACTTGTTTATCTTCACATAATATGGCTTTAACCTTTGAAACATTGTTTGCCCAATCTTTATATGAGGATATGCATTACAAAAGTTGATATACATCTCAAATTGTGTTATTCCTAGCCAATGTTTGATATGATTTTCATAAATACTAGGTCCAATCCTGTATCTCATAACATCTCTAGTATTTGATGATGGACGAGTCTGATCATGCCAAAAAACTGAGACCAAGTTCCTAACAACATCTTCAATCTTGTTAGAACGGGGAGCTCTACACATAATTGCCCAATTTCCTTCTAAACTCTCATCCAAAAAATTTATCTTTTTCTCATTTTTTATCAATGTGGTTCTACTATAACCAATTTCAGTTGAAAGTGCTAACATTTTTCTTTTTCTTGCTATATCTTGATGTACAATAGATGTCAACATCACCCTTCTTATAGTGGCCTTATCCACAGTTCGAGATCCATTCCCAATGGAATCTAAACCCTTTTTAACATTTTGAACAATATCATTTTGTAATCCCATGTGTTTCTTCTTATTTAATGTTGAATGGACACCCAAAAATTGTAATGACTCTTTCAGCTCATCACGAAGAAGTAAACATGATAAAAATTAGGTTTTTTCAAGTGTATCAAGATGATTGAAATGATGATTGATCATTCCATTTACAGATTTAGTCATTGAACTCTTTCTCTTATTATAAGGTTGGTTGGCATAATATTTGAGTTTCTCCATATCCATTTTAAGTAAATGATCTAAATTTCTATGAGAAATTTGTTTCCCCACCTTCTCAGCTAATTTTCTATGCTCATCCATACTAGTAGGAGGAAGTGATCCTGACCCCTCTCCAACATGCATTGTTTGAACTTGTGCCTCCTCCCTATCTTCAAGGACCATGCATTCTTGAGCATATTCATTTGATCCAATGTCTAGATTTGGCTCGACTTGAGCATGAAAAATTCTTGCTTGTTGAGCCCTTCCTACACATGTGTCACAAAATATTTTACAAACAAAAGTGAGAGATGATGTTAAATATATAAGTGAAGTTTATGTATGCAAGCAAACAAATTGATAAAACATGATGAGCTATAAGTGAGAGAAGTCTGTGCTAGTTTTACATGCTCATTCATACCAGTAGAAGGAAGTGATCTTGACCACTCTCTAACAAGCATTGTTTGAACTTGGGTCTCCTCCCTAACTTCAAGGTCCATGTGTTCTTCAACGGATTCATTTGATCCAATATCTAGATTTGGCTCGACTCCAGCTTGAGGAATACCTAGAGCATAAAACATAAAAATAATTTGAGAACATTGAAGTGATGAAAATAAAAGATGAAAGATGCAAAACACAAAGATTGAAACAAAAAGAATTGGCTTAAGGAATTGGAGTCAAGGATCATATAAACATTGCAACTTGCATGACCAAGATGACTTGAGGATATTTAAAAGTATTTATAGTCATTCAAGTGCAATGATGGTTAGAAATCTTCAAAGTAAAATTCCTAAACACACACTTGAGAGTGAGAGAGAGAACAAACAAGCATGTACCTTGTTTCTTTCTATGATAATTTTCCAAGTTTTGATCATGCCTCTTTTGTTCTTCTTCTTTTGACAATTTTTGTTGAGATGCATTTTTTCTTTTTCTTTGTTGTCCCATTTTCTTCTTCAACTTAAAGATGACTCTAAACATGTCCTCTACCAACTTAGTTAAATTATCCTCCAAATTTTTTCTTGATTGATAAAAATGAAAAGTTGTCGAGCTCCAATATTTGCCTCCTTGATAAATGTGCAAAAACTTTCCAAAATATGCGCTCCAAGTGAATTAAAATTATTCAAGTGTACATGGAATAACTAGATCCTAGTTTAAATGAATCAAGTAGTAAAAAAACAAGTTATTTCATTGTGGAGTTTGTTGTTATTTAATTCATAGGCATGCACAACATATCTAGTAATTTTAGAATTTTGTTAAAGTGTCAAAAATGTATAAATATTAGAGGTATAATTTGAATTGAATTTCAAGTTAGTTGTCGAAAATGTATAATAGAGATATAATTTGAATTAAATTTTCTTAATTATATTTGAATTAAATTTCAAGTTACTTGTCAAAAAGATTATATCTTGTTCTCAACTCAATGGTTCATGTTGCTTAAGTCATTTTTAAAAAAATATTTATTGTAATAAACATGAATGAACTTAATTATAAAATGGCATTGATTTCCCTAAAATTCTACTAGAGATCAAATGTATATTGAATATAAGGAAATGTAAGTTGTAAGAGAACATAAAATAAGAAAACATGTATGTATATTGAATATTTAAAGCAAATGTATACATATATTATGTGTAAACATGTTTAAACCATAAGAAAACACATGTACATATATGTAAAGGGATTCAATACATATAAACATAACACATATTATAAGCAAAGAGGAAAATGTATGTATATATCATATAAGAAAATATATGTGTACATATCATAAAAGCAAAATGTAAATTAAAGATCATCAAATGTCAAATACTAAAGATCAAAAAATAAGCAAATGTATGTATATCATATAAGCAAGTGTAAGTTAGAGATCATCAAATATCAAATACTATTAAAGATCATCATATAATCAAATACACATGTGGTAAAGATCATAAATCTAGAATGCATGGCCTAATATGAATGTCTACTCCTAGACGAATGGCCATCTAAATGAGAACGGTCCTGCTCTGATGGATGTGTTGAGCCCTACAAATAAAATTGTGTACAAGATGTGTTAAATACATATAATTTATATTAAATAAATTTTATGAAATTTATTTTTAAATGAACTTGTATTTTTAAATATCAATCTAGATATATGCATACATAAATACATTGCATGTACATATACATGTGTGATTATATAAAAATGTAAAACTCACATGTCCACTGATAGTAGATTCATCCATAGAGTCACATCAATCATGCACATGATCTGGATGAAGGCTAGGAGTGATATGAGGTATGTCGACCTATAACAATATATATACACATATATATCAACCTACATGAATATCTAGTTAAAAAGAAATTTAAAAAATAATGAAAAAAGAATTGAAACATGCACATGCACACATACATGCACATCATCTGATATCAGATGACCTAAGTCCTCTGAAACAGTCGTCTCCACCATATCCACCAAACGATCAAGCGACAAATCAACATCTACATCCATCTGATCTATCCCATGTCATGCCATAAATGATGAATGTAGAGGAATATGAAGGTGAGATGGCATCGGTGATGATGAACCAGAACCAATCAACATATCAGTAAAACCCATAGTCTGTGTAGCTACCGTATGAACTGTAGGTGGATCCTGATGCGCACTAGTGCTTGGCTGAGAGTGATGGGATCCTAGAACTAAACAACCTCTATGTCTCAAATGATCTCTAACATGCTATATACCAATCCCATTGTCTGATGCAATGTGGGCATATGCCTCCAATAGGTCCTCAGCCAAACAATGCAGAGTCATGCGTGACATATCTCTTGTAAGTGCATCAAGCTGTGTAGGAGTAGGGATGTCGACCACTATAAAAGGATCCATGGTGGTCCACTGTGCTGAAAATGGTGTGGATTGGGAATGTCTAGATATCAAATACTGACCTACACGATCATCAGATATCCTAGTGGTGGCAGTCGCAATGTCACCTACAGTGTCAATTGCTTCCTTTTGGGAAGCAACGACAACCTCATCTGCTATCGGGGCTAGAGCTGGGGTGAGAACAGGAGACCTGTCACCAACCAATACCCTAAACACTAGGGGTGGTCTATCTACTCGACGATAGGTGGGCCTATCAACAATCCTACCATGCCCATGACCAACATATGGTGGAATGTCCAGGTAGTTAACTTTGAGGCCCAAATGGACCTCAGCATACAACTATTAAACAAAATACAACGGAATCTAGTCATTGTTTGGGTATAGACCATGTGCTGTGAGAAATCATGGGTAGATCAATGAGGCCATAGCATGATCGACACATCTAGTGACCTGGTATCCCCTAACCTTATGTACATTTTGATAAAATGGAAAACAAGTGGCTTTTATCATTTCTTTGGTGACACTATCTTGTATTTGTTTAAGGGGAACGTCACCATGTACTTCTCCCTGCATGTGGGAAAGAATAGTAGTCACTCTATCAGGGGAATATGCACTAGTCCTCTCAAGTTCATCTTTTAGTTTTTCTAGACTATGCAATATTAACATGCATGGTTCACTATATATCCTTGGGTTTGCACCCTGTGATAATGAATCTCTCAATTTTTTTATCTCATTACTAGTATTTGCAAACAAAGAATTTGGCACAGGTGGAACATGATCTACATTTTCCATGTTTTATATATATATATATATATATATATATATATATATATATATATATATATATATATATATATATATAGTACACCTAAAAGAAATGAGACTTTGGTAAATAATATATCTAGATAAAGAGAATACAAATCTAAAATAGAACTTGTAATAATTTATCTACTCATCAATAATATTTTCATACTATTAAAATTTAAAAAGAATTGGAAGACAACTATAATCTATAACATAGCATCCTTAAATGGTTCAAATTTTAAATGAAATGATGAAAGAAAGAATAAGAATACAAAGATTAAAGTATAAAATCATTTGAAAATAATTGGGGATAAAAATATTTAATCTAATAGTTGTTAACATAAATGAACTTCAATTATATAGCCAAGAACATAAAAAATTATAGATTGGAAAGCAAAATAAATATCTCATATTACTTGAATCAAATCTAATAAAGTTTGACTTCATTGCATACTTGTTATAAATATCTCACATGAACCAATGAAACTTAATGTGTCTCCAAATTACATAAGAAGAGAGAACCTAAATGTGAAGAAGAAAAAGAAATTCAAAATCCATCTTTTTGTAATGAGTTTGTTAAAATTTAAAAACATTCAAGAACCCCAAAATGGTTTGAAATTGATGAGCATAATAGAAATTCTTGAAGGAAAGAGGCCATCACAAACCATTCAGATGTGGGCTTCAAAAAATTTCAATGAATGGTTTTCCAATAAGATGTACACAATGAGACCTTTACTAAATAAATTTCAAAGATTCATGTAAACAAAAAGTTTGATCAAAATAATATTGTTGTTAAATTTTTTTTAATGCATTAAATTCTATTGTAAATAATAGTAAGTAAAAGAGTTGCTCATAGACTAATAACATCATTAGTAACAAATTAAATAATTAAAAAGGCTCAATTATTAAGGTAAACTTGTCTTGAATTAAGCCTAAATCGTAAAACATTATCAAAAGTACTATCAATAAGATCATGATTAGAAAGTCCTATTGAAAATCATACTTGGGCTTTTAGCAGTAGGCTTCCATGAGTTGATAAGAAGCTAATTAATAGCACATAGGATGAAATTCAACAATTTTGACACTCTAACTCTAGATTTACATATGAGGTTGGAAACAACATTTTTTATACTCTACCTAGGCCATGATTTTTTTATCAGTATGAAGAGTTTATGATAGAAATACATCCATTATTGTTGAGTTAAAAGTAGGTTAAATATTATTTTTCTTAAAAAATCACTTTTATATAAATGTAGGTGTTTTGGAGAACAAAGCTATAGTATGAATAAGTGATTGACATCGATGGCTATAAATTTCAAGGTGGGGACATTCAATATAATTCATAAGGTGTTATAATATTAAATGCTTTCATTGTTTAGTTAGTTTTAATCAATGTTGTATGATTTATTAAACATTTTTTTAATATTTAAATGTAGGTGTTTTGGGGAGTAGCAGTGATAGATCTAGCTCATTGAGAAAGGATATAGGTAGAGAGGAGGAGTGACCTTGACAAGGATTGAGACATGGATCACCTTAGGGTGGTAGATATGAGTGGAACATATCCATAGAGAAGGATAGGCGAAGAGGATAGATATAGAAAAATGTGATCAACATAGATTAAATAACAAATAAAGCATAAATCAAATACTTTAATAGTATAAAATATAAAATGTAACCGAGCATTTGTGGGTTTGCATCCCACCAAGCATGTCAATTTGTAAGCATTGAATTTAAATAAATGAGACATTGAGGAAAATAAATGTAGACTTCAAATTGAATTAAAAAATCACCTCTAATAGAGTGAAAAGATGAATTACACAAAAAATGAACTAAAATTATAATGAAATACATATTGACAAATGGATATATCTTGCAAATGATAAAACATTTATTGCCCAACTAGATAAAATATACTTGCTCAAAATTGAGACGATAAAATGATGGATTTGATCTCAATTTATAGATTTTTTATATGATGGATAAATTGCTAGGATTTGATCATGTATCATGAGTTAAAAACCCAATTAAAATGTGGCTACTATTATTACCTAATTAACTAATTTATTTATTTAATGAAATTTCTTAATTATTTTGATCAATGAATTGATTGAATTATTTTCAATTTTTATCTAATTTGATTAAATATGTTAAATAATTTGATTGATATATAAACTAATTTATCATAATTTTCATTGAATTATCTAGGAATAATAGATTAAATACTTGGATTTATTTTAATTTATTTCAATATTTGTGAGAGAATGATTCATTTAAATATTTGGTTAATTTATTCTACTCGAGTAACAATGGAGGCCGATTTGATCAATAGGAGAGCATTCATCCCATCCCAAAAAGGGAGTACATTTAGAGTTTGGGACTTTTTTTTCAAAATGCTGAAGAAAATTTTCAAGATTGATTGCTGGCGTGTGGAGTTAGTAATTTGGGTGACCGTAGGTGACCAAATTCTATATGAAACTCTCTAGTTAATGTCTCTCTCTTAGGTAGTGTCTTTATTTTTGTTTAATGCTATGGATCTTCTTCAAAATTATGGTTTAGTTGCTTAGTTTGTAGTGGATTATGTTTTATAAGTTCTTTTTGGACCATTCCCTAAACAATGCCATTCAGGATGATGACTTACATAATGAAAAATATTTTGTTGGGTGTTTGCTTAGACACAAAGTTTTAAAGGAAAACTCTAGTTTCCTTTGTGTTTGAATTTCTTTGAAATGAACCTTGCAAGAATGGGATGAATCTTTAGTGGAAAATACAATCAATGGACATAAAATAGAATTGGGCGCTCTATTGTATGGAGAAACAATGGAGGCACATAAGGAAATGTTGTTTCTCCTCACTCATGTCCCTCACCCTCTGCTAGTTTTTGCTATATATATGTAATATATGGGCACTCAAAAAATATGTAATATATGTCTTCTTTTTAGGTTTTTTTTTCATTTATGGTAGGTTTTCTTAATCAATTTTGTCTATATATGATTGCTACAATCCTATTTGATGGGTCTCTTGGTTTTGTCCCTACACCTTCATGATTTGTGGGTTGACATGCCCTTCTCTATTTTGTACTTTACTATGGAAATTTTTACAATAAATATTTTAATTATTTTAGGCCTTGTCATTTTAGGTCTAAAAAGAAAAATTAATTTGATTTTGAAAAAGTGTAGGAATTAAGGTATCATGAATTTTGTTAATAAGTGGATGTTAGGTGTTCGGGTGGGGACCATGGTATGGATATTCAAGTGTATGTGAGATTTAGTGTCTACAAAATCCAAAGGTAAATCAAAATATTATAAACATCAAACTTTTTTTGGAAGGATAATATAATACCAAATCTAAACACAATATAAATATTGTAATCGCAACCATTCGTACTATATATATGAGATTGCATAAAACCATGTGTAAAATTTACAACCATGTAAAATTTATTCATATGTTGTTTATTAAGAAAAAATGTCATAAATTATATTTCTAGAAATAAAAAGGACTACAAATATGGAGGGAAAAAATTAAATAATCTCAACATAGCAAGGATTTTACAAAGTGATAGATAATTTTCTCAAAAGAAAAAGGATGTGTTGTGCACAACACAACAAACCACTTTTTCATGTTTTTTGATGTCTAAATATTTACTTTCCATACATGTTTGTGAATACCACATAAATTGAGATGCACGATTATTTTAATATCTTCACATCCATCTTAAAGTGGAAAAAAATGTAATGATAAAATTTTCATATCCATATTATTCCTATTGTATTTTTTGCCTCATTTTGAATATATATATATATATATATATAGTGCAAAGTGGTAATAATTCCCCTAGAGTTTATGAATTATATATACATAAATCAAACACTTGAACTCTATTTTTTCCTTACACACATCTTATCAAAGCATTTTTTTGACACATATCCACATATCCACACAGATCCACTTTTCCTAATGAATCTTATGTGTATGTCTAATGGTGGCATGTGGAAGGATAAATATGGCTATTGAAAACTTTACCATTATCTTGACAACTAATTATGGCCATATGATTATCTTATTGTAATGAACCTAAGTTCATTCAATATATATTAGTGAAGTTGAATTAGGAAGCATGGATTGTGCTTTATTATACACATTTTACGTTTAAAAATATGGGTCTAATTTTTGCGATATTGAAAGTCAGTTAAATTTCTTCAATAGTATATCCAAGGTATAGGGATATATTAGTGGTAAGAGTAGTGTAGGAGAAAAAGGAGAATGTATAAAGAGGGGAAGGTCTAGAAAGGTAATGACATGGTAATGGAAGGAGAAGTAACACTATAAGGTTAGATTTTCATAGGATAAGGAGAAGTGGTATGAAGAACATATCTGTATAGGATAGTGCTAGTAGTAACAATGGTGTGAACATATATAAAATGATGGGATATAAGAAAAATACTAGTGGAGAGAAAGGTGGTAGGACATGGGTGGGACATGGGTGGTGGATCCCATGGAAATGGTAACTATAGTATGATAGGAGAAATCATTATAAGAGGATGAAGGGTAGATGGATGCAAAGAGGGTACAACATTATTAAAATCCATTAGAGTGGTAATATTATGAATCTAGTATTACTTCCATAAGGATAGCCACCTAATACATTATATAAATTACTAGCCAACGAGTGAGGATATTTAGGGTGGAGAGGTGCATCAATACGTAATTATCAATTTAGGAAAATATCTTGTTTACCAACATATGTATCTAAATCATAGTCTCAACTGATCATTATTTTTCATCTTCTTTAATGTGGCTCTTTATATGGTTGTCATTAGCTATTATATGAAAAAATGATTCAATCGTCATTTTATTTGCTAGTCATATTAGAGTTAAGATGAAAACTCCATAAAACAAGATTTTAAAGGATATTAATTTAACTAGATAAAAGATCAAGGAAAACACTCTCAAACATGCAATATACCCCAATTGCTTAGACAATGCATATTTCCTAATAATGTGTGCAACTAAAAACTAATAACATGTAATGAATGGATGTAGGTGATAATAATTAAATAATCCTAATTGAACTAGGGTTGTCCTTTTTATATATTTAAAAAGTTGTAAGAGCATTGTATGAAATTGTAAGATGGGAATTACTTATGAAATGTTAAATGACACATAAGAGAATAAAAAATGGGGGTTACACTAGAATATTGATTAGAATTATGAAAATCATCAAGATCATCTTAAATAATGGGTTTGAATATGTCAAAAATGGAGTGTCGGTTATGAGGAGGAGGATTTGAATTTTTTTGACAAGATGTAAAGCATTTGCTAAATACATCCTATAAACCAAGTCAAGGAATATGATGTTGAAATTTGTGCCAAATTTGGTGCCATTTTTAGGTCATTATTTTGGCTCATGGCTTTGGTTAAACCACACTTTCTTTATGGTTTAAATTTTTTCTATTTATGGGTGCTTGAGATGGAGAAAGCATAATGATTTTGTAGGTATCATCATGCTACTAGAAATTACTCCATATTCACATGTTTAAATGATACTACTATAAGGGTATGCACATGAATATTTTATTGTAAATGATATTATTATCAAATAATATAATTGGTTCATGTTTTTGGTTGTGATATTTTTCTTCCAAGAGGATTTTCCCATGTACATAATTATGTTATAAATTTATAATTTATACATTTTTCTTGTAACTAAAATTAAATCTATTTATCCATAGCTTTGATTGTTGAAATGGGAAGGCATATTTCATTTACACAAAACAAAAATGTATGCAAAATGGGGAAGCAAAATACTGTATGTTGAAAATGCTTTAAAAACTTTCAAACAAATGCAATTTGAATTCAACAAATTTGAAAAAATTTGCATTTAGGGTTTCGAAATTAAACAAATAGATGCATTTTGAACTCTAAAAAAATTGAATTTTAAATACCTAGTGCTCGATAGTGCTCGATATGCAAACTGGAATGATGAACTTTGGAGAGACGAACTTAAATTTGCTTTCGCCAGAAAGAAAAAATGTCCGTTTGGTCGTTGTCACACTCTCGGTTCGCCGCACACACCAGGGAAAGTGACTAGTAAAATTAGAAAGTAAAAGTGACAGTTGAAAATGAAAGAATTTTTGGTTTTTGTCATATTTAAGGGGTTCAGTTGAACCCAAGTTTGACCTAACCTATTTAAATATGATTTTTTATTTAGGTTTTCTTGGTTTGGTCGAACCATGGGTTCGGTCGAACCCAATGGTTCGACCAAACCCCTTGTGAGGTTCGGTCAAACCATTGGGTTTGACCAAACCCATTGAATATGGTGAAAAGAAAAAATGTGAAATTTCCTTCCTCTTATAAATTGTAAACCACTATTCTAAAGCCACCCTTGGTTCCTATGAAACAAAAACTTTTCATAATGAAATAATTGATAGTGGATAGTGTGTTTTCCAACACTATAAATAGTGTGAGCATTTTTTTATTCCAATTAGATGAAGAAAGTGAAATGCCATTTTTACTATAGGAAAGAGTTCTAAAATTTGAAGGTGGACTTCATTACATTTTTGGTGCGTACTAAAATAAAAAAATTCATAAGGAAATAATTGATAGGGAATAATGTGTTTTCCAACACTGAAAATAATGTGAGCATTTTTTTGTTCCAATTAAATGAAGAAAGTGAAATGCCATTTTTATTGTACCAAAGATTTGTTCTAAACTTTGAAGGTGAAATTCATTGCATTGTTGGTGTGTATGAAACAAAAACTTTTCATAAGGAAATAACTGACAAGGGACAGTGTGTTTTCCAACACTACAAAGAATGTGAGCATTTTTTTGTTCCAATTTGATGAAGAAAGTGAAATGTCAGTTTTACTGTACCAAAAATTTGTTCTAAAATTTAAAAGTGGACTTCATTACATTGTTGGTGCATACGAAACAAAAAATTTTCATAAGGAAATAACTAACAGGGGATAGTGTGTTTTCCAACACCGCAAATAATGTGAGCATTTTTTTGTTCCAATCAGATGAAAAAAGTGAAATGCCATTTTTACTGTACCAAAAAGTTCTAAAATTTGAAGGTAGAAATTATTACATTGTTGGTGTGTATGAAACAAAAACTTTTCATAAGGAAATAATTGAAAGGGGACAATTTGTTTTCCAACACTGCAAATAATGTGAGATTTTTTTTTGTTCCAATCAGATGAAGAAAGTAAAATGTCATTTTTATTGTACTAAAGATTTGTTCTAAAATTTGAAGGTGGACTTCATTACATTGTAGGAACGTACAAAACAAAAACTTTTCATAAGGAAATAACTAATAGGAGATAGTGTGTTTTCCAACACTACAAATAATGTGAGCATTTTTTTGTTCCAATCAAACGAAGAAAGTGAAACACCATTTTTATTGTACCAAAGAGTTCTAAAATTTGAAGGTAGACTTCATTACATTTTTGTTGTGTATGAAACAAAAAATTTCATAAGGAAATAATTGACAGGGGATAGTGTTCTTTCCAACACTACAAATAATGTGAGCATTTTTTTGTTCCAATCAGATGAAGAAAGTGAAATGTTATTTTTACTATACCAAAGAGTTGTTCTAAAATTTGGTGGACTTCATTACATTATTGGTGTGTACAAAACAAAAACTTTTCATAAGGAAATAACTAAAATGGGACAGTGTGTTTTTCAACACTAAATAATGTGAGCATTTTTTTGTTCCAATATGAACAAAGTGAAATGTCATTTTTACTATACTAAAGAGTTGTTCTAAAATTTGAAGGTGGAATTCATTACATTTTTGGTGCATACAAAATAAAAAAAATTCATAAGGAAATAGTATGTGGGTTGCGGGTTTCATAACACCCAGTGTTTTCCTACATGCGATTATAGTAATGAAATCCTTTTCTTAATTAGAGAGTATGAATGTAATGAAAGGAACCTTAAAAATTAACCTCCTTTTCTTTTGATGATAATTTTTTTTTCTTATCTTTTACTTCCTTTTCTAAGTGGTTAATTTTAGTCCTCCATTATTTTGATACAATTTCAACACTTCCAACTATTGAAAATATAATTGTAAGGGAGGGAGAGGTTGAGAGAGGGATTATTATTGAATACAACCCATGTATATATTATATTTACTATATGTTTTTTCATCATGTTTATATCAAATGTTCTTAATTTTTTTTGTAGGATTAAAATTCTAATTCCAATAAACCTCCTCTTAACACTTGGTTTTTCCTCTTTCTTGATATCTCTCATATATTGTGATCCATTGATATTTGAATTATATCATTCCTCACAACAAGAGTCTACAAATAGAAGACTTTACCCTTTATTATAATCAATACATTTTATAGTAGGTGTGTGCTACCTTTTTTCTATTTAAAATCATCAAACTATACCAAGATTATGTTGGTTTAAAGAGAATCCACATCCCATTAGTAGTATTCAATCAAGCATATGAGAGACCATATCAAATAGAGCAAGGGTATGCTCCATTTTAACTCTATCTAAGGAGCAAGGTTATTTAAAGTAAAATGTATTTTCTATTTTCTTTATCTTTACGTTTATTACCATATTTTATTTTCTTGTCTTTAGACTAGAAAAATGAATGAATATATTTTTATGGTAGTGGTCCCCAAAAGAAAATAAAATACCTTTGGGTCCTTGTGAAAATGTATGTAGATCAAAATAATATGGTTGAATAGGTACAAGAATCATTTCCATACAAAATAAAGCTTTTGGATTTAAGATAATTTGGTTAATGGGATGGGAGATATGTAATGATTAGGATGGAAAGATGCATGGATAATGAAAGGACTATGATGGATGAAAGATGCTTAGATTAATAATTTATATTAGCCTAAAATGAACCTAATAGATTAATGCAATGATGATAGATTTTAGGTTTAGGGTTTAGGGTTTAAGGTTTAACCTAATGGATTAATGCAACGATGATGATGGATTAATCCAAAGAGATACATAAATATGGTGTTGAAAGACCTTATAACGAAGAAATTGAAGAAAGAGGAAGTAGTAGTTCATAATGAAATAAAAGGTTAGATGAATATTAGATAGATGGAGGATGATATGGTAGAACTAGTGAAACATCCTTCATATGATCTTATTTTATATGTGGAATAGAAGGACATAGATTTTTTGAATGTTTCCAAATAAAATGGCCAGTACTGGTAGAATACATAAAGGTTGCACAAGAGTTACAATGCTTATGAAGAGTCAAATAGATGAAAAATCCCAATAAATAAATTAGATAGAGGTGATTCATTGATCATGAAAAGAGTTTTGTTAAACACTGATGGTATTGATAAAGAACTAGTACAAAGGAGACGTATCTTTAGAAATATACAAGATTAAATATAAGTATTTTTAGAATATCCAAATCAATATAAAAACTCACAATTGTAGAAATAACATAAGGTACTAGTAAGTGAGCAATGTTTGTTAAAATTTAAGAAAGTTACATATCATGAGGAAGTATTGCATCATGTTAAAGGATATATGTCATTTATTTTTGGGAATCTTGGCCATGGTAGTATGAGAATAAATTCATAAATTTATATAAAGAGAATACTTAAACTATGCCAAAGGACAAAAAGAAGCATACTCTAGGGATGATTGATTTGATAAACTATTTGAGTGGCATAAACTATTTTACCAAGATCTAGATTTGAAAGTAGTTATCACTAGATAATAATAGAGGGAGGGATATAGGGATGGAGAGAGAGAGAGGGAAGGAGGGAGATAGGAAGTGGTAGGGTGGGAGGGATAAGAGGAGGGAGAGAAAGAGGGAAGGAGAGAGATAGGGATTGGTATAGAGAGTGGTAGGGTGGGAGGGATAGAGGGAATTAGGATTATAGGGAGTGGTAGGGTGGGAGAGATAGGTATAGAGAGAGTTAGGGATGGAGGGAAGAAGGGGTAGGTGGAGAGAGGTTGTATATGTCTGAGGGAGAGAGGGGGAAGGAGGGAGATATGAAGTGGTAGGGTGAGAGGGATAGAGTGAGGGAGAGAAAGAGGGAAGGAGGGAGATAGGAAGTGGTAAGGTGGGAGGGATAGAAGGACCCAATGTTCATGTACTTAGTAGGAGGGGAAGATGTGATGGTGGATTGTTGGAAATAGGAATCCAAAATGGATTTATAGGATGGAGGATGAATAAGGATAATATTTTTGGGTTAGTATGATGGAGGGGGATGGTGATAAATGGTTTAGAAGAATGATAATATATAATTTAATGACTTAAGATATTATTCTTTCTCTTGATAAGTTGAGGAAGGAGCATGTGTACTATGTGTAATGGGGAAATGGAAATGAAAAATTGGAGGTAGCAAGTACTAGAATGCATGAAATGAAAAAGGAGTCTAAAACACATGAAAAGAAGCTAACCAAAGTGATTTTGGTATATTTGGAGAGGAGGATTGCATCCACCAAAAAAAACCTATGTAATATTTGATTTATCTATATTGGTCCTTCTATCCCTCCCACCCTACCACTCCCTATCTTTTATTATCCATCACTCCAAAACCTCTTGAATTTATCCACTTCTACATTGGCATTTTCCCATTGCACATGGTGCACATGTTCCTTCATCAAATTGTGAAGAGTAGGAAGTATATCTTCAATCAATACATTATCTATCTCATTCACTTTGGTCTACATCTTTTCAAGTGTTTTCAAAGAAAATTCCTTTTTATTACTTTTCAATTTTTTTCAAAGCACATTCCATCTTTTTAATGTGTGTGAGAGAGAGGGGGGAGAGGTAGAGAGAGAGGGTTAGGTAGAGAGAGGGATTCTTATTGAATACAACCCATCTATATTATAATTGTCACTATATGGTTTTTCATCATGTTTTTGATTGATTAAGTAGGGAAAGGGCCCAAATCCCTTACAAAATCAACACAACAGTCTAGATAAACAACTACCAGACATAAAAACAAAACAAAGGGGAAAGCAAAACAAAAGAAGAACCACTTCCCCAAACCCAACCAACCAAATCCAACTTCAACCTATTCCAACCATATCAAAATATATTAACCTATCAAGGATCCAAAAAAATTTAACCAGTCCATATAATCTTCGAACAAAAAAATAAGGTTATATAAGCATAACCTATAAAGAATACCCAACAAGTTCAATATGTTTAGAACAAAAATAAAACTTAAAATTATATAGTTCAAGCATATCAAGCCTTTTCCACAAAAAGGCCTAATAGGAGAGCCAAAAACCATCTAACAACAAGCACTAGAAAGTGAAATAGAAAAATACTAAGGATTAAGAATCCTCAATAAGGCTCCAAGCCTTCTTTAGGTCCTCCACTAAATCTTCAAGGCTATATTTTATCTCCATCTTTCCAAACAAATCAATATCATCCCTGTTCTCTTTTTTCCTCTGGAATTTCTTGATTTTACACTATCTCGAGATAGTAGCCATCATCGCGACCATAATCTTGCACATGTTCAACACAACATTCTCAAGAACCTGAAACCTATTAGCTTTGTCTTCTTTCTGCATAATTTTCTCAAGAAGCTTCATCCCTTCTTCTAGCCTTTACATTCTTGTTTTCTCCATATCTGTATATTTATCTTTCAAGAATTCTTCATTACCAGGGGTCACCACATTAATATCCATGTCCTCTAAATCAATAGTAGCCATTCCTTTTTCCTTGACTATACTAGTATCCTCCACATGGACTAGACATCCTGCTACTAATAAAATCCTTCCTCCTCCTCCTAAATCAAATCTTCCATGTCCTCCAACCTCTACACCTCTTCCTAAATAGACCCATCTTCACCCAGACTATTAGGCACACATTCTTCAAAGGAGGAATACTTTTCCTCCCTAGCAACCTTCTTCCCCTTTTTACTTCTTAGGGGCTCTTCCAAGTTCTTTTCAACCAAGATTTTTGATTTTTTGCTATTATCTAACCCCTTGGACATGGCCAAAGCTAGACAAGTAGACCTATGACCCACTCGGGTAGTAGACCCACATTTAGGGCTATTCTCATTATCTTTGAAATTGTTATAGTATTAGGGTCAACACCCAGCTCATGAATCAACAATTTTATTTTCTAATTAGCAATAGAAGAGAGAGGGGCAACACTACATTTTTCAGGGGTTATTTTAAGGAGTACCGACCATGAGGGATCCACAACATTAGGGGAAGGGATAATAGGTTATTTGACAAGGGAGTGGGCTCAAATTTCAATTAGTTCAATTTTCACAGATCTTTTAGGGGTGGGGTTCTCAATCAGATTATGAAAAGCATTTCTTTGTAAAGGATGGTTAGCACCATCTCCTTTCCTTCATATGAAAGACTCATCGCCTTCATGATCAACATAGCACCAACAGTAAGGTAGAGAATACCCAAGTTAACTTCTCCATCATTCCAAGCATTCACAAACTTATAATTGAGCTAATCATTGTAACCCTCCATAGTTGCAAAGTATGGTGTAAAACCAACATGCTAAAAAATGCCCCATAATTTTGCATTTTTCTTTAGGGAATTGTATTTACTCAACTCTGTCCTCTTTCTAGTGGTCTAGGTGGATCTAGAATACCTAAAAATTTCAATCTTGTAATCTCACAAAACCAACATCATCACATAGAGCTCGCCGACACGGTCCTGATGCAACTTGAACGGGCTCAAAAGGAGTCTGTATGCATAAGTTATGCGTAGTCAAAGGTTTGGTCAAATAGGCAAATCAGGGGGCCAAGAAAAGGAAAAAAATTGGTCATCTCAAAATGAAACAAAAATGATGTCAAGTCATAGTGCTCGTCACGTTGATTCCATAGGTATATTTGGTTTTGAAAATTAAGCTCGTATATGAAAGTTACGGTTAGTCAAAGGTTGGTCAAAAGTTTGTCTCTGGTCAACTGATGACATTAACAAATGTAAAATTAGCATGATGATTTGGCAACACATGTGGCAGTTATGATGATGTGGCACATACAGTCAACATGGACCAACACCATGGTGCCATGTGTCATGTGGTGAATGAATAAGAATGTGCGACTTGTACCCATAGATGGGCACCACATGGCACCTCTACTTTGCGTTGGTTTGTTTTGTTTGTTAAAAATATGGTGAGGAGGTTTGAACTCTCAACCTCCCCTTTCCTACTTTTACTCTCCACCACTAGGCTATATGGGGTGCCCTAAAAAATGTGTGCTAGTTTATATTTAAACTATAACAAAGCTTTTATTTTTAGGATAGAGATGGTATGATAAACCCCCCATAATATCCTTAGAAATATTTGAGCCTATTTTAAAGGGATTAAGAGGCTAGAATTAAGGAGGTCATTTAAACATTAGTAAGCCCCAATTTTAAAGTTTTTGAAATATTTTATGAATATTTTTAAGGATTTAATTGAGATAAGCCACATATGCAAAGATTTTAAAGGGCTTAATTTTAAAGTTATGAGATTTTTAAGCCCATTTTAAAAAGATAAGGGATGATTTTTAACAACTTGGCTATGTAATTAGGAGATATGAGTATATTTGCAAAATAATATGGTTTTAGCCCATATTAGCAAATAAATTTGTATAAAAGGGGGGTCTTATTTCCTTGTAAGGGGAGAATTCTCTTGGAGAGAAAAATAGAGAATAGAAATTATTGGGAATGGTGGAGTTAGAATGCTAGAGGAGAGTTGAATTCTTTTTTAGAGGAAGAATTGCAAGGTTTTATTATACACCAAAATTGTAAAAGTGAGAGAGATTATGAGGAATTTTATGTAGGTTTTGAATCTTGAATATTGTAAGAAGGAATTTTTTAGGTGCTTGGCGATATTAATGAAAGCGGTCCAACATTGAGAAGCAGACCCAGAGATGTAGTCCTTTGAAGGACAAACTCCGATATCAACTTGCATCTCATCTTTCTATCTTCCATATCATTCTTCTTTTATCTCATGTCTTACATTCTCTCTAATTTCATTTTAGTTTATTCAGTATTTGATTTTTAATTACAACATTATCATAAATAGTTAACCTTTTTCAAGTTCTGTAAATTTCAATGAACTAGTTTCACATTTTCAACGGTTAAGAAACATAGTCACACAATTTTGTGGGATCAGGAAAATATTGTAATTAGGATTAATTTACAAGTGAATTTGTAAACCACTAATTATAGATCAAGTTGGTATCAGAGCCCGTTTTGTATGAAATTGCATAAGTGAATGCTAACTAGGTTGAAATCAAAGTAAGGAGAAGGTGCACTTATCGAGTTCAATCCTAAGATCGGAAAACAATGAACTTTTCCACAAGCAGAGATGGTAGCTAAAAAAAGTCCTATAGAGCTTGATGATAAATATTTCCAAAAAGAATTTCTCGAAATGAAGGATATGGTGGAAGTTCTTTTCCAAGAGAGGCAGGAGAGACAAAGGAAAAAGGAACTCAAGAACAAAAAGGAGGAAGGTGAATCTTCAAAAGATGACAAAGGTAAAGGAGTAGGAGGTGGTAGTGACCCTCCTGAACCTCCATCTTCATCCTCTTCATCTTCTTCATCGTATTCTTCCTCTTCATCTAACTCTTCTAAAAAGGAACAACCTGTGCAAACTAATACACCTTTGTTAAAGCTTGATGTTAAATTTGATTTGCCAATCTATAATGGAGAACTAGATGTAGATAAACTAGATAACTGGATTAAGAAAAATGAAGTTCATTGTAGAATTCAGAAGTTACTGAGGATTCTCACAAAATACAATTAGCTACTCTTCGTCCAAGAGGCACAACTTTGATTTGGTGGGAGAGTAGAACATAAGAGGATCTAAGTTATGGAAAAATTATTTCTTCTTGGTTTGAGTTTATAGCTGCACTTAAGAAACAATTTTATCCATTAGGGAATATGAAAAAAGTAGTAATGAATTGGAAATCATTAAGACAAGAGAAAGGACAAAGTTTGCAAGAATATACACAGGAGTTTAGGAAGAGGGCTTTAATTTTGGGCATTCCTTTATACATGCAAGAAACTTTGTTAAAGTATATAGGTGTGTTAGCTCTCAAAAACGCAGGCAAGATGCCTCAAGAGGCTGCCAGTCTCTTGATATGCTTAAGGGTAATAGACAAGGTTGGAAGAATTCAACCTTCTACTCTTTAGGTGTTGCAAAACCTGGGTGGGTGTACCTCTATGAATAATGCAAACTTAACTTGTAATCAATCTTCTTATAACAACTTGTTCACAATAGTAGATGGCAGTGAACAATTATAATTCAACTTGAAAATGGTAACAATACTCTGGTCTAGATGCCCAATTTTAAAAGACATAAAGAGAATGAATGAATTCAAAATGATAAAAAGTAGAGACCAGTGCCTTATTGGGTATGTAGAGTCAAATGGGATCAAATGAGCAACAATCTTTGGAGAAAACTCAAATTATCTGGCATATATTTTGTTTATAACTTGTATAAACATGCAAAACTATGACTGCTAAGCTCTACTTGAATAATCCAATTGAATCTCTCTGATTACTATGATTAACTAAAATGATTTAGTCTTTATTTGAAAGAACCAATCAATCAATCACACAAGTATAGCAAATGTGCACTGATAAATCGAATACAAACTTGTCATATCAATTTAAACAACCAGAAATAGTCCATCTTGGAGACAGCTTAGCCATACTTTCATCAAATTAAACAAATAATTGAGACCAAAAATGTGCAGCAACATCAATTGACTTTCATAAATACCTTTGATTTGAAAACATGCATCATAGTCTCTGATCTGATGAATTTATAGTATTGTATCCATTAGAAATTGCCAATTGTATATCAAATAACTAATAGCTCATAATACATTTTACAATTGAAAGAATGCTTATTTATACACAAGCATTTGGATAAAATGTTAAAATATGAGAACATGTCGGCTTAGCACAAAAATCGGGCTCCAATTGAGCTGGCAAGCAACGGATCTTAGGCAGATACATGTCGGCCTTAGTGTTTTGTATTTTTGTTAATCACCTGTGAACAGTCGGCGAGACATAATATATCATCCTGCCAAAGGAAATTCAATTGTTAGACATCCCAAGCGCATTCTACTATCACTGTGACCATTGACCATTAGGGAGAAATCACAGAGATTTCAATTATGTTGCGCTGAAACAATCTTTTCCTTACGTGCTTTCCTGTCGCTAAGACACATGGGTATCTCTCACCGATGAACTCCTTTAGCTTCATTCATATTCGCTATAGCTCATCTGAGTCATGGAAACATCCTGTAGATCCCTTTATGTTTTCTTGAGAGCACCTTTACTTCTCGCGCGCTGCTATGACTTAAAGTTTCTCTCACCGACGAGCACATCATGTATGTTGTCGTAGCTTCCACCGATCGGAGAGACCTCTTGTAGATTGTCCCATGCTTCACCAAAGATCTTCATACATTTTGAATGTCACTGAGAAAAGTTCACACTCTTGCCAATAAGATCTTTCATCGCTTTCCATCGGGGAGACCGAAGGTCACTCGCTGAGACCTTATGGCGATCACCCCAACTCATACTAAAGCATCCCAAGTGTTAAAATTGTCTTCGCCAAGACATAAGAAGACTCCAGCCGAAAGTCATTTGGTAGAAAACCTTTGCATCGTGAGTGAGACATCCAAAATTCGGCAAGACGCTAGCCCGACCGCCAAGACAAATGTCGATAGAAGCCATCACAGTTGCCGAAAGAACAAAAACATCCTACCGATAGGAAACAAACGTTTGCTAGCAGAAAAATAGATCAAAGAGACCCAAATGTTGTCACACTGAAACACTCAAAACATAAGATATAAGTAGAAGAACACAGTGGGTCAGGGAGACATTGGGAGACCTAAGCCGATATGAACCAAAATGAAAAATATGCATGACCCAACAGATTCAATGGGACAATATGGCAAGAATGGATGAAATATGCATACGGTAGGACCAAATCTGGAAATTTATGAGTGAAAACATATGTAAAAAAATCAGATTTTATAGTCCCAATAGTGGTTCCGTCTGGGGATGAATGATTGTGAGATCATTGCAAGGATCCAGAATCTCTTATTAGCAGACCAGACAAAAATGATGAACCAATGAGCAACAATGGAAGGAATAGAATGAATGGTAATGGAAATGAGTGTAAAGTGGAAGTGAATGCAAAGTGGAGGTGAATGCAAGATGGAGGTGAATGGAAAATGACAAAATCCTAGACTACTGTGCATGGAGAATAATTTTAAAGAGGATACACAAGAGTTTTCCATGCACTGGCAACCCTTAATCCTCTGTGTTGCTCAAGAGAAGAAAAGCTCCAAGAATTGCCCATGAACAAGCAATTCCTAATCTTCACCAGCCGTGTTCTATAGATAATATGAGTCTTCACCCTTCTTTCCAACAACAACAAAAGGTCCCAGCCAAAGAGCTTCAAATTTACCATGCTTGCATTTCTCCTAACACATTGCATTCCACATCAACACCAAATCATTCTCTTCAAACTTTCTATTTTTTTCCTTCTTGTCAAATAGATACTTCATTTGTGCCTGTAACTTTATATTTTGACTTTGGGCCTCTCTCCTTACTTCATCTAGTTCAACAATTTGCTCCATCCTGTCTTCCATGGGTTCAAGAACTTCCAAATCTTCCTGTAAGACAAACTGATAGATTGGTAACAAATTTTGCAGAGGCATCCTAGCTTGTGCTCCGTACACTAATTCAAATGGAGATTTTCCAATTGCCTTTTTCACTGTGATCCTATTAGCCCACATAGCCAATTTTAACTTTGAATCCCAAGCCTTCTTGTTTTGTCCCAGCATCCTCTTTATAATCTTCAAGAGACTCTTATTGCTGGACTCTACTTGACTATTGGATTGTGGATGATAAAGAGCTACATAAGAAATAGTAATGCCATACTTATCATAAAAGCTTTTGAATTCATCTGACCTGAAGCACATCCCCTTATATGTGATTATCCTCAATGGTGTACCAAATCTGGTGATAATGTTGTCTATCAAGAAATTTGTTACAACTTTACTTGTAGCCTGCTTGGTTGGGATTGCCTAAACCCACTTTGTAAAATAATCAATGGCAACTAGTATCCATCTATGTCCTCCACTTGACTTCTCTTGTATCTGTCCAATGAAATAAATTCCCCATTGATGGAAAGGGGCATCAACCTGCAAGGGTTGAAGTGGCAGAGCACTAGGTACTTCAACTTTCCAGAAATTTTTTAGTAGGCCTCACATCTTCTCACATGTGTAAAAGAATCATTAAAAACCTTTGGCCAATAATAACCTACCCTAAGAATTTTGTGTGCAATTGTCTTTACTGAATAGTGCCCTCCACAAACTCCTTCATGCATTTCATTTAAAACATGTTTGGCCTATGATTCATCCAGACATAATAACAATATGCCATCTCTATTTTTCCAAAACAGATCTCTATCCATGAAGACATATTTTGATTCTTGCAACTTCAAAGTTCTCTTTTGGCTGTCACTCAATCCATCTGGACACTTCATATATTTAAGATAATGCATAACATCAGTATACCAAGGAGTGTGTTCAATGCTTGCAATTGCAGCCTCTTCTTCAACATTGCAAATCTGATTTTCCTCAATATTGGTTTCTGTCATTAGTCTAGCCAAGTCTTGGCCTCTTACTAGCTTAGTAATTTGTATCTCCATGTCAAATTCTTGAATCTTGTTGATCTATCTGCATCTTTTCCCTGTAACTTCAGATTGTGTTAAACTGTCTTTGACAACAGCATGAGGGACATAAGCAATCACCTTTGCTCCAACAAGATATGATCTAAATGCTTTTGTGGCCTTTACCAATGCAAAAGCCTATTTTTCCATTATGTCATACTTCAATTCAGACCCCTGTAATGATTTACTAAAGAAGGACACAGGCTATTCATGACCATCATTATTCTTTTGTAACATAACAACAACAATAGTATGCATTGAGGCAAATGAAAAAATCTGAAAAAGCTTTGTAAAATATGGAGACTTTAGAACAGGAGCCTCTTTGATAGCCCTTTTGATAGACATAAAGGCATCTAAAGCTTCAGCAGTCCAGTCTATTTTTTTTCCTTTCTTCAACATTTTTGATATGGGCTTAATGATCTTAGCAAAATTAGAGACAAATTTTTTGACAAAATTAATTTGACCAAAGAATGATTGTATTGCTTTGATTGTTTTAGGAATATGAATTTTATCAATAGCTTCCACCCTCTTAGGGTCTATTCTAATTCCCTCTTTTGAAACAATATGCCCCAAGATCTTACCCTCTATGACTACAAAATGACACTTCTTTGGATTTAAACTAATACCATATTCAAGAGCTTTAATAAATACCTTTTCAAGATGCTACACATGATCTTTAGCCTGCTTCGAATAAGCAGTCAAATCATCTTGGTACACCACCATGATAACATTAATCAAATCAGCAAATGCTATGTCCATGACTCTTTGGAAAGTCGCTCCAACATTGGTGAGACCAAATGGCATTCTTATGTATACATATGCTCCCCAAGGAGTAGTGAATGTTGTCTTGTATTGCTCAGATTCCTTGACTTTAACCTAATTGTATCCAGAAAACCCATCCATCATAGATAACAGCTCATAGCCTGTCACCTTATGCAATATTGCTTCCATGTTGGGTAGAGGATAATTATTTTTGAGAGATGCCACATTCAAATTTCTGAAGTCCACACACAATCTGATATCACCATTCTTCTTTCTTACAAGAACCAAATTAGAAACCCATGTGGAATGCCTGATTGGTTTGATAATTCCTCCATCTCTGAGCTTTGTCAATTCTTCTTGCATTTTAGGCTCCAGTGTTAGATTTATAGGCCTTTGCTTCTATCTAAAAGGCTTGGCATCTGGCTTCAGTGGTATTTCATGCTGAAATAAATCTTCCTTGTATGCTTTCAGATCTTCATAAGACTAAGCAAAAACATGCTTGTAATTTCTTAGCAACTCTATCAACATTCTTCTAATTGTAGGGATGATCTTCTTTCCAATGTATACCTTTCTTGGTGCTATTTCAGTCCCCAAGTTAATCTCTTCAACATCTTCCTTTTTCACTAGTGTTTACTTCATAAGGGACCGATCACTTTTGTCATACACCCTTTCTAGTGCCACTAATCCTTTAGGAAGCTTGTTTGTTTTGAGTTGTAAGATCTCCTTGCCAAATATAGTTTGTTTCCCATCTACTTCCTCAACAAAGGTGTTGAAATCAATCTCCCAGGCTTCATATTGATCTATACAATTGAGGAATTTCAAAAAGTCAGTATCATCATTGAAGACCTGCCAACTATAAACATTATCAGGAACAACAGGCCTTGTCTTGAACTCAATCTGTGATATCCCAGCCAATGTGATATCATCTCTTTTTAATGCCACATTTGCTAAAAAATTAGCCATTATGTTCTTTGATATGTCAATCCACTCAATTGAAAATGCATCAAACAATTCAATTGTATCCCATACAACATTCATGTGTTGTTTTAATATTTTGTGCTTTGCTACATATTTTGATTTAACTTGTGAAACAACCAACTCAGAATCGCCCAAAATAGCCAACAACTTAATCTTGTGTTTCACAGCTATGTTTAAGCCTGTCAATAAAGCTTCATACTCTGCCACATTGTTTATACATTCAAATGCTAACAAAAAAGAATATTTAAAAGTAATACCTCCAGGTGAAACAAATACAATCCCAGCTCCATTACCTTCTTGACTGCAGGCTCCATCAAAGTACATCTTCCATACATCATTGCATTTTTTGCAACATGTTTTTCAATTGGATCACTATTAATTAATTATGGCTGAGCTGGTTCTATTTTAAAACTCCCTAGATCAATATCACAAAATAATTAATTTGATCCTATGGTACACATTCAACAAGCTGGCTCATTCTTGGCTCCCTGTACAATTTGGCTTCTTGGCCATTCACTGGTATTGTAGTATAAGATAAATCAAATTGAACATTTCCACCTATAGCTATAGTCCACTGCCTTGACAAAAGCATCCAAAATTGAGGAGTATCAATAACCGTTATATCTATATTATAAGTCACTTGTGGATAAGTAGCCAATTTGACTTCAACATCTTTCATAATACCAACCACAAGAACATGTTTGTTATCCATTGCATAACACTTGCCTCCAGTGATATCAACCGACATACCAAGTTGTTTCATGACTCCAATAGGCATGATTTTTATAGCGGCACAAGAATCTATCATGCAGTTCCTTAAAAATTTGTTATTAATAAGCAACGTAGTAAAAAAGGGATGAACTTGAGGAGGAGTTGATAATATATCACTCTAGCAGGCTTCAGAATTATTTACTCTCTCTTGCCTATTGACTGCTTTAACAGTTATTTTATTTTCAGCATTCACATGTTCTCCATTCATTATTAATTGAACAAAAGTATCCCTATATTCTTTAATTTTCATCATCTCAAGTAGTGGAACAGACATTTTTACCTGGGACAATGCCTGAGTGATATCAAAAGAGGAGCTCTCCATCTTAATAGTCTTCTTCAGTTCTGATACATCTCCTTTGTTTTCTTCTTTTTCTTATTTATTAGGTTGGCCATGCGTCTATACCTCTTTATTTAATTCCTTCATTTCCTCCTTTTGGCCTGGTTTCTGTTCATTTTTATCATGTTGCTTGTTTCCTAGCTTTTTTGCAATTTCTTGTGTTGTCTTTTGATCTTTTATAAAAATTCCCCCAAGAACTCCATTTGGCTCATTTTCTTTTATGTTTCTCAACCAATATTTACTTTGTGCTTCCTCAACTACAACAATAGTGATCCTTTCTATTTCATCCTCAGTAAGTCTCCTCACATTGCATTGAGCAAGCGCTGCAATAGGATGTGGCTCTGTGTAATCTTCATTAGAATCATAAAAAAT
This sequence comes from Sequoia sempervirens, assembly GCA_007258455.2. Lineage (NCBI taxonomy): Eukaryota > Viridiplantae > Streptophyta > Pinopsida > Cupressales > Cupressaceae > Sequoia > Sequoia sempervirens. The sequence goes on from VDFB02193867.1 coordinate 302,385,864, forward strand.
CTTTTGTTCAGCCATATGGACATTATACTTCTGATTGGAGACATCATATTCATAGCCTTCATCCTCTGAAGATGAGTTTCTTTCCTCAGCATGGTGAAAAACATTTGAAGTCAAATATATAGTGTGATCTTCTTCGTTATTTTCCCTCAGCATTCCCTCTTTTTACATCCTTTGAGCTACAACACAATAGTCTAGAGAATGTGGCTGATTACAAACTTCACAAAAAAATTATTACTCACCATGTAAGTTCCCTTCTTGGTCAATGGATCAGGGGTCTCTTTGCCTCTTGGCCTAGTTGTAATAGGTTTCCCATCTTTCCAGTCCATATTGTAAGGCATATCATGCAACCTTGGCCTTTCACCTCTATTCTCATTTCTGTAGGTATTCTCTTGCCTATACTGATAATTATTGCTTTGCTAAGGAGGCCTTGGGTTGTCTCTTTTATTAGTTATACCAGCAGCCTTCCTGTTGTTTTCAATTGTTAGTGCTATCTTATGTGCTTCAGCCAAATCTCTTGGGGATTTACTTCTCATTTCATACCCTATCTTAGGATCAAATGCATTTAAGTAAACACTCAATGCAATAGAGTCTGGCAACCTTGATCCAGGAGGTACTTTAGTATGCAACTTGTTGAATTTTTAGTTGAAATCATAAATTGAATCATTCTAATTTTTCTGAATTCTCATTAATTCATGAAGAGCTGCATCTAGAGCATTTTGATTTCTATATTGTTCTAAGAATTTGTCTTGAAATGCTTGGAAAGAATTAATTGAGAATCTTGGTAGGCTATTGAACCAATCCCTAACATCTTCAAGAAGTGACATCATGAACAACTTCATATGTAAATATTTATAAGGCATATCTATGTTTTGGATGAAAACATTAAAACTTCTTAAATGCTCTTCAGCTGTGATTGCATTACTCCCTGTAAATTTGGGCACCATATTCCTCCAACTGCCATCCATAGGGTAAGGATACAACTGAAAACCAACTAAATCAAACTGTCTGATTGTGGTTGCATGCTGGTGAGGGGGAGGAATAGGTGGATGCTAATACTGAGGCATGTGATTATTATACTGTGCATTATGAGGTGGGATATAATGCTGACCAAGAGGTGGATACATACTTGTATAATGTGCAGGAATGTGATGTGGACGATTCGGCTGCTTGTGGTGATTCCCTATCTGATTGTGAGGAGCATTTTGTTGATTGGAGGGCCCTACGCCATGATCACCCTGCTTGTGAGGTGAGACATACTTTGGGCCACCAGCCGTCTGATCAACAATATGGGCTTTCTACAATTTAGCCTCTAGTTCCTTTATCTTCTTCTCTTTCAGTTCCAATTGTGCTTTTACTTCATTAGGAATCGAGAGCTCATGGTTTCCTTTAGGAGTTTGGTGATTACCCTCCATCCTTTGATCATATTCATGCTAAATTCGGAGTCATTCAGGCTCAAGTCTAGCTTCAAACTCAGCCTATTTCTTGGCTTCAAGTTCAGCCTATTTCTGAGAATCGTGAAAAGGAAAAGGATTTCTTTGATCATCAGGGGTACAAAGTTCTGCACTTGAATCATCTCTTCATGTATCAAAGCAATTATATATTTCACCCTGTACTCTTGGTGCTTTACCTTTGTTTGTTAAGCACATGTCCTCATTTGTGCCTTTTCCCTTATCAGCTCTATCATCTTTATGTATCCACTTACTGCTACCAGCAGGAGCTCCGGTATGACCTCCCCTGTACTGAGATATTCTTCCATTCATGATGAATAGATGCAAATATTTATGTCAGAGTCGCCACCCACTTATATCAAAAATGAGAAAAATATCTAATACTTCTAGTTCCCAATAGAGTCTATGCAAGATTTCTGACTCTATAGTTCAAACTTTGATTCTAATTGTTCCCCAATGGAGTCGCCAATTTGTTAGCTCTCAAAAATGTAGGCAAGATGCCTCAAGAGGCTGCCAGTCTCTTGATACACTTCAGGGTAACAAACAAGGTTGGAAGAATTCAACCTTCTACTCTTTAGGTGCTACAAAACCTAGGTGGGTGTACCTCTCTGAATAATGCAGACTTAACTTGTAATCAATCTTCTTATAACAACTTGTTCACAATGGCAAATGGGAGTGAACAATTATAATTCAACTTGAAAATGGTAACAATACTCTGGTCTAGATGCTCAATTTTAAAAGACATAAAGAGAATGAATGAATTCAAAATGATAAAAAGTAGAGACCAATGCCTTATTGGGTATGCGAAGTCAAATGAGATCAATTGAGCAACACTCTCTGGAGAAAACTCAAATTATCTAGCATATATTTTGTTTATATCTTATATAAACATGCAAAACTGTGACTACTAAGATCTACTTGAATAATATAATTGAATCTCTCTTATTACTTTGATTAACTAAAAGGATTTAGTCTTTACTTGAAAGAACCAATTAATCAATCACACAAGTACAACAAATGTGCACTGATAAATCAAATACAAACTTGTCATATCAATTTAAACAACCAGAAAGAGTCCATCTTGGAGACAACTTAGCCATACTTTCATCAAATTCAACAAATAATTGAGACCGAAGGTCACTCGCTGAGACCTTACGATGATTGCCCCAACTCAAACCAAAGCATCCCTTGTTAAAATTGCCTTCGCCAAGACATAAGAAGACTCTAGCCGAAAGTCATTTGGTAGAAAACCTTTGCACCGTCAGTGAGACATCCGGAATTCAGCAGGACGCTAGCCCAACCGCCAAGACAAATGCCGGTAGAAGCCATCACGATCGCTGAAACAATAGAAACATCTTGCCAATAGGTAACAAAAATTTTCTAGCAGAAAAACAGATCAAAGAGACCCAAATGCTATCACACCGAAACACCCGAAACATAAGATATAAGCAAAAAAAACACAGTGGGTTTGGGAGACAATGGGAGACCTAAGCTGATATGAACCAGAATGAAAATATGCATGACCCAACAGATTCAATGGGACAATATGGCAAGAATGGATGAAATATGCATATGGTAGGACCAAATTTGGAAATTTATGAGTGAAAACATATGTAAAAACATTAGATTTTACAGTACCAACAAGGTGGATTACATGAAAGTTTGAGACATACAATACTTATGTTTAATCCAAATAACATTGATGAAGCTAGTGTGCAAGCTATCCATTTGGAAACAAGCTCAAGGAATAGCCATGACAATCTATTAATGAACTCAAGTAAGCAGAAAGGAAGCAAGAAAGGGAAAGAGAAATCACAACAAACAACTACTGCAAATAAAGAGGACGAGAAGCCTTGTAGCTCACATTACAAGAAGGAAGGGCACAAAGATGTATGATGTTGGAAACTACATCCTGATCAGAAGCCAAAGTGGTTCAAGGATCGAAAGGGTAAGCAGAAGACTGCAGCTATTGTGCATGATCTCGGATCTGGTTTTGATGATGAAACCAATATCTCAATTATGGGTATCAAAGGTAATATTCCTTTTTTCAATAGTAGTTCCTATGCTTCTTTATCAAAGCGTAATGAAGTACATGTTGAAAGTGTTAACTAATTTTTAGCTTTCAGCTGAAATCAAGTAACTTAGTGTTTGTTATTTTCATGTTGATTAAACATTTAAAAGATAAACCATAAAACTGCTAGTTTCAATATGCATGAAAGAGTGATTGTCAAATGAAACAGATTTTTTATTTATTTATTTCAATGTTGCGATTACAACAAATGAGAAAGAGAATCATAGATATACAAATGTGATCTTTTATTGATACCTCTAAAATGTGCATGTCCCTCAAAAGCCAAGGGACTAACTTTACTTATTCCATGGAAATATGAAAACAATATATACATGAATAAGTAAATAAAAGAAAATGTGCATGAAAGAGCGAAGACCAGTCATTTCCTGAGAATGACTAGTTACGAGGTTGCTCAATTTCCCTACTGCTGTTGTCCCAAGCTACTTGTGTCCTCCCCAACTCTGTAGTGCTCCTAGCCCCTGCATCTCAAAAAGAATTGATATTAGAGCAAGGCTCTAAGCAATGAAATATCTCAATCCCTGCATACACACCTACTTATGCATGTATAAACTAATCCATAAGTGCATAAAATAAGCATGAAAACCTTAGATGTATTGGAAAACAATGAAGTCGTCAAACACATCCAACATATGCATTTATTTTCTAACTATTTGCTTCATGTGCAGATTTAGGACGAGTCTGGTTACTATTTCGATTCAGATTAAATACAACATGTGGGTTAAATGTGGCTCCCACAAAGGTAGAGATTAGCATGCTTTGAAAGAAAAAGGAAATTGAGCAACTTGATCAAAGATTTATCTATCATCAATCCATTAAATCAATATGGAGTCACACCAATTGATCAACTTTCATTATCAAATTCAAAAGATGCAACATATTTTGCTTATATGTCCTTCAATCTACTTAAGAAGATGCATGATCTATTTATAAAAGAAGTAAGTTACTTCATAGATGCATCAAGTTCAATTATGCATCTCTTGAACAATGAGGAATCATTTCACGATGTTGTCAAGCCCCTCTCACTATAACCCTATTGGGCAACCACACATCACATAGGAAGGTGAGTTTTTAGGTCACCCACATAGGTGACATGTGGCTGTCCAATAAAATTAAAATGAGACAGTGTGTATTTATTACACATAGCCAAAACAAATGCAATAAGTGAAGGTCATTGTCATTGATAAGGACAATAAACAATGCATGCTACAATGGTCTCATGAAGGACAATAGTAATAAATGTATGCTACATGACAGCAGAGGTAGTTACTACATTCAAAAAATGGAGCAAATGAGGCATGTTTCACCTTGGTGGCAAATGATGAACTATGATATGAGCCATGCAATGAAGAGTATAGCCAAATAACAACAAAGGTCAACTACATATACATCAAAGAAATTACAAGTTGAAAATTATGGGGGAGTACTCAAAACAAAGCATAATTGTTTTCATGGCAAAGAAACATGGCCACCTATTTTCAAAATCTACCTGTGAGTTCATGGCCCGAAAGAGTGAAAAGAGAAAATCAAAGAATTCATGACTTTCTGCCCTCATAAGTGAGATAAATGAAAGTTATATATTGTCTTCTAGATTGGGAATATGAAAAGATGGAAAGCATTCCAAGTATTTCAAACAAGAAAACAACATAAAAAAAATTTGAAGTTACACAAGGATCTATTCAAGGCCTTCTCAATAAAAAATTAGACAAACAAGTTTTCCAGATAACATTTAATGCATGATGGTTTAAGGAAAGGCACAAAAGGTAAAGACATTCAAGAAACATCAACTCTAGTTGACATAGATATATGCCTATTATGAACATGCCATTACAAGGAGTCATGACAACAATGGAACCCTCACATGATGTGCTCAAAATACAATTTCTATGCCATAACACAAGGAACAAGGGTCTTCTATTCTCTATACTCTTATGTTAATGATTGAGCAAGTTTCCAAATGGTTCCCTCTTGAAATGATTCCTCTAAGCATGGACAAAGGATTCAAAGAAGAGCACTGATATTAAAGATGGAAACGGTCTTGATTGAAATAGTGGAGCTCATGAAATTCAATTATTGAAACCATCATGAATCATGGTGCTTTAGTGAACAGAGCATAGTCATGAATAAGAGTAGTGCCATTGAAGGTTATAGGTTTATCTTCATGATTATCTATGAACTTGAAAAAAAAATCAGCTGTGAATGCTAAACTGTGACTAAGCCATGTAATGTAAGGTGTAGTCATTACAAAGATGGAAATAACTCTTACAATATTGCTTCGTATTGCATTATGAAGACTTTGAATCAACAACAACATTTATGAATACAAAAAGTTCAAAAATAAGCATGATTATCAGAGGATATGAAAATATAGTCCACTCACAACAAGGTTAGAGCACAAGTAAAGAACAGTCAGTATGATCAAACCTTAGCATGTCATCCACCAATATGAAGAGGTGTTGCATGAAAGACCAACCTATTGCCAAATCACAAACCTATGGAAAGAAAGAAATTTCAAGGCTGGTAATGTTTGCATGTTAAAGGGTAGTATCAAAATTTTCCATGTGATAGCAACAATCTACAAATTACGGTCATATTAGGGGTTCAAAGAGAGTCAATAGGGAAAGTCATAAAATGGTAGGAGGTTAAAGTGGCTTTCAACATTATGATAGCATGCATCCATATCAAAATCCATGACATCAAAGAGAAATTATAGTGATTAGAAAAAATCAAGGCAGTTATCATCATGAAAGAATCATGAGGGGTGGCCACACAAATTAACAATTCAAGTTGCAAAGGCAGGAAAAGGAGGACATGACTAGTATCATAGTCCAATGTTATGAATAACTAGTAGACATGCCTTAAGTGATTGGTCACAAAGAATGCTTAATGGTAATGTTTGCATGTTAAAGAGCAGTCAAAGGACATAGGAACCCAGTAGAGGGAATGCATTTCATTATTTTTTTCTTCCATTCTAATGCAAGTCTACATTCATGATTCATTTCATAGTGAACATCATCAGTAAATGAAGAGCATAGTTTAAAGTTCAGACATTGTGAAAATCTACTACAATGAAGATGGTAAGCTACAAATTTATCTTCATTTTTCCTATGCACTCGAGGGACAGTCAAGCATAACTGACTTATGAAGTAATCCTTTATATTTATCATGGTGCCAAAGTTGCATACAATAATGTTTTTTCAAGTGTTGAAGCTAATGCAGAGGTTACCATGAGCGTTGTGAACATGAAGAGGAAGAATCATTAATGCAGGAGTATGGTGTCTTAAATAGAAAATGAAATGCAAAATCTATTCACAGTGACAAACCCACTTTAGGGTTATGTGTTTTAAAGAAATTCTACAGAAAGGAAGTTCATTGTCAAAACCAATTTAGATGCTCATTGAAAAAGCACATTTTCTTACAAGTTGGGGATTTCATTGTACCCACACTGTGCAATGACATTGAATCATTTTGCAACAAAATTTGATGTTGTTTTCAAATAAAAAATATCCATATGGGTTCACCATGGAAATCTCATCTAGAAATGGCAGTATGGAGAATGTCCAATAGGAGTCCAAAATGAAAGCCATTTCATGTATTAGGACAGGTTGTGGCTAAGCAAGCCATTTTTTTTTAAATATGGAAAACCCACCTGGGCTTTCAAAGTTCAAAACAACATTGCTATCTTTTACAAAAGATTGAAATGAATTTGCAAAATCATCTACATTTTTTCCAAAAATATGAAATTTTCAAGAAAATCGAGATACCCACTTGGGTTCTTTTAAAAACAATTATAGATCCATAGATATATCATGCTACAGAAAACCCAAAATAGGGTTTTGCATTTAAAACTCAAAATGAAGTAGGAATTATGAATGTAGAAAAACCCAATTTACAAAAATGGAGGTCGAGCCCAGAACAAGTTCTTTGTTCTTCCACATTCCAAGAAACCCATCTGGGTTGCTAAAATTTGTGAAATACAAGCAAAAATTAGAAGACAATATGGATTTTTTGAAAGGAGCAAAGCCACATCAAAAAATGCATCATTTTATGTTCATGGTTGCGGCCAAGGGTTTTTTCCTCTTCATAAAAGCAACAAAAAACAACAATGAAGTGTTCCTATTATCAAATGCATAAAACAAAACAAGAATTTCATGCTTTTTCTCAAGATAGAAATGAAAACATCGGTTTAATTTTGCTCGAAATCAGAATGGAATAAGTTTGGTGAGGCTTACTTGGAGATTTTTTGCTCATTGTTTGCATTATTCAAAACATCACATGACTTGGAATATGGTTTCCAAGGAATTTGGAGGTCGACCTTTTGACCAGATATTTTGGAGACTATGATGCCTTTGCAAAAATGTGTATTGCCATGTGTGTGTAAAATGCAGAATAAGGTAGGTTGATGTAGTCAAGTGCCTTAGAAAATTTTGAAGGATTTTAGAAAGGATATTATGTGTTGCATTTGTTTCCAAATTTTGTAGATATCATGTAAGAGATTTGGAAATCACTTTTAGTTTGCTTTTAAATGCAAATGCAATACATATGAATGGTGGGGTCCCTTATCCTGTGCTTGAATTGTAAAGTGACTTGTTAAGTGATGTTTTATGAATCACTTAACAAGATCATTAACTCTAATTTTTTTAAAAACCATGTGTTTTCAAAAACACACATATTGCATGATGGAGAATGTGGTCAAGTCTTGTATGAGGACCAATGATGGCTTGTAGAAATGAGAAATGTGTTGGGATGATGATTTGACTTATTTTGGTGGAAAGGAGGCTATTTGGAGGCATTTTTTGTCACATTTTTGGGGTGACTATTGACTTGGCCTAATTTTTCTTCATGTGGAGGACATTTTGGAGAGTTCTAGAAGGTTCTTTTTGGTCTTTTCTATTTTATCTGACTAGAATCTTCTAGAAGCACTTGTGTGAGGGGTTTTGGTGGGTTTTGGCTTAAGTATGTTCATGTTGAACATTTGACAGAGTTCTTTGTTTTGCAGTAGGAGGATAGCTTTATTTTCTTGGAGTTATTTTCATGGAGCTATATTGTAACTTAGATAGACCTATTATATAGTAAGCACTTTGAATCAATAAATTGGAGCATTTTTATCTTCTCTCTTCATGTTTTATGGTATGCCATTAATGGTTGATCAATTTTTTTTGTGAAAAGTCATCTTTCCTTGCAAACTTGTCTCATGTTTCATGCATCCATTTAACATAAAATGTATGTTTACAGGTTATAAGTTGTGTTGTTTAGTGGTGTTATTGACTGTGAAAATCTATTTTCATTTTTTAAGCACATTTATAGACCTCCTTATAAATTATTGATGTGAAATGAATTGGAAAGTGAGTTGTGTGAGTCAAGCTTTGAGATATTAATTTTAATGTGGAAGGCTATTAATAGGTCCAAGTTGTTTTGGTGCATCACCTTAGGTTATTTTCAGCTTTAGGTTTATTTTATGAAAATTCTTACCCTTATCTCATAGATTAAGTAGTTAGGTGGCATCAAAAGGGGAAGCCAACCTTGATCACTAGAGGTCTTCTTTCAAACAAGTTACCCACAACCTGAAAGCAGTCCCATGTCAGTCAAAATTTGCTAAGTTCACTCAAGGCTTCGCAAACAAGGTACAAATTTTGGGAACTAACAGTTTTGGCACACTCGGTAGGACATATAATCATTTTAGATTAGAAGAATACACCTATTTGCTGGTTTTGATATGTAGACAACAATTTTTTGTCCTTTTAAAGGTCACACTAGCATATCTGATAGCTCTGAATGTGGAAATTTATAATAGATCAATGTTGTAGCAGCTTATGAAAATAATTAAGACAAGGGGAAACTCTGCCCCATTAGATTATTTGCATCTTTCAACACCCCATAGGAGAGGTAAACTAACCAAGAAATTTGTTGTTTCGTCAAGGAAAACAGTTTCAACTCCACCAGCAGTGAGAGTTTCCAGCCCCATAAGGTAGCAATACTTGGTGCCAAACATGGTTGTTCCAAGAAACCAGGTTTTTGTGACATTCAATGGTGGCAACCCACTTCAATTAGCTCAACATGACGACATTCCATTGGATGCTATTAAAAGTGTGCCTTATTTTTTAGGTGAAAATCATACTACACTAGTTGAACACATTAAAGACATTTCAAATATGTGTTCAGTACATCATATAACTCAAGAGAATGTTGCCTTGAGGATGTTAGCAGCATCATTTAGAGGCAAAGAACTCCAATGGTTCATGAGTTTAGCATTTAATTCCATTAGAATGTGGAATGAATTAGGAGAGGTGCTTTGTAAGCAATTTGAGGACAAGTATGATAACTTGTCATTGGTGGAGTAGCTGACCCACATTAAAAGGGCCCCTCATGAGTGGATGATAGACTTCAATTTTTGTTTTCAAAGGACATGGGATAGAATTCTAGAGCCTACAAGGTCTCCAGCTGAATATGTCTTTCTATATTTTTTGAGAGCCTTAAATAGTGAAGTGGCTATTTTAATACAGTTAATGGGTGGAAATACTTTACCAATAGCTTATGATACAACTGTGAGAGAAGAGAACAACTTGATACAAGCTGGAAGGATTGCCCCTAGGCCTCCTATGCCATTTTTTCCTGATATTCAGCCTCCTATAGCTTTTCCTACACCTCAAATTGCCCCTTTACTAACTGCTATTAACATGGAAATTTGCTTAATACTTTTGGCAATGAGTTGGTAAGTATTAAAAAACAACAATTTCAAGGTTTCAAGCCTTGGAAGCCTCAAATTCAAGGCCAAGGACATCAATTTCAAGCTAACAAGTAGCCATATCAGGGAAATTTTCAAGGTGCATGACAAAGTTTGAATCCAAGGCCTTTTCAGCCATATAATCCAGCTCCAATTAGTACAACCAAAGATATGGTACTTGTACAAAACAACCTTGCAACAGAATATGAGTGGTGCTATCCTTGCAACCAGGCCCATAATCAGACTACATGTTTAAATGGTGTCATCAATCAAGCATTGATGGTTCAAAATGTCCCAAGTGTGTAGGACATGCCTAATGGTGAATCATCTCAACAACAATAGCTCCCTACAAGTGACACAACTCTCCTAAATTGGAAAGGAGAGGAGTTTTATGGAGCAAATAGTGATAGCTCTCTGATAGTAGCCAACACTCAAGCCAAAAAGAGAGCTTTCGAGATTGTACAAGCAAAAAATAAAGACAAGGAAATTGTTGGACCTTCCAATCCTCATGTAACATACATTTTACAAAGAAATTCACAAGGCATCAGTGGTGGACAACTTGGGAACCAACACCAATCAGCCCACTTGCAGACAGACCCTACTGTTGCAAGGACCCATCAAAAGGTAAATGTTGTCACACCCTTAAACATTGTTGAATCCATGAAAAAGATGAATGCAAATATATCAATGTGGGATTCCTTATCTATCCCTGGCCAAAAGGACTTGTTACAATCTACCTTAGCTAAAGTAGGGGTTTCGAATGATATAACAACAATTCAAACCAAGGTTGTCTTGACAAAAACACCCCAAGACAATAGTAAACAACCAAGTAAGGATGTCAAACCACCCCCATTTTATGTGTCTTTGATAATAGGAGATAAACTAGTTCACAATTGCATGGTGGATTTAGGGGAAAGTAGTTCTGTCATGCCCAAACAAATTGCTGATAAGTTAGGACTGAAGTATCAACCTCTTAAGAAGAGAGTTGTTCAATTAGATGGGACAACCATTAATACCGTAGGTGTTATCAAATGTTTAAGCCTTACCCTACATGCTTTCCCCAATTTGTCCATTCCCCAAGACATTTTTGCCATTGACTTACCTCCACATTTTGCTTTATGTTTGTTAAGAGATTTCATTGCCAAGATAAGAGGTTATTTGTCATTAGATTGGTCCCATATGCTATTCAAAACGAGATATGGGACTAAAGTAGTCATCAAATTTGAACAACTTGCTAAGGATCACATTGAACCATATTTCCCAAGTGTTGTTAACGCTAATTGTACTATTTTTTATGATGATGAACTTGTTGTTGCTCAAGAGCTACAAGCATAAAGTATACCAGATGTGCTTCTAAGTGAGTGGGTAGTAGAAAATATCATTGATATCCTAAATAAAAACATTAAATCAGATAGTTTGGGGGTTTATTACTACATGAACCTTATTCAGTGATTCCAAACCTTGAAAGGAGGTGGGACATCAGTCAGATCAGTAAGGTGAAGTATGGGAGATATTCTTTGATGGTTCTTGAAGCAAGAACAGTGCTAGTGGGGGTGCAATGCTTGTGTCTCCACAAGGTGACAAGTATTACTTTGCTTTCAAATTTTCTTTCTCTTGTACTAACAATACTATTGAATATGAAGGTCTGATCCAAGGCTTGGAATGGGCACAAAAAAGAGGGATTGGTTGCTTGCAAGTTTATGGTGAAAACGAATTAATCTTCAACTAAGTGAGAGGGCTACATGTCACTAAGAATGATGTCTTGAAGTCTTACAAACACAGGGTGTGGGATATGATAGAAGAATTTGATGGTTTCAATTTGATTTCTATTCCTAGAGATCAAAATAGGCATGTTGATAAACTGGCTATTGTAGGTTCTCAAGTTGATATTCCAAGTGAAATTAGGAAAGAAAATCTACATCCATATGTTAAAATAGTTATCAAACCTTCTATTTTGGATAATAACATTCATTGGAAATTTTTTGAGAGTGATGAACATGTCTTAAGCTTTATGCTGCAATAAGATGAATTTGCAGCAGTCAACCAAGAGAAGATCAAGAAACAATATGATAATAAGATCATCCAATTGAAGTCTAACTAACTACCCAAGGGTCTAGTCACCTTGGAATCTATTTTCAGCATGAATGACTAGCTGAAAAAGAGTAAGACCAACATGCAGGTCAATAAAGAACACTATGAGGAACTTGAAATTTTCAAAGGTAAGCTCCTTAAAATTGGTAAAATTTCTTCACATGCAGATAGGCAAGCTTTCATTGCCCTTTGTCAAGAGTTCCAAGATGTGTTTGCATGGGAATATTCTAATTTGAAGGGTTTTGATCCCCAAATTTCCCAACATACCATAGAGCTTGAGCCAAACTCAAAACCTGCTAGGTAGAAATGGAGGCTTTTAAACCCCAAACTTGAGCCTCTCATAGTCAAAGAGTTGACCAAACTGATTGAGGGAGACATCATTTTTCCAATCAAACATACCTCATGGGACTCTAACCTTGTCCCAATTAGAAAGAAAAATAGTGAAATTAGGCTGTGTTGACTTTAGAGACCTAAATAAGGCCTTATTAAAGGATCATTATCCACTGCCCTCAATGGAGCAGATTATGCAAATTGTAGTTGGTTTAGAAAGATTCTCATTACTTGATGGTTATTCAGGTTATAACCAAGTTTTAGTCAAAGAGAAAGATCAGTACAAGACTACCTTCACCACAAAATGGGGTGCCATGGCTTATAAGAGGATGCAATTTAGCCTATCCAATGTTGGTGCCATGTTTCAGAGGGCAATGGACATGGCATTTAAAGGTTTGATTCACAAACTTGTACTTATTTACCTTGATGATGTAATGGTATTTTCAAAGAAGGCTGATGAACACCTTACACATCTGAAACAAGTATTTGAGAGGTGTAGGGAGTATGGTATATCCCTCAACCCCAAAAAATGTATCTTTGTTTTCCATGAAGGAAAATTTTTAGGACATATTGTGTCAAAATAGGGGATCACCATTGATCCAGAAAGTGTAAGTGCCATTTTGGATTTGCCCTTGCCTAGCCATAAAAAGGGGCTGCAAAGTTTTCTTGGAAGAATTAATTTTTTCATAAGGTTTATTCCTAACATTGCAAATCTTTTGAAACCACTAACTGCAATGTTAAAAAAGAATGCCAATTTCAACTGGATCAAGGAGGCCAAGCACAATTTTGAAGTCATAAAAGAGGCTTTATCAGCAGCCTCTACTTTGGTAAACCCAAACTTCTCAAAAGATTTCATTTTATATTCTTTTGGCAACATTGATATAATTTCTGCAATGGTGGTACAACAAAATGATGTTGGCCTAGAACAACCAATTGCATTTTTTAGTCAATGCTTAGAGGAGTACAAACAAATATATACTTTTGTAGACAAACATGTACTTGCTACCATCAGAAGCTTGAAGAAATTCAAACCCCTGATTTCTAATAGCAAGGTGCATTTGATGGTTGCTCACCCTAGTGTAAAGGAATTATTGCTAAGAAGGAATCTAAATGATAAGAGGGCAGGGTGGATTATGAAGTTCATGGAGTATGACATTGATATCAAGATAACAAAGCTTGTTAGGGATAAATGGTTGTGTGAACAACTAGTTATAAAGGCTAAAGATGAAGGAAATATAGAAACAAAGGCAGTTCTCGTTGCTAATAATGGCCTCACAGAAGATGCATCTACAACAAATGCAGGTTGGGTGCAAGATATGACTCACCTTTTTCAAACTGGTGAGTTTCCACCAGGTTTAGATAAAGCCAAACATAGGTATTTCAAACTATAGTCTATTCCTTATGTTTTGATTGGTAACATTATTTTTAGAAAAGGACCTTAATGGTGTCCTCTTGAGATGCATTGATCAACATCAAATTGATAAAGTACTTCATGAGTTCCATGATGAAACTGTAGGGGATCATTTTTCCCCAAGAATAACTACATGGAAAATAATGAGAGCTAGCCATTATTGGCCAAGCTTGTTTAAAGATTCCCATGCTTGGGCCGGGAAGTGTGTAAAATGTGCCATTTTTGTAGGCAAAGAGAGGCTGCCAGCTTTACCATTGCATCCTATTCAAGTAGAACAATCCTTGATGAGATGGGGAATTGATTTTATAGGTTCCATTAACCCACCTTCAAGTGCAGGACATAGGTGGGTGCTTACTGCAACCAATTATTTCACATGATGGACTGAAGCAGTGGCTTTGAAAGAAGCCATTGAAAATGTTGCTTTAAACTCTTATGATGATTTAGTAACCAGATTTGGGGTACTTGAATCAATCGTTTCTAATAAAGCTTTGGCATTTTTGGGTTAAGAGTAAGTGATTGGGCTGTAAGAAATGGTATTCATCTGAATACCTCATCAAATTATTACCCTCAAGGTAATGGTTTGGCCGAGTTAACCAAAAAGAGTCTGATCATAATCATCAAAAGGATTTTGGAGGATAACCAAAGAACTTGGCATAACAAGTTAAAATATGCCCTATGGAAAGATAGAATAATACCAAAGAAGTCCATTGGAAGCTCCCCTTATATGTTGGTATATGGTAAAGAGGCAAGGATTCCTTTGTCAGATGAGCTTCTAGCTCTTGACATAATGAACCGACTTGTAAGGTTTGAAGAGAAGTACCCAATGGTTGTCTGATATGCACAACTCATGGAGTTGGATGAAACCAAAGATAGAGCCATGAAAATAATGGAGTTGTATCAACTCCAAACAAAGAGGGTGTTGATAAAAGAGCAACACCCAGGGTGTTTAAAGAGGGATATGTTGTTCTCAAATGGGATGAGTTAAAGAGTAGGCCCAAAAAGCATATTAAGTTTGATAGCATGTGGAGTGACTCATTTGTCATTACCGCGTGCAAAGAGCACAATGCTTTTCAACTATCATCAATGGATGGAGAAGCTCTGCCTATCCCAATCAATGGGATTCACCTCAAACTCTATTTTGAGGTATGAGCTAAAAACTAATTTATACATATTAGAGTAGGTTTTGTTTCCTCTAAGTGTTGATGCACATTAGTTAATTTTTTTTCAATTTTCCCTAAGTGTTGTTTTGCACAGTTAGGTGGTAGTTTTCATTCTGCATTGCTGGTTTTCTTGGTTTTCAAAGTGTCTCTTGCTAGTTTAATGAGTTACAACAATTTGTAATGACTATTTTCAAGTGGTGCAAGTTTTCTAAGTGACTTCATGCCCAATAGATTAGCTTAAGTAGTTGGTCTCATGTTTAGATGGAAAACATATAACATATGTCACAAAAAATGTTACCTAATTTTTAGCTTTCAACTAAAATTAGGTAACTTATTGTTTGTTCTTTTCATGTTGATTAAAAATTTAAAAGATAAACCATAAAACTTCTAGTTTCAATATGCATGAAAGAGTGATTGTCAAATGAAATAGATTACATTTTTTTTTTCATTTCAATGTTGCAATTGCAACAAATGAGAAAGAGAATCATAGATATACAAATGTGATATTTTATTGATAATCCTGAAGTGTGCATGTCCCTCACAATCCAAGGGACTAACTTTACTTATTCCATGGAAATATGAAAACAATCTATACATGAATAAGTAAACAATAAACCATGTGCATGAAAGAATGGAGACTAGTCATTGCCTGAGAATGGCTAGTTACGAGGTTGCCCGATTGCCCTACTACTATTGCCCTGAGTTGCTTATGTCTTCCCTAGCTCTATAGTGCTCCTAGCACCTGCATCTAAAAAAGAAATGATATTAGAGCGAGGCTCTAAGCAATGAAAGATCTCAATCCTTGCATACACACCTACCTATGCATGTATAAATTGATCCATAAGTGCATAAAATAATCATGCAAACGTTGGATGTCTTGGAAAACAATGAAGTCATCAAACACATCCAACATATACATTTATTTTCTAACTATTTGCTTCATGTGCAGATTTAGGATGAGTCTGGTTACTGTTCTGATTCAGATTAAATAAAAAATGTGGGTTAAATGTGGCTCCCACAAGGGTAGAGCTCAACATGCTTTGAAAGAAAAAGGAATTTGAGAAACTTGATCAAAGATTTATCTAGTATCAATGCATTAAATCAATATGGAATCACACCAGTTGATCAAATTTCATTATTAGATTCAAAAGATGCAACACATTTTGTTGATATGTCCTTCAATCTTCTTAAGAAGATCCATGATCTATTTATAAAAGAAGTGACTTCATAGATGCATCAAGCTCAATAATGCATCTCTTGAACAATAAGGAATCATTTCACTATGTTGTCAATCCCCTCTCACTGTAACCCTATTGGGAAGCCACACATCGCATAGGAAGGTGAGCTTTTAGGTCACCCACATAGGTGAGATGTGGTTGTCCAATACAATTAAAATGAGGAGACAGTGTGTATTTATTACAAATAACCAAAACAAATGCTATAAGTGAAGGTCATTGTCATTGATAAGGATAGTAAACAATGCATTCTACAATGGTCTCATGAAGGACAATAGTAGTAAATGTATGCTACATGACAATAGAGGTAGCTACTACATTCAAAAAATGGAGCAAATGATCCATGTTTCACCATGGTGGCAAATGATGAACTATGATATGAGCCATGCAATGAAGAGTAAAACCAAATAACAACAAAGGTCAATTGCATATACATCAAATAAATTACAAGTTGAGAAGTATGGGGGAGTACTCAAAATGGAGCATAATTGTTTTCATGGAAAAGAAACATGGCCACCTATTTTCAAAATCTACTTATGAGATCATGGCCTGAAAGAGTGAAAAGAGAAAATCAAATAATTCATGACTTGCTTACCTAATAGGTGAGATAAACAAAAGTTATATGTTGTCTTCTAGATTGGGAATATGATAAGTTGGAAATAATTCCAAGCATGTCAAACAAGACAACAACAAAAACAAAATCTGAAGGTACTCAAGGATCTATTCAAGGCCTTCTTGAAATAAAACATTAGACAAACAAGTTTTCCAAATAACATTCAATGCATGATGGTTTAAGGAAAGGCACAAAAGGAAAAGACATTCAAGAAACATCAACTCTAGTTGACACAGATATATGCCTATTATGAATATGCCATTACAAGGAGTCATGACAGCAATGGAATCCTCATATGATGTGCTCAAGATACAATTGCTATGACATAACACAAGGAATAGGGGTATGCTATTCTCTATACTCTTATGTTAATGATTGAGCAAGTTACCAAATGGTTTCCTCTGGAAATGATTCCTCTAAGCATGGACAAAGGATTCAAAGAAGAGAACTGATATTAAAGATGGCAGTGGCCTCGATTGAAATAGAGGAGCTCATGAAATTCAATTATTGAAACCATCATGAATTATGGTGCTTTAGTGATTAGAGCATAGTCATGAATAAGAGTAGTGTCATTGAAGGTTATAGGTTTATATTCATGATTATCTATGAACTTGAAAAAACAAATCAACAGTGAATGCTAAATTGTGACTAAGCCATGTAATGCAAGGTGTAGTCATTACACATATGGAAATAACTCTTACAGTCTTGCTTTGTGTTGCATTATGATGTCTTTGAATCAACAACAGATCTATGACTACATAAAGTTCAAAAATAAGCATGATTATTAGAGGACATGAAAATATAGTCCACTCATAACAAGGTAAGAGCACAAGTAAATTATAGCCAGTATGATCAAACCTTAGCATGTCATCCACCAATATGAAGAGCTTTTGCATGAAAAAGAAACCTATTGCCAAATCACAAACCTATGGAAAGAAAGAAATTTCAAGGCTGGTAATGTTTGCATGTTAAAGGGCAGTATCAAAATCTGCCTTGTGATAGAAACAATCTACAAATTATGGTCATATCAAGGGTTCAAAGATAGTCAACAGGGAGAATCATAAAATGGTCTGAGGTTAAAGTGGCTTTCAACATTATGACAACATGCATCCATATCAAAATCCATGACAACAAAGAGAATTTACAATGATGAGACAAAATCAAGGCAATTACCATCATGAAAGAATCATGAGGGGTGGCCACACACATTAACAATTCAAGTTGCAAAGGAAGGAAAAAGGAGGACATGACTAGTATCATAGTCCAATGTTATGAACAACTAGTAGACCTTCCTTAAGTGATTGGTCACAAAGCATGCTTAATGGTAATG
The DNA here is from genome assembly GCA_007258455.2 of Sequoia sempervirens. Classification (NCBI taxonomy): domain Eukaryota; kingdom Viridiplantae; phylum Streptophyta; class Pinopsida; order Cupressales; family Cupressaceae; genus Sequoia; species Sequoia sempervirens. The sequence continues at coordinate 302,404,295 of VDFB02193867.1, forward strand.
TTTGCATGTTAAAGAGAAATCAAAGGAGAAAGGAACCCAGTAGAGGGAGTGCATTTCATTATTGTTTTCTTGCATTCTAATGAAATTCTACATTCATGATTCATTTCATAGTGAACATCATCAGTAAATGAAGAGCATAGTTTAAAGTTTAGACATTGTGAAAATCTACTACAATGAAGATGGTAAGCTACAAATTTATCTTATTTTTTCCTATGCACTCGAAGGACAGTCAAGCATAACTGACTTATGAGGTAATCCTTTATATTTATCATGGTGCCAAAGTTGCATACAGTAATGTTTTTTTAAGTGTTGAAGCTAATGCAGAGGTTACCATGAGTGTTGTGAACATGAAGAGGTAGAATCATTAAAGCAGGAGTATGGTGCTCTTAAATAGAAAATGAAATGCAAAAGCTATTCACAGTGACAAACCCACTTTGGGGTTATGTGTTTTAAAGAAATTCTATAAAAAGGAAGTGCATTGCCAAAACCAATTTAGATGCTCATTGAAAAAAGCACATTTTCCTACAAGTTGGGGCTTTCATTGTACCCACATTGTGCAATGACATTGAATCATTTTGCAACAAAATTTGAAGTTGCTTTCAAATCAAAAATACCCATATGGGTTCACCATGGAAATCTGGTATAGAAATGGCAATATGGAGAACGTCCAACAAGAGTCCAAAAATGAAAGCCATTTCATGTATTATGATAGGTCATGGCTAAGCAAGCCTTTTTTTGCAAAATATGGAAAACCCACCTGGGCTTTCAAAGTTCAAAACAACATTGCTATCTTTTACAGAAGAATGGAATGAACTTGCAAAATCATCTGTACTTTTTGCTACAAATTTGAAATTTTCAAGAAAATAAAGATACCCACTTGGGTTCTTTAAAAACGGTTACAAATTCATAGAAATATCATGCTATAGAAAACCAAAAATAGGGTTTTGTATTTAAAATTCAAAATGAAGATGGAATTATGAATGTAGAAAAACCTAGTTTGCAAAAATGGAGGTTGAGCCCAGAACAAGTTCTTTGTTCTTCTACATTCCAAGAGACCCATCTGGGTTGTTAAAATTTGTAAAATACAAGCAAAAATCAAAAGACAATATGGGGTCTTCAAAAGGAGCAAAGCCACATCAAAAAATACATCATTTTATGTTCATGGCCACGACCAAGGGTTTTTTCCTCCTTCATAAAAGCAATAGAAAACAACAAGCATTTCATGATGTTTCTCAAGATAGAAACAAAAACATGGGTTTTCTTTTGCTCGAGATCATAATGGAATAAGTTTGGTGAGGCTTACCTCGAGATTTTTTGCTCATTGTTTGCAATATTCAAAACTTTTCTTCCCACAAAAAACTTCATTTAAGTTCTCATAACAACTGTAATGACGAAAAGCAAAAAAAAGAGAGAAAAATGGCACACAAAGTGGTTAGGAAATACTATAGGCCACGGCTAGTTTGCTCGAAATGGCTTCCAAAAGATGTGGAAAAATACAATTTTTGTGCTAAAAAACCAACTTACTTGTTGTTACATGCTTCTTTTCGTCAAATATTGTCAAAAAATCATCAAAACGACTAAGAAAGCTTCTTCAAACCCCATGGAGGCAGAGTGTTCCAAATTTTCTTCACTGATCGAATGATGGTGTTTTCTCATGATGTTGGTGTTTTGATAATTAGGGTTTCACATTGTTTGAGTGTCGATGGGATTTTTTATCCCATGTTTTAAAAATCAAAACATGTGGTAAATGCAATGGGGGCCGAAACTTGGCCTATTCACTTAGGCATTTTATGCCTTAGGGATTTCTTCCCTTTATTTCAACTTATGGTAAGTCCTCAACAACACATATGGAGTGTGCCATGCAACAAATATGATATGCCTTTGTTTTTTACCCCAACATCACATGACTTGGAATATGCTTTCCAAGGAATTTGGAGGTCAACCTTTTGACCAGATATTTTGGAGACTATGATGCTTTTGCAAAAATGTGTATTGCCATGTGTGTGTGAAATGCAGAATAAGGTAGGTTGATGTAGTCAAGTGCCTTAGAAACTTTTGAAGGCTTTTAGAAAGGATATTATGTGTTGCATTTGTTTCCAACTTTTGTAGATATCATGTAAGAGATTTGAAAATCTCTTTTAGTTTTCTTTTAAATGCAAATGCAATACATATGAATGGTGGGGTCCCTTATCTTGTGCTTGAATTGTAAAGTGACTTGTTAAGTGATGTTTTATGAATCACTTAACAAGATCATTAACTCTAGTGTTTTTAAAAGCCATGTGTTTTCAAAAACACACATATTGCATGATGGAGAATGTGGTCAAGTCTTGTATGAGGACCAATGATGGCTTGTAGAAATGAGAAATGTGTTGGGATGATGCTTTGACTGATTTTAGTGGAAAGGAGGCTATCTGGAGGCATTTTTTGTCACATTTTTGGGGTGACTATTGACTTGGCCTAATTTTTCTTCATGTGGACATTTTGGAGAGTTCTAGAAGGTTCTTTTTGGCCTTTTTTGTTTTATCCAACTAGAATCTTCTAGAAGCATTTGTGTGAGGGGTTTTGGTGGGTTTTGGCTTAAGTATGTTCATTTTGAACATTTGACAGAGTTCTTTCTTTTGTAGTAGGAGGATAGCTTTATTTTCTTGGAGTTATTTTAATGGAGGTATATTGTAACTCAGATAGACCTATTATATAGTAAGCACTTTGAATCAATAAATTGGAGCATTTTTATCTTCTCTCTTCATGTTTTATGGTATGCCATTAATGGTTGATCAATTTTTTTTGTGAAAAGTCATATTTCCTTGCAAACTTTTCTCATGTTTCATGCATCCATTTAACATAAAATGTATGTTTACATGTTATAAGTTGTGTTGTTTAGTGGTGTTATTGACCGTGAAAATATATTTTCCTTTTGAAAGCAATATTACAAACCTCCTTATAAATTATTGATGTGAACTGCATTGGAAAGTGAGTTGTGTGAGTTAAACTTTGAGATATTAATTTGAATGTGTAAGGCTATTAATAGGTCTAGGTTATTTTGGTGCATCACCTTAGGTTCTTTTCAGCATTAGGTTTATTTTATGAAAATTCTTACCCTTATCTCATAGATTAAGTAGTTATGTGGCATCAAAAGGGGAAGCCAGCCTTGATCACTAGAGGTCTTCTTTCAAACAGGTTACCCACAACCTGAAAGCAGTCTCATGTTAGTCCAAATCTTCTAAGTTCACTCAAAGCTTAGAAAATAGGGTGCAGATTTGGAGACCTAACAGAAGGTAAGAGGAATGAATTGTTTCATATAAGGGCTATTGCAAAACAAAGTAGTATTGATACACTCACAGATAGTGGATCACTAGTGAACTTAATCTATGAACATGTTAAGCAATTTGGATTAAAAACAACTCCTCATCCTAAACCATATCCATTGGAATGGGTGCATTATAATGCTCCACTACATGTGTCAAGGCAGTGTAAACTCTGATTTGCAATCACATCCAAGTTTGTTGATGAGGTAGAATTAGATGTTATTTCACCTGAAATTTGTGGGATAGTTCTAGGTAGTCCCTATTTGTATGATAGAAAAGCCATTTTCTACAAGGAACATAATAGGTATCATTTCTTTAAAGATGGAATTGAATTCAATGTTAGAGCTCATCACATGAAGAATGATAGATCCATTGTAAACATAGGGCATATGAAGATGATTGTAAATGCAAGCAATAAATAAACCCTTATGACTGTAATAGCTAGTAGTACTAAGCATGATGATGATTATCATGATAAGGTGTCACAGATAGCACAATGTAAGGATCAATTGCAAGTAGAGTCAGGCCTTCAGCTAGAGGTGGTAAAAGAGGGTTTGAATGTTTCATTTTCTAATAACGTTCTTGTTCAGGAGATTCAGAATGTTGATACTATTTCCTTCACATCAGTGTATTTAGTACTATTGCTTGTTATTCTACTAGTTATTTCTATGTGGATAATGGATGTGACAGTGAATATTGCTGAACATGTAGTTGATTGTATCAACAAAGCTATCTCATATTTCTTTGTGTTTGTGATGGGTCAAATGTTCAAAATTTTAGCAGGAAGGACAAATGATACTAGGCAACTGAGGAGACATTTCCCTAGCTCAAATTGTACATAAAAATAGACTTTTGGTGGTCCAAAAGATTCTCAATGGGGAGGAATGATCCAGGTGGATCCAGCATACCTAAAAATTTTATAGTCTCATAATCTCACAAAACTAGCATCATCACGTAGAGCTTGCTAACAAGGTCCTGACACAACTTGAATGAGCTCAAAAGGAGTCTGTATGCAAAAGTTATGTGTAGTCAAAGGTCTAGTCAAATAAACAAATTAGGGGGACAAGAAAAAGGAAAAAAATTGATCATCTCAAAAATGAAACAAAAATGAAGCCAAGTTTTAGTGCTCGTCAAGCTGATTCTGGAACTATATTCAGTTTCGAAAATGGAGCTCATATGTGAAAGTTACAGTTGGTCAAAAGTTTGACTTTGGTTAACTAATGACGTTAGCAAATGTACATTCAACATAATGACATGGAAACATGTGTGGTAATTATGATGACGTGGCACAAAGAACCAACGTGGCACATATAGTCAACATGGAGCAATACCATGGTGCCATGTGCCATGTGGTAAATAAATAAAAATGTGCCACATGTACCCATAGATGAGTGCCACGTGACACCTCTGCTTTGTGTTGGTTTTTTTGTTTGTTAAAAATATGATGAGGTGGTTTGAACTCTCAACCTCCCCTTTCCTATGTTTACTCTCCACCACTAAGCTATATAAGGTGGTCATAAATAATATGCGCTAGTTTATATTTAAACTATGACAAAGATTTTATTTTTACGATAAACCCCCATAATATCCTTAGAAATATTTGAGCCTATTTTAAAGGGATTAAGAGGCTCGAATTAAGGGGGCCATTTAAACATTAGTAAGCCCCAATTTTAAAGTTTTTGAAAGATTTTATGAAGATTTTTAAGGATTTAATTGAGATAAGCCACATATGCAAATATTTTAATGGGCTTAATTTTAAAGTTATGATCTTTTAAAGCCCATTTTTAAAAGATAAGGGAGGATTTTTAAGAACTTGGCTATGTAATTAGGAGATATGGGTATATTTGCAAAATAATATGGTTTTAGCCCATATTAGCAAATAAATTTGTATAAAATGGGGGTCTTATTTCCTTGTAAGGGGAGAATTCTCTTGGAGAGAAAAATAGAGAATATAAATTATTGGGAAAGGTGGGGTTAGAATGCTAGAGGAGAGTTGAATTATTTTTGAGAGGAAGAATTGCAAGGTGTTATTATACACCAAAATTGTAAAAGTGAGAGAGATTGTGAGGAATTTTATGCAGGTTTTGAAGCTTGAATATTGTAAAAAGGCATTTTTAGATGCTTGGTGATATTAATGAAAGTGGTCCAACATTGAGAAGCAGACTTGGAGACATAGCCCTTTGAAGGACAAACTCTGTTATCAACCAACATTTGATCTTTCTATCTTTCATCTCATTCTTCTTCTATCTCTTGTCTTACATTCTCTCTAATTTCGTTTGAGTTTATTCAATATTTGATTTTTAATTACAACATTATCATAAATAGTTAACCTTTTTCAAGTTTTGTAAAATTCAATGAATTAGTTTCATATTTTCAATGGTTAAGAAACATAGTCACGCAATTATGATGGATCGGGGAAATGTTGTAATTAGGATTAATTTACAAGTGAATTTGTAAACCGCTAATTACAAATCATCTAGGGCCTCCTATAGTTTTTTTTGTGTTTTGATAATCCTTTAGAATAAGTAAATACTCCACTCTTAGGCCTTCCTCATTTACAACAAATCAACTGACAATTCAAAAAATTTAGTTTTAATAGAAACTTGGGGGATTTTCATTTGAAAGGATGATGGCTTGAACCTTCTAGTGATATTATTGAAATAATAGAGTTGTTTACAAAGCCTAGCCTTATATCTTTGAAACCTTCCTTTAATGGAAATGACAGCTCTACCACCTTTAAGATGCATGATGACACTTTTTTTATTATCCTCCCTAACACCTACGATAACACATGCTAAAATGTCTTTTCTCAAATCCTTCATAAGATTTTTAGAAATGTGGGTGATAGTCATCATTACCACTCTCACTCTTTTTTTATTATTGCATGAGGCTTCCAAATAGGTCTATCCTTTAATCCCATCTCTTTTTAAATCTTTGATATTTAGCGTACAATTTCCATAAATAGAGTTCATCAAATTATGTATTTTCAACTTGAAAGGTTCTTAATATATTTTTTTAGGATTAATATTATAATTCTACCCTATTGGTTGTAACATATTTGTGGTAACTTATAAAACTTAAAGATCTAATTATATCTCCAATATTTAAAATTTACATAAATTTTTAATTTTATCCCATGAGTTTGGATGGAGTGGTAGGGATATTCATATATTTCTTTGACACAAAATAAAAATTGAATAATAAAATTTAAAATATATTTCATATTTGGAAATCCCAAGGAGCACATGTAGATATGTAGGATACGAGGACCAATGAGAGTACCTTCAACCATGATGAGTACATATGTAGTAGTTAGTTCTATCAACCCAATAACTTAATTTATTTGAGTTTATTTTTTTGTATTGCATTCATCTTCACCATGAGCTCCTTATGTACCTTCTCTTGCACTATGTGGTAAATTTAATTACTTATCATTCCTATCTCACTCTCATATCTATTATCATGAAGGATTTTTTAAATAACATGCACTAGAACCTTGTACCTAGCCTTTATTTTTTATGAGAGGTGAGAATTTCATGAAAGCATTGGTTGCATCAATGAGATGTGAGGGATGATTCTATAATTGGAGTTGAAAACATAAGTCAAATATTTGTGAACTTAAGAATTCCATGAAACAAATACAATTCAAAATAGATGATGCTATAAGTGGAGAGAGAGAGGGAAGTAGGGAGGTAGGGATGGGTAGGTGGAGAGAGGTTGTGTGGAAAGGAGTGAGAGAGAGAGGGAAGGCAGGACAAAGGGAGAGGTGGGTAAAGAGATATGTCGGTTGCACATTTCATAACACCCTGTGTTTTCCAACCTACAATTGTTGTAATGAAATCCTTTTCTTATTTAGAGAGTATGAATGTAATAAAAGGCACTTTAAAAATTTACCACAACTATTACCTAGAGTATTAACCTTGTTTTATTTTGATGATAAAATCTTCTTCTTATCTTTTACTTCCTTTTCTAAGTGGTTAATTTTAGTCTTTTATTGTTTTGCTACAGTTTCAACACTTCCAACTATTGCTTTTGCATCTACAAGTTGATCATCAACATGTTTTTCCTCATATACACTACTCTTACCTATTAACACCCCCTGCTATTCCTTTTGATGATATTGTAACTTATTTTTCATATCTTTTATTTGAATCTTTAAATTGGCTGCTCACTCATCAAACCTTAGGGCATAAACATCCCTTGAATATTTTCTACACTTAGCTAGGTGGAGAGAGGTTGTGTTGTGTGTGTTTGAGGTTCTCTCCCTCCCTCTATCCATCCCACCCTACCACTCCATATATTTCGTCTTCCCTTTTTCTCTCCCTCCCTCTATCCATCCCATCCTACCACTTCCTATATCCCTCCTTACCCCTCTCTCTCCCTTCCTCTCTCCCTCCCTCTATTATGATCTAGTGACCACTACTTGTCAAATCTATCTTGGTAAAATAGTTTATGCCACTTAAACAGTTTATCAAATCATCCTACCCTAGAAATGGTAATATATAATTAATTACGATCTTATTTATTTCTTCTTAGTATATACACTTTCTTCCTCTTTTCTTTGGTGTTACTACTACATATATTGCACATGGGCTTAAATGTTCTCTAATTAATCTCATCTTCAATATTTTTTGTTCTTGGTTTTAATTTTTTTGATTGATTATAGATTACTAATGTGAATGTGAACCTGAGTTAAGCTAAACATGATTGAAATCAGTAATTAAATCAAGAATTTAGCTAATCAAGACATACTCCAAATGAAATTATTTGGAAATATAACTAGAAAACCATTAAAATTGAAACAAAAAGCTCAAATTGAACAAGTAATCCTAATTAAACCAATCAAACCTTCATCCCATTGGGGGATTGGTGCTGCATTGATATGGAATGTCAGCCTTTCCCAACCCCACAGTTGAAACAAGCTCTTGATTGTGAATATTGAGGCAAAGTAAGCTAAAATGGATGAATGGATGGAATGAATGCTCAAGAAATTGATTTTAATCCAATTTCCTTCAAAGATAGTGACAACAAATGGCTATAGTTCAATTAATAAAATTGATAAATGGATCATGTACTCATCAAAATGAAGAACTATTTATATGATAAATGAGTGAATCAATGACCAAGATCTAATTGGTTAATCAATGGATCAAATTGAATTGGAGGAGAAACATGGATCAAGGATTCTAATCCATGGTTGAGATCTATTATTGACATGGGTCAATAATCTTAATCAAGGGATCACATTCAATGGGAATGTGCAAATCTCATGATTTTAGGAAGAATGTTGGGATATTGTTGAGAGATATTTCCATTTGGAGGAAAATTTGAATTAGAGAAATATTATTTTGAATATTCCTTTGCAAGTGGAATTAATCAATTAAGTAATTAGGATTATCATTTAATTGTACAAGATGGAAGAATAAAGGATTTAATTAAACAATTAGCTCACTTAATGAAAAAGGGAATTTATGACATTTAATTAAACAATTAAGATTATTTAATCAAATGAGAAGACTTAAGAAATTTAATTAAATAATTTACATTATCCAATTAAACATAATGAAGTTAGTGTGAAAGGGTGAATTATTCAAATAAAATGGATTATTAGATTAAAAAGGAAAGTAATGAATTTAATTAAACAATATTGATTATTTAATTGAAAAGGTTGAAAAGAGGTGATTCATGATGAAATGGTGTTAATAATCAAATTATGATGGGTGATATTGATCAAGACAATTTTAAGTGTCTACAACTAATAAAAAGGATTTAAATAAGAGTTTCATACACTATTGATTTCTCAACTCTTTATTATCCACTAGCATCATTATATGTACAAATTTATTTGGTAAATTTCTCCCTAGATCAAATATATATGTTTCCTTATAACTCTTGTGCAACCTTTAGGTCTTCTACCAATACTCCATGTATTGAATTAAGAAAATCTTCCTTCTCTTGAGAAGCTGGGGGAGGAGCATTTGCACTATGTGCAATGGGAAAATGGAAATGTAGAACTAGAGGCAATAGGTAGTAGAATGTATGAAATGAAAAAAGGAATATGCTCTAAAAATACATGAAAAGAAGTAGACCAAAGTGAATGAGATAGATAATGTATTGACTAAAGAAATTATTCCTATTCTTGAGAATTTGAGGAAGATGTGTGTGTAGTATATGCAATGGGAAAATGGCAATGCAAAAGTGATAAACTCGAGAGGTTTTGTATTCCATATGAATTTGTGCAAGAAAAGAAAGTAAGAGATGATTATATAAGTGTAGTTGAACAAATGAAATCAAAGATTCTCGAACTCAAGAATTCCATGAAATAAAAACAGTTGGAAATAAATGATAAAGAAAGGAAAAATAAAATCTAAGTGCACAAAAAGAGAATCACTTGGGTGGAGACATGAAAGTCTTATTTGAAAAGGTAGAAAATTCTTGTTAAAACAAAAATATTCATTCTCTAATCATAAAGACATGTTCAAAGTTGGTGAAAAAGTGGTTACAAAGCTACATAAAAGTATTCAAGGAATTGAAAAATCTATCCAAGAAAGGGATGTTGTTGTCCTAAGGGATGGTGAGAGAGTAGCTGGTCTAAAGCTTCAAGTAGAATATATGAAAAAAAAAGTTAGAAGATCATGAAAAGTAATAGTAGGAGGTGTTAACAAGTAAGAGTAGTAGGGATGAGGAAAAATGTGTTAATGATCAACTTGTAGATGCAAAGGAAATAGTTGGAAGTGTTGAAACTGTAGCAAACCAATAGAAAACTAAAATCAACCACTTAGAAAAGGAAGTAAAAGATAAGAAGAAGATTTTATCATCAAAAGAAAAGGAGGTTAATGCTATTGAGAGAGAGCTACAATCTAAAAAACATGAAGTAAAGAAAATAAAGACAACAATGGAAGTTGATGCTTATGAAGAAGGGTGCATGGAGACATTAGAAAAAGAGAATTTATAAGAATTTGAGGTAATTCAGAAGTTGAAGGCTGATATTAGGCACATCGAGGCTCAATTAGTAAATGTTTAATTTACCTATAATGATCTTGTAAAGTGTTTTGATAAATCAAAAGTCAAAGGTGTTTTTGCACAACATATAAAAGTTTAAACTACATTAATGGTAAATTTTGAAGGTGTCTTTCATTACACTCATGTTGTGTAAATAACAAAAGGTTTTGATTACATTAATACTATTTTCTAAAATTAGAGGTTTGAAAACACTAGGTGTTATGAAACCTGTAACCTAAAACCTGTAACCCACATACTATTGTAAAACCCTCTACACATAACAACCCAGTTGGTTAGTCACCCCTTAGGTCAATTTGGCTATTTTTATATATCCCCCACCTCCTCCTCGATCTCTCCACCCTTGATATTTGAGCAAGCATGATTAAATAACTTACTACCAAGTGCATTTTCCAACCTACCATTATTTTGTGCATTTATTTATCAATCATATGAAGAAATTAAAATTTAATTTTTACTCTAACAATTGTGATATATTTTGGAGGTAACTTTCATTGCATTATTACTATGTAAATAACAAAAGTTTTTTATTACATTCATAATGTTATGTAAATTTGCAGGTTGGAAAATATTGGGTATTATGAAACCTACAACCCACATACTATTTTAAAACTATAAACACATAACAACCAAATTGGTTAGTCACCCCTCAAATCAATTTGGCTAGTTTTATGTATCCCCAAAATGAAACTCCTCCTTATGCTCTCCACCATTTATCTTTAAACATGCACAATGAAATAACGAACAACCCACACTATGTTTTCAGACAGGCAATTATTTCATGCATTTATTTTTTAATCACTTGAAGAAATTGAAACACAATTTTACTATAACTAATAGTTGTTATAAATTTTGAAGGCACCTTACATTAGATTCCTACTGTCTAATAACTAAAGGTTTTAATTACATCCATATTTTTTTGTAAAATTGCAAGTTATAATACATTAGGTGTTATGAAACCTTGGAACCCACATACAATTATTGAACCATAAACATGTAACAACCTAATTGATTAGTCACCCCTCAGCTCAATTTGGTTGGTTTTATGTATCCCCACCTAGAAATCATCCCCTTGATATTCACCACTTATCTTTGAACATACAATATGAAATAACTAAAAACCCATTGTGTTTTCAAACCTACAAATATTTTTAGCATTTTTTCTCAACCATGTTAAGAAATTGAAATACAATTTTAATCTAAGAGTTGTAAAATTTGAAGGTACCTTATGTTATGTTACCAAGATTGTTGTGGGAGGGAGAAATAAGTGCCAGATCAATGTCCACTTTGCACAAACCTTGTGTGTACAAAACCCTTTTCATTATGTGCAACTCAATATCAACAACCCATATTTTCTCATTATGCAAGGGTGCATTGCTAAAGTTTCGAACATGAAGCCTCCTAAGATCTTGTTGATGCCAATTGGAGCAATAGGTAATAGAATGTATGAAATGAAAAATGAATCTACTCTAAAAGCACTTGAAAATAAGTAGGCCAAAGTGAATGAGATAGATAATGTATAATTGGTTGCAGGTTTCATAAACCATCTAATCAAAAACCCACCATGTTTTATGACTTGCAATTATACTATGCATTTATTTTTCAAACATATGAAGAAATTGAAACAAAAATTTTACACCAACTAAGACTTGTTATAAATTTTGAAGGTGAATTTCATTACATTTTTATTGTTTAAATAACAAATTTTTTTTATTACATTCTTACTATTTTGTAAAATTACAGGTTGGAAAACATGGGGTGTTATGAAACCTACAACCCATCTACTATTGTAAAACCCTCTACATGTAAATACAGTAATGGTTAGTTACCCCTCAACTCAATTTTGTTAGTTTCATGTATGCCTCACTTGCAAATCCTCCTTGACCTCTTTTCCCTTGAGCTTTAAACAATCACAATGAACTAATTGATAACCGACATTGTGTTTTCTAACCTCCAATTATATTGTGCATTTATTTTTCAATCATACAAAGAAATTGAAATACAATTTTAACTATAACTAATAGTTGTGGTAAATTTGGAAGGTGACTTCCATTAGATTTTTGTTATCTAAATAATAAAATGTTTTCATTACAATCACACTACCTATATATAATTGGAAGTTAGAAAACACTTGGTGTTATGAAACCTACAACCCACATACTGTTGTAAAACCCTCTACATGTAATAACCCAATTGGGTAGTCACCCCTTAGGTCAATTTGGTTAGTTTTATGTATCCCCCACCTACAATTCCTCCTTGAGCTCTCCACCCTTGAGCTTTGAAAAAGCACAATAAAATAACTCACAACCCACTATGTTTTTCCAACCTGTGATTATTTTGTGCATTTATTTTTCCATCATATGAGAAAATTGAAACACAATTTTTACTCTAAATAATAGTTATGGTAAATTTTGAAGGTGTCTTTCATTACATTCATACTCTCTAAACAACAAAAGGTTTTCATTACAATCATACTATCTATGCATAATTGGAGGTTGGAAAACATAGGGTGTTATGATTATGAGTATATGAATTATTATAAATTGTAATATTTTTATTTAATAGTACACCAATGAGTTCTATGACTACTCTATGTACCTACATGAAGATACTTTCTAGAAACAAGAGGTTCTCAAATACATAACAATATTATCACCTTACATTTGTATAAAATGTAGAGTTTATAACCTCAAAGATATTGAGGCAGGATTATTATAATGCATCTAAGAATGAAGCCAATGTTATGCTAAATGCCAATTGCAACAATCTCTTACGACATAAGACACATTAGATCACATGCAATGTGAGTATATCAATACCAAGAATTTTAGTTTCATAAATACGTAATTGGTATATTTATAATTTTTAATCTCACCAAATGGTTTGAAGATGGATCCAAAGAAGGTAAAGTAAATTTTTGAATTTCCTTCACCAATTAATGTTATAGAGTTAAGAAATGCTTCAATAGTTGGTGCCTCAATAAAAATTATACTAGCCTCACATGTATGGAGGTATTTAGCATCATATTAAATCTTACACTCCTTAAAAAGTTATAAAACCTAAAAATAGGAAGTTTGGAATCTACACCACTCTTGAATTTTAACACAACCATAAGAATCCATTAGCATGGATTTCTTGAACATAATACCTACAAAAAATCACCAACATGAGTAAATATGCATTATGATTTATGGTTTCTCCATGATGGCCATCATATCACATGCATAAAAAATATCACCATGACAAATGTCTTGTGTCTTTTCTTTAGTTATGTTTGGGTCCATTTTGGCTTACCAACATCCATTATTTATTACTATGATAAATGATTTTTTTACTTTTGGTATACATTGTGGACCATGTTAAATACATAAAGGAATTAATCTATAGGCTTTCATTTGTAGTTAAGCAACCAAATGGAGGAGGTCAAATACATTCTTGTACATCTATTTCATGTATACTATGTTTTGCAACCACACACTTAGGATAATAGCATCCTCTACATACGACATTAATTCATTTTAGTTATTCATAGTTCTACATGGCATAGTTATTTGTAGACATGTCTTGGGTTCCAACCTAAGACATTTATTAACACATCCTACCATACATGACCATTCATAATGGAGTTAGACAATCATGAACAAAAAAATTGACAAGGCACATGAAATTTTTTAGAACATAAAGTGTATGTACCAATAGGTTTAATAGATTCTTACATTCTATTAATAGAAATATAGAGAGTGACAAAAAATTCACCATAAGCCTCACATGTTTTATGTTGGTGATAAATTTGGTTTTATTTTCAAAAGGACCTTGACATAAGGGACCAAATCAAAATACTAAGCTTTTGTGCTATGATCCTTATGCAAGCCATTCTCCACAAGCTAGTGAAAATGCCTCTATTCTTGACCTCCCTCAATACTTGAATTTATACTTAATATTTGTAATAACCCTCATGTTGTTGATACTCTTATGTGTGGATTTTGTACTTGGTTTGTGTGGGTGATTAGTTCACCATTTTGGTTGTGTGTGGATTCATAGTTTGGTTAGTTTGCTACACTTGATATTATATGTGATGCTTGATGATACATTTCATGGTGATTATGTTATATGGTTATACTATAGTTTTCTTTAATAATACATATGGTGATGTTGTGATTCTATGTTGCTATGGTTTTTGATGCATTTGCTAGTGAGTCTTGGTGAAAGGATGGAGTGGCATCACTTGCTTGCAAGTTCCCTGCTACCTCATGATTTCCTTTCACGGTGTGTCTACAATGGAGATTTACATGCTACTTGACATTTGTTTCTATGTAGGATGTAGGTACTAGACACCAACTCCACCTACTTGACAAGTTTGAGCATGTCCCATAAACCCAATAGGTATGATGTTGAAAAGGGAGTTGATAAGTAAGTGTCCCTGTCCCAAGTTTGTCAACTTGTTGTGAGTTTTACGGTGTCGTGGTCTTGACCTTGTCTTTATTTTTGTATTGATTGTTATTGATTATTTATTTTAGTGTGTAAATGTTTGTTAATTAATTAATCTTTATTTTATGTGTGATTAATTAATGTTATTTAATTGATATAGTTATTTGTAGAGAATTATAATTAAGTTAATTAATTAAATTTTCTTGATTGAGTGGATAGTTTAAATAAAAATAATAGATGTAATAATGTGAATTAGAATTTTAAATTTGGTTAAGGTAGTGGTATTGATTTTTGAATTTTTAAATTAATTAAATAGGTTATAATGCTTTATTATTATTAAAATAAAAATAATTAAAAATTAGTTAATTTATATTAGAGGATTTATGGGAGTGAGGGGGAATTTAATAAAATTCTTGTATAAAAATATTCTCGGAGAGAATATTGGCATGCTGTGAATGGCAGGAAGTTTCTTCAAGGAAAGAAATTGGTTGTAGAAGTTTTTTGGGGGTTTTCTGGTTAAAATTGGAGGAGGTTTTCAATATATATTTTTGGCATTCATATTTTGCTTCTAGCTAGAGGTGAAGTTTCTGGAAAGGATTTAGAAGTTGAAATTCTGAAGGAAAAGCTTTGCTCCAACCCTCGTTCCTTCAAGCTTCAGGAAATCAGGTTCTTTTGCTATTTATTTAATTGTTTTCTTGTTTTGAAAAGACTGCATGAAATTGTCTGTGTAAGAGGAAATTGTTGTGAATTAGTTATAACCCTCAGTAGAAATGTTGTTGATAGCTTTTGAGTAGAAAAAGTTTGTTAAAAATTGTTCTCGTCTGTTGAAGTTTGGCCGTTATTATTTTGTTACCTCTATAGAAATTTTTATAGTAAAATCAAATAGCCTCTTGAAATAAAATCATTGTTAAACAATAGGAAAACTACAAAAGGAAAACAATAAAAAAATCTCTGTAGGTTGCAAATGGAACCCTTTGTCAAAAAAGAAGTTAAAATTAGAAAACCCCTGTGGTAATTTTCTTTACAATTTCTATAGAAAACTTCTGTGTAAATAATTTATTTTCTACTAGAAAAAAAAAATTACTAGTATACCTAGATGAGGCATTTGTATTATTTTTTATATATAATATATATGTGTGTGTGTGTGTGTGTGTGTGTGTGTGCGCGTGTTTCAAGAATATGGAGAATTTATTTTGAGCATTGTAAATATTTGCTTGTATGGTGATATTGTTATGTCAATAAAAAAAATTATCATTTGTTTATGGAGCCGATGGGGGCTACCCCCACAGTCGCCCCCACATGGGAGGCAACAATGAGGGAAGTGCCTAGTGTTGCCTTCACAGGTAGCGCTGGCACTGCCTACAAAACTGCGCCCCATATGGGGTTCGGCTGTGGAGACAACCTCCATCCCCTGTTGAATGAATGTATGTTTGTTTAATTTTTTTAAAAAAAATATATAATATATATATAAGATATAAGATATATATATATTTATAATATATATTTTATATTATATATATATATATTTGAAATATTTAATATATGATTTGAATTTAATTTATTTTTAAATAAAGAAATATTATATTTATATATATGTGTGTGTGTGTGTATATATGTATATATATATATATATATATATGTATTTGTCCGAAAATTATAAAAATATAACAAAGGTTAATTGCAATGATTACTTGTTGTTATTGGACAAATTGAAAGAAAATATTTTATCAAATCCAATCGAGTGTTTTTAATTAATGAAATAAATTGAGTAAACTAATAGTTTAACTTTCATGATGGATTTCGTGCAATGAGTTATCTTAATGTGATTGTTAAGTATAGTAAATTTTCATTCTTTAACAAAATCTTGATGTTGAATAAATATTTAATTCTTTGTTTATCTTTGAGTTCTTTGTTGATTTCCTTGAGTTCGGTTATAAACATGTGGGGGCCCTTAAATTAGTTGACCTTTCTATAGGAATTAAGGTTATTGTTTAAAACTTCTAGAGGCTTGGGAAAATGGGGGTTTATTATGTGATATCTTAATTTGATACTTGTCTCTATTTTGACTTTAGTTGTGACTTTGAGTTAATTTATTTGGGTTGTACCCGATTTTATGGGAGTTGATTCTTATGACTTTTGGTGAGATGTGAAATACCCCTCCTCTTACTGTTTGGATTTATTATTTTTCTATGCGTTCGTTTGCTACTTGTGACTATGATGGTACTGTTATTGTGTGATTTGGTTAGTTAGACTTTTGATGATACTGTTATTCCATTAGTAGACATGAGCATTTCATATGACATTGTGGTTAGTAATGTTAGTTGATTTTCAGAAATATATTATGATGCAATAATTTAATGAATTATGTTAGGAGATGAATTGTTAGTTTAGAAATGTTATTTTATTAGATAGATTATGATTGTTAGAATAAGTGTGATGAAGGACAATATGGCATCACTCGTTCGCGAGTGCCCTGTTATGTTGCAATTCCTTCTCACAATGCAGTACTTTAATTTGATGCTTTGATTTTATATATATATGTGTATGCACATGTACACAACTTCATTTGTATGCAGGATTTGCAGGTACAAGTCTCGATTCCACCTGCTTCGGTAGGACAGGGCGAGCACCTATAGCCCAACGGTTAAATGTTGAAACGGAGGTGACGATGAAGTCATCCCGTCCCATGATAATGAATTGTCTTAGAAAATATGGGTAGAAGATATAAAATCTTAGAAAAGAGAAATTTATGGAATAGTGAAAACTACTGAAAAATACTCTTTCATTTTGGGTATCAAATATTGTTGAATTGGTGAAAAATAAACTATATATTCTTAAATTGAATCGATTTGCTTGTTTGAAAATATACATAATTTTTCTTTGAGAATAATTTATTGTGGGAATGATAAAAAAAATATATCCTTAATATATAAATATTGGTATAAGTGTTTTTATTCTGTTCTTCTATCCTCTTATCTTTAACTTTATCTGTGAAATTTATTCATCATATATATATATATAGATATATATATATATATATATATTTAATTATACATATATAAATAAATTATTTTGTGCATTGTAATTGTTTGAAAATTGTGGTTAAAATTGAATTTCGGCCGCCGTCGGATTCCGTGCCAATGTCGGGCGGAATTGTAATGTTGTCTTTTTTTATATAATATAAAAATTTGTTTTATTAAAAAGTTTTAATATATATAAATTTATATGGGGATTAGGGAGGGGACGGCTGGGCCGTTCCCCGCCCCTGTCCCAGGGTGGCCGCAGCAGCCACAGCAGTCCTTATGGACTGCTGCGTACAACAGCCGTAAGGCTACTGTACCAGCCGTGGCGGCTTTACCAAGCCACGGCTATGGCATTTTATTTTATGTTTTTTTTTGTTTTTTTTGTTTTTTGTATATTATATTTCATTAACTTTTATTTTATTAAATTCTTTATAGAGTTAATTTAAATGAAATTTTAGATAATTTTATAAATAAAAACTAATTGGCATGAATCATTTTATTATTATTTATTTAGTGTGGCTATATATATATATTTTCATATATATGTTTTAATATATATATAGTTTTATTTGACTATAATTATTTATTTTATTTTAAAATGAATATTAAGTTGTAAGAATTATTTGGAATAAAATTAAATGATAGGGTAAGATTATTTTATTATAAAATATTTATGGTAAAGATTGGTCGTGGAAATTGAATGCAAGTATAGATGAAAGTGAATTGTTGTTTGATGAAATGTGGAATATGTTGTTAATTTGTGAAACCCTATGGATTGTTGGTCTATCTTGTGCGCCTTGATTATAGTTTTTTTTCTTTATTTTGGTAGCGGTGTGGGAACCTCGTATAATTGTGTACTCAGTTGTCTTTATTGAAAAACCCTTGTTCCAGAGGTTTGCTAAATTGTAATTTTCTCTTCTTCTTGATTTTACTTTTGGAAAGTGATACTTAATGGTTTTGTTAGGAAGGGTTGAACGGTTGTTAGGATTTTTGGATTATGAATTATTGCGAGAGGGTTAATTCCTCGCGTGTTCTTATTGTAGTATTATGATTCTTATGCTTTGGTTCAACCCTTGCCTAGTTTGATCATGTTAAGGGTCATAGGGAGAGTGGCTCTTTGTGGGCGCCGACGCCTCAGTTGGAGGAAGTGCCAGGGGAACCCACGTAAGAGTAGTTAAATAAGTGATAACCTAAAAATAGAATTTAGGGGGATGGGTAGTAAAACATTAACAAGATAATGATGAAGCCTCATCCACCTGTTAGTGCTAGCACAGACTAAAGGGGACCAAGAAGGCCGTGGTTGGCAAGGTCGTTGCCTTGTCATCACGAAAGGTTAACGACTCCGCATGAGTAACCCTATGGAGCGGCGCCTTGAGATAGATTGTCAGGAGAACCATAGATGGAAGCGGCACCTTAACTTGGTTGTCTGGAGAATCCATGTAGAGATGGAGGCGGCACCTTGTGATAGGTTGTCTGGAGAATCCATGTGAAACCATGCGATGACACTCTCCACTAGACATCCTTGTTGTTCTTGTTTCTTGTTGCCTCTGGATATTGTTATTTTTATGTTGTTCTGATTTTAGGGCTAGGGAATCCATAGGTGGGTGGCACCTCAGTTGGAGGAAGAGCCAGGGGATCCCATGAGAGTTATGTGATGACCCTCCCTACTTGACACCCGTCTGACTTGTTTCTTGTTGCTTATGGAATGGTGTATTGAATGGTTGATTCAGAGTTATTATGGAATCGTATTCTTTTTATTGGTTCTGATTTATTTGGAAATGTATTTTGGGTGTTGGTTCAGTTCTTCTGGATGTTATCTCTTTATGATGTTTCTTTGAACTCTTGTGATATCGTTTCATGATTGTTAACTGGTGGTGCTTCATGTTATTGTGATGAGTTTCTTAAGTTTTAACTTGTTATGTGATTTGTGAATGTTGTTGGTTGTTCATTGTGTACTTTGAGTTGTACTTGTTTAGTATCATGTTGTTGTTGAGTCGGTTTGACATTCATGGTCGGGTTCACTTCCTCGCCACCTCTGAGCACGGGGGGTGAGTTACTTGTAATTCACATGGTTGGGTGGAATGTGCTCCGCACCCGTTGGGTTCCCCATCAGCATCCTGTCTTCGCAGCATTTCCAGTTGGAGTTGTACTAGTATTCACCTTGTATTTCAGATTTCATCGTAATTGTATCATCCCACATGTTTGGGAGTTTATTGTAATACTTGTATCAATCCCTATGTTGGGAAATTCTATGTAATTCAGTGATCAAAGAAAATTGTAATGTAATATTATATCAATGATGTAATAGTTAGGCTCATATGTAACTCTTTTAAGAGGTTTACCATGGATGTAATTATGCGATGTTTATTATGCTCGCATCATGGTTATGGGATGTATCTTTGTTTATGGTTATTGTAAAGTTAATGGTTATGTTGTAATCTTTATTTTTATTTGTGTTTAGTGTTGCGATGTAACCTCGCGTGCCCCAGAGAACCAAGTGTATTAATGCTATGTGTTATGCTATGTGGTTATGGTTTAATGATATTGTATGTTTAATTCTATTGTTTTAAAAAAAAAAATTTGCATTGTGTGTGTTCTCTGGGGTTTGCAATGACGTTACAAGATGGTTTTGCCTTGCAGTTGTTCTATTTTGTGTTTTAGAGTACTTGTGGGTACAACCCCTTGGAATTTTTTGTTATGTGTTGGGTTCTAGGGAGAGTGGCTCTACGTGGGTGTCGGTGCACAAAAGGGATGTTAGGATAACCCACATTAGAGTTTGAGTAATAAGTGAAACCTAATTAATTAATTAGGGGGTGGGTAGTTAAACATTAACAAGATAATTGTGGATACGTCATCTACCTGTTAGTGATTTTGTAGGCTATAGGTGGGCTAAGAAGGTCGTGGTTGGTAAGATCATTGCCTCATCTCCACGAGAGGTTAACGGTTCCACATGAGTCACCCTATGGGGCCAACGCCTAGAGAGGCTATCAAAATAACCATAGATGGGGGCAACGCCTAGAGAAAGGCAGTCAGGATAACCCATGTAGGACTGTACGATGACACTCTCCTCTAGTGTTTCCTTGAGTTGTTTTTATTACTAACCTCTGGTAGTGGTCTATCGATATGATTTGGTGATTTATTGTTGTTATGTTTTGGAAGTGGTCTTTTGATGTTATGTTTTTCCTTAATGTGTGTTTAGATTTCCATGCTTAGAGTTTAGTCTTGTATATTTGTTTAGATGTTCTTGGTCGGGGACCCTTTCTTATCTACTCCTAGCATGGGGTGGTTGAGTGGAATGTGCTACACACCCCGTTGGGTTCCCTATCTTGTAGTTGTACTTTTCAGTGCAGAGTTTTGTAGAGACAACTTGATCCAAAGTTTATATGTTTCTAGATGTATACTTGTACTTCTGTTATACTTTGTATATTGATATGTTACTCTCCCATGTATTGGGTAGACTTATGATGTAATTTTGAGTAATTGCTCAATGAGATGTACTTGTAGATTGATGTAATGTATAATCACATTATGTAATACATGCTTTATCCATAATTGTTAATATCATTAAGATTGTGTTATATTTGAGTAAATATGTTCTTTATATTTCCAAGTAAAATTTTGTTATTAATACATGTATGGTTTCTATATGGTTCATTCTTGTCTTATTGCTTACCTTTAATAAATATTTAAATGAAGACATGTGAATGAATAAGTTACGTTAGTAGAATTGATAATTGCTTTTATCAACTTTCTTATTGGATAGATTACGTAATGTCACCTCGTGTACCCCAAGGGACTTAGGTGTTTAACTTGTAATCATTAACTATGTTAGTTGCATTAGTATACTTAGTGTTTATTCTTTATGTTTTCAAAAAAAAATTTGTGGCGTTTTAGTTGTTCTTTGGGGTTTACGTGACGGGGTGTTACAATATTTAACATGGAAATCCTTAAGCCATATTTCCTCCCTTTATTATATTTCACAACTATCAAACATCCTAAAAAAATAAAAAGTAAAAAATTTAAAAATAAAATCAAGGGACATCATTGACACCATTACCACTAATATTGGCCACAATTCCCATAAACTCATTTAGGAAATCAAGACTGGACAATACAAAAATCAAACTAATTGGTACACTCTTTAGAAAATATACACATACTTTCCTTAAATTAATATTGATGCAATTCATATTATTCTAATTAAGAGCGAACAAATGATTTCAATATAGCCTCATACATCCTCTCTAGATAGTTTATCAACATGTGTATCCTTTCTCAATATGCACAACATAATACTTATACACTTATGTGTAATTTACTACCCCCACATCTTTAAATAAAATTCTCTTGGACAATCATGCAACACTAGACACATGCATCTTGAAGCCTTGCAAAAGGATACACATGCTAGTGTTTAATAAAACTACATGTGCGCAAACAAATGGAACATAAACAACCACTTATTATGTTTTTATGTGCACGAGACATCTATGGCCTTTGTAAAAATAGAAAAAACCATACAACTAGAACTATATGCAAACAAAACATGAAAAAATCATTGAATTACGTTAAATAATAATCCAATTGGTGTCATATGTGAGGTCATCTTTTATTTACATAAACAATAACAACATTTTGATTTATTGTTGGCTAGAGACCTTACAAATGTTATTATGATATTTCAGATATGGATGGTGATTAGATTTTCGTAGTATCCTTTATTATTTCTTATATGGATCATATAATAGAGGATTAGTTATTTGCTATGACTAGATGAAATTTAAATAGAAATGCTCAAATTGATGTTAATTGTTTCATTTTATGTATCATTTTTTATATGAAAGATTGAAATAAGAAGTTGCATCTTATTGAAATATGAAAAATGTTTATTATGTTATTAATAGCCAAATTATAATTGAACCCATGTTACAAAAATGAGTTCTTGTAAAGGACATTGCAAATTTGGTATGAGTAAAGCATCCCTATAATTTGTAAGTTCTTGTGAGAAATCTGGGGTGACCTTCCCATGCTTGATATGAGGAAATCTTATTTGGTGTTGAAGAAAAATATCATTTTGATTTACTTGTATTAAAAAAAGGGAGGGGTTTCTATATATGTTAATTGGAAGCCTTGTAGGAGAAGTATGGTTTAATGCTAGTTGTTATTAAATAAAATATGATAGAAAAATAATTATGGACATATTTAGCAATGAAATAAAATACAATTAGTGTAGATGCATAATAAGTTTAGTATTAAGGTAAACAAAAGATTTAAGTTAGTATCTTCCTTTGTTTTCTTTGAAAAAAATGAAATATGCTTGAAATCACAAGAAGAAAGATTTAAATGTTGTTCAATAAGTTATTTGTCATTATTATTTTATGTTGAAGATGTATATTCTAATGAAAAAAAAGAGTAAATTAATAAATTATAATATATTAATATTTATGTAAAAAAGAATTTAATTAATAAACTATAAAATGAAATTAAAAGTAATGAAAAAAAATTAAAAAATAAATAAATTAAAGGCCATAGTCTTTGGTAGCCATGGCATGGGTTCAGCTCAAGAAATTAAAATTAATGAAAAAGAAAAAAAAATAATAATAATTAAAGGTCGTAACCTATGGCAGCCATGGCGTGGGCTCAGCTCAAGAAATTAAAAGTAATGAAAAAAAATTAAAAATAAATTAATTAATTAATTAAAGGTCATAGCCTGTGGCAGCCATGGCATGGGCTCAACTCAAGAAATTAAAAGTAATGAAAAAATAAATATATAAATAAATTAAAAAATTAAAGGCTATAACTTGTGGCAGCCATGGCATGGGCTCAGCTCAAGGGGCCATAGCCCTTGCAGGCCGCAGCCTGTAGAGGGGTCATGGGATCCCTTGGGGCGCCCAACAGTCTCCCAAAGGGAGCAACGCATACATCCCAGCCTCCCAAAAACAAAACAAAAGTTTCTCTATTTGCTGCAACGAAATTATTGTGCAAACTATATGGTATATAGAGAGTTTTAAGTGCTTCATTCTCAACAAAATAAAATGAATCTTGCAGGTTTTTGCAATATTCAACAAAGACAATATTTTTTTTATAAAACAAAAAGGGTTTGCTGAAATTTTGAAATGAGAAAGAGAAAAAGAAAAATTCTCAAATCATCCCTTTTATACATAGCCTCTAAATCTGTATATCAACACAAAAATAAGAGCAAACGTGAATTTGAACTCTTTCAGACAAATAAACAGTAATTTGGTGTATGAACAGTTGTAGAGGAGGATGGGGAAAGAGGAAATAAAGATTTCAGAAAAAGAAAAAGAAAATAAAACATGCAATCGCAGAGAAGATCCTTCATTATCATCTAAAAGCACATCATAAGTAGATTTGTTTGAGTTTTTTCTTCATCCTTTCCTCTCACCAAAACCTGCAACTCCCAAATGAACAAAATAAGAAGAAAACAATTGTTATAGAAATCTTTATAACTTTAGGGTTCTCTTTGTTTGCCCTATAATCTAAGGGTGGAGATTGAATTCTCAACCACTCACTTTTTGTTTAAATTAAAACATTATTTAGATTAAATTAATAAGGCTTGTTAAGTGGAAAAAAAATGAGTTAAAATTTAATATTTAAATAAACTTTTCAAACTTGAAATAAATCATTTTATTTTAACTTTTAAAGTATCAAGTGGTAATTTAACATTATTAAATGGAAAAAAGAGTTATTTTAAACCAAATTTTATGTAACTTAAATATCTAAAAATGGATTCCCTGATCATTTATTTTAGATGAATCATAATGGTGTAGATTAAAGCTATTTTATTGATGAAACTATAATACAAAAAAAAATACGATGAATAGTTTAAATATTGGATGAAATATTGTTGGAAGAATATTGATTATTTAAAATGGGTATGACAAATTATTTCACCTTGTTTAAATATGCCTTGTCTAGACAAAAAGAGATTATAAAATTAAATAAGTGATTGTTATTGTCAATAAATAAATAAATAATCACTAATAAATTAAAAATATCATTAAAATTATTGATAATAATAAATCGACATAAGTGATAAATTTGTAACTAAGGGTTATAAAGGGGATTTAAATTGAAGATCAACCAAAATATTCAATAAAGTGATTTGAAGATTTGGAATTAATTTAAGTGGGGTTTAATGGGTTAAATTGGATTCCTTGAATGTGCATAAAGCAAAAAAAAAAGTCTACTTAAGCATTATAACTTTGCAAAATCAATTATTTAATTAAACGAAAATGAGTTAAACTTATCAAATTATTCTAGTGTGAATTAGCCCTATGGTATAAAATTGAAAGAAGGTGAATATTTTTACAATTATTAAACAAATTAATTGTCTAAATGGGGTTAAGAATGAGGCCGTATTCAAGTAAATCAAATGAAATATCAAGATAAGTTGGTATTCTAAATCGTTTGGTCAATGTGTAAGTGGTGATTTGCGATATTTGATCAAATGAAAGGTTTTGAAATGAAACAAGGTCCATTTAAAATCAAAGTCATGAGGAGTGTATTACCTCACCTCGAGATTTGCATCAAACTATATATATATATATATATAAACTTAAAAGGTGAAGATAAACTTAAATATTTATTCTCTAATGACTCAAATGTGTAATAAGATTCTAGGTAATTATTAACTAAACAAAGAGGAATGAAGAAACTTGAAATCAATCATGTAGGGTTTAGCCTCCCTGTTATGGAAGTTATCAAGTAATGTGAAACCTAACAAAATCTAGGTAATTTTCATAACGTAGCTCTACCCCAAGAAAGGGGATGAGGATGTATTTAAACATTTAATTTTGTAAATCAATACTACTTGAGTAATAGCATTATTGACATCAATATCTTATCATGACATATGTAAGAGTTTAAAGTCATCTACCAAATAAAACTTGATTAAGGGAATCAATCATCAAGAATGTACAACTAATTAAGTTATGTGTTGTGATCCAAGCAATGTAATCATGCCAAAGAATGTTAGTCCTTGGTATTTGTTTTGCGCAATGGTGGTTTTTCGGGAGCGCTTTAGGTTATGAACCTACGTTTGAAAAAAAATGGTGATGCTTGTGTTAGTTCCACATTAAAATGTGGGCATGACATCATATGGGTTTAGTATCTATCATCATCCTATCCACATATGCAATGTGTCATATACATTGAAATCTTGTTAGTATATACTTACATCTTATTTGGGGACTTGCTTGTCCAAATACCTACTTTATACATGCAAATTACAAGAGGTATAACAAATTATCATATTATAGGTTTTCTAGAGTGTATAAAAATTATTTATATATTTGATTCTGTTTATGCATTATATGATCTTGTTGTATTGCTAGCTAATATGCATGATCACTCCCTAGTTATCCAATGTTCAAGTTGAACATAGATCTAGACTATGGGAAGTAGATCCAAGTAGAGTTGACCTTGGAATACAAATATTTGATGTCTTTTAATTCATCTCCTAAATTTTTTAATATAGTGCATTGAAAAAAATTAATCAATGACTGGTTCTAAAAAATAACAATGGAAGACATTCATGATGATTGATCATTGATAGAGAACCTAATCCAAAACCCATTACCATTACATAGTATATAATGATTGGATAGTTTTTTAGACCTTGTAGATACTTTTGGCCATAAAATTTTCTTCAATTTTAATAAGAATGAGATAGATTACAAGAGAATAGAAACCAATACCATTCTAGGTAGTTCTTTCAAATCAGCTTAAACTATGAATACATCATAAGGAAAAAAAATTATTATTATTCAGGTATTTGTAGTTGGCACAGTTTGTAATGCCCAAAAATTTATAACAAAAAAAAAGCTAAGGACAAGACACAACTTCCAAATTTTGACCACAACATAAGACTTATTGGTTGTTTTTTAAGAACCAAGATGATCTTCAGAATTGCCTATGGACTTTGCCATTTCCAATAATTAGCAATCTAAAGGGATTGGCCAAAAAACAATTAAAAGCTACAAAACTTTCACTCCTACACTTTGGGCTCTGTGAAACCTAGGAGGGTGATCCCACAATGTGTAACGCCCGCCGTGCAAGCCCCAAAGAACAAACAACAAAAGAACACAAATATATATATATATATATATATATTTTAAAGAAGGATAAATAATCATCATACCAATATTAAATGATCATATACATACTCATATACTTCATACAAACAACATAATCAACCATGTCCTTTGGGGCCCCACGAGGTTACATCGAAAAATAAACATTACTAAACATCATCTCATAAGATATCAAACAAGAAACTATAAATGACAACATTATATAAATACATACATAAATTCTATCACAAGATAAACCCATGAGACATTTCATAACCAATTAAAATTACAAAGTAGATAATTACATTACATCATCTTTCAAATGTTACATCGTCCTTAAAGTTACATCATGAATCCCAAACATGTGGGATGAATACAATATACAAGTTTATCAAATTACAAGGAGATCAACTGGAATAAATCTTCAACTGGATGAAACTGAAGCCACGAACGCTGATGGGGAACCCAACGGTGTGCGGAGCACGTTCCACCCGACCACCCCCGTGCTAAGAGGTGACAGAGAAGTAACTCCGACCAAGAATGACAACAAAAAGTACAACCATACAAAAAGTACCAACATAGATCCATCTCACAATACACCAAATAAAATGAGCAACCAATAACACCATATCACAATGTCATAAAGATGCAAGATCGTAAATAAAATATAAATGAGATCATACAACGTATGCTAAAGAGGTATCAAAACAATAATCTTAAATCAATTTAAATCAATTCAAACAACAATCTAAATCAACTCCCATAACCCACTTCCAGAGGAACACAATAACACAAACACATGGGCAACTAGGGGAGAGTGTCATCGCATAGTCCTACATGGGCTGTCCTGTGCTCTTCCTCCCAACTGGAGGCGCCGGTCCCATCTATGGCTGTCCTGTGCTCTTCCTCCCAATTGGAGGCGCCGGTCCATAGGGTGACTCATGCGGAGCCGTAGACCTCTCGTGAGGACGAGGTCACGACCTTGCCAACCACGGCCTTCTCAGCCTTCCATTAGTCTGCGGTAGCACTAATGAAGACGAGGCATCCATTTTTAAAATCTTGCAATGATATTACTACCCAACCCACCTAAGTTAATTATTAGGTTTTCACTTATTTACTAACTCACTCGTGGGTTATCCTGAGCTCTTCCCCTTAAACGGGGCGCCGGCCCCCACGAGGAGCCACTCTCCCTAGAGACCCACCAAAAACAGGGGTTGTACCATGCCAATCATAATCATCAAAGTATGACAACAAAAGCAATACACGAGGCATAAACCATCTCGCAAATAAAAAATACCATAACAAAATCTCATAATTCGGTACACCCCATTAATAAAACATAACTCCTCAGAAATCAAGGTGAAAAAGTATAAAACTCAGCAAAAACATCATCCTCTGGAAGACAAAAGTGTTGACACAAACGGGTTCCCACATCAAGAAATTAACAGTGTCCCAAACCCAACAATGCAACAAGATTAAATTTCAAGAATAAATAATTAAAAGAGATAACCTATTTAATTCCAAAGTAGATTACAAAATAAATTCCATTCCTAAAATGCAATCATATTAAAACCAGAATTAATAAACAATGTTGTTTTACCCACAATATCCTTTCCAAGTTGTAAATTCAATAAAACAGATTTCTTTCTAATTTACTAATATTTTCATTGTAAAAATTTCTGCTTTATTATTAAATAGAAAAGAAACAGAATCTAACTGTGAATATCTATTTTCTAGATAACAGATAAATTACAGAAAAATATAATTTTAATCAGAACAGAACAGAATATATTTATACATTTTAACTAACAGTTGAATTAACAGAATATCTATTAAACAGAAATAAAACAGTATATATATATATATATATCTTCTTAAATAACAGTGAAATTAATTAAATAATACTGCAACCAGAATAAATAAATTAATCTATATATATATATATATATATCTACAAACATATATATATATACATATATATATATCATATATATATACATATATATATATATCCGCACAGAATTTTAATATATAAAAATCGCATATTAAAAATTATATTCACAAACATTAAAATTTAAATGGGGATTTAATCCCAACAAATGCATAGAGGACCGGACCCCGCCGTGGGCAGTCTACGGACTGCACACGGCAGTCCGAAGGACTGCCGTGGATAGTCTGTCCACGGTACCGACGGCCGATGATGGCAGTGTGGTGGGTACGGCCGAAGCCGTCCCCCACACAGCCATAAAATACATAACATAAATTCAATACAGAATTCCGCGCACAGAGCGATGGAAGAAATAACACGGGTTTCCAAGAATTTTGAATTTCCATTCAAATTTCATTCGATTAAAAATATATATATATATTTATGTATATGTATATATATATATCTAATATATATATATATATATATATGTATATATATTTACAGAGATTCGAATATTACAGTAACAGAGAATTACTGTACACATGCAATTCACTGTGCATGTTTGAAATAAAATGTTTTATAAAGAAATATATATATGAACCAGCAATCCGAGGAAAGGTAATTGTTTTCAAAACAATAACAAAATTTTTAAAACAAAATGAAATAACAGAATGCTGTTTAATTCCCAGATTGCAATAAAAACCCCTCTTTTTTTTTTTAAATAAACAGCCACAACCCAGAAACCCCAGAGATTTCATCAATCAAATAACAATCCCCAATTTTCTTTGATTAAACTGTAACCCCAATAAATTTTCTTCCTGTCATTATCTAATTTTCAACCCTAAATATAAATTTCATTTACAAACACAAATTCCTATTTAACAGAAGATAAATAAATTAAAAGAAGGAACCTGGCGTCCTTCGCTTGCAGAAGATTGAAGAAGCTTGGTCCTCTTGCTGCACTACTTCCTTTGCTGCAAATCTTCCAGCAACGGATCCAAACCTTCCTTCCTCTACACCAATTTCTCCAAAAACAGAAAAGAACCAAGGGCAGAAAAATGATTGAAGATAAAATTTCTCCAGCCTTCCAAAAAAAACATCCCCTCAAACAAAGAAACCTCCTCTTAAAATCCATTCCCATGAATCCCTTCAATTTCCTCTTCCCGTGAATACCAGAGGACACATTTCAAGAAATAAAACCAAATAATATTCATTGATGCTTTTCCCATAATACATTTTCATTTTCATGCATTTAATTAAAACTAAATAAATTTTAAATCCACAACATGAATAAATATATAAATATTCATCATCTCCACAATTCTTTATTAAATAATTACTTATTAAAATCAACCATTGAGAGACTCAAAATAAAAGTAATATTTTTATTATCAATATTTATTTATTGCCATATTTATTTATGTTTTATTTTATTAATTACTTAATTATTTAATTTACCACATAAGACCATTCACCACTTTAGACAAATCATAAAATCATACAAAGACCAATGTAACTACACAATTGAATGTGACCAATATGCACAAACCATGAAGATACAAGACTGTTGACACCTTGGTACGGAGTTACTTTTCATGTCACCTCAAATATTCAACTTCCTGCCGTTGGGTTGGTTCAATGCTCGCCCAGACCTACCGAAATAGGTGGAATCGAGTCTTATTCCTGCAAAGCCTGCATCCACAAGGTGATATACAATATACATAAAATCAAAGCATTGTGAGGAGGATTCACAGCGTAGCAGGGCGCTCGCGAACGAGTGATGCTACCTGTCCCCTCACCAAAACATATCATCATATAAAGCATTATAATTTTACACCACATCATAAATTACTATTCTATAGTCTACTGCATTCCAAATAACTCCATCAAATGATCATAATAAAATGTCATCACAATATCCATGGCATCATAAGAGTATAGTAATAGTCTAAGCTACCACACATAATAGCAACAGTATCAACCAAAATCACAATGTGCCAAACAAAACCACAGTGAATGTCAAAATCAAATAGTAGCATGAGGGGTATTACATCCTCCCCCCCTAAAATTTGGCTTACTCCTGGAAGCCAGTGAAAAGATAAGGATAAGAATCCCTGATACGAGAGGCATCCTCCCAAGTAGCTGAAGCCTCATCATTTGGGTCCCACTGAACCCGCACCTGATCAATCTCTCTGCCTCTGAGGGTAAGTTGCCGACGCTGAAGCACGGCCACGGGCTCGAGTGCCAGCTGCCCGTCCTCGACCTGAAGAGCATTCCAATCCAAAACATGAGTAACATCAGGAAAATATGGTCTAAGAACAGAAACATGAAATACATCGTGGATCCGCGACAAACTGGGTGGCAAAGCTAAACGGTAAGCAACAGGTCCAATCCGCTCCAACACCTCAAAGGGTCCAACAAAACGAGGTGCAAGCTTCGAACCCTTTCCGTAACGAATTGGGCTCTTCCGCGGATGCACTCGAAGGAAAACCCGATCACCAACTACAAACTGCCGATCAACTCTATGAGCATCAGCATACTTTTTCTGTCTATCCTGAGCAGCTACAAGATGCTCCCGAATGCGAGACACCTGCTGCTCCATATCTCTAAGCATCTCGGGCCCAAGAAGCACCCTATCCTCCAATCGATCCCAACTCAGAGGAGTACGACAAGGACGACCATACAAAGCCTGAAAAGGAGCCATACCAATAGAGCTATGGTACCCATTGTTATATGCAAACTCAACCAAATACAGATAGTCCTCCCAACGTGATTGCTGATCCATGACATACATATGAAGCATATCCTCAAGCACCTGGTTGACTCTCTCAGTTTGTCCATCAGTCTCAGGATGATAAGCAGAACTGAAGTTCAATTTCGTTCCCAAAGACTGCTGCAAGGATGTCCACAAAGCAGACGTGAATACCGGATCTCTGTCAGAAATGATCCTCCGTGGTATCCCATGCAATCTAACTATATCATTCATGAACACCTTAGCAACATAAGATGCCGTATATGACGATCGAATAGGAGAAAAATGAGCTACCTTAGTCAATCTGTCCACTGTGACCATAATAGCATCATGCCGTCTAGATGACATAGGCAACCCAACAATGAAATCCATGGAAATAACATCCCATTTCCACTCCGGAACAAGGTGAGGCTGTAGCAATCCTGCTGGATGATGATGTTCAGCCTTCACTCTCTGACATTCAAGACATCAAGCCACAAAATCGGCGATGTCCCGCTTCATTCCTGACCAAAAATAGAGCGAACAAAGATCCGCATACATTTTCTTAACTCCAGGATGAGTTGTGTAAGGCGCTCGATGACCTTCTGTCAAAATCAATTTACGAAGACCCTCCGAAGAAGGTACATACAACCGTCCAGAGAAACGCAAAGCACCATCCGAATCTAGCGAATAACCAGCAAATTTCCCCTCCAAAGCTCTACCTAATTCTACCTCAACTTTCACCTCTGAATACCAACTATCTGAAGGAAGGGCTGCAAGAATCTGACTCTTCAAATCCACCTCAAGAGACATTGCAGAAACCTCATGCCTACGCCGACTTAGAGCGTCAGCCACCACATTTTCCTTACCCTGAATATACTTAACCTCAAAATCGTACTCACACAAAAATTCCATCCACCTCCTCTGCCTTGCATTCAAATTCAGTTGAGTGAAGATGTATTGCAAACTTCGATGATCTGTATGCAACTCAAACCGATGCCCTAACAAAAAGTGCCTCCATCTCACAAGAGCATGAACCACTGCGGCCAATTCAAGGTCATGTGTGGGATAATTGAGTTCATGATCTTTTAACTTCCGAGATTCATAGGCAATCACTCTCCCATCCTGCATCAACACAGCTCCAAGACCCTCCAACGAAGCATCAGTACAAACCACAAAATCACCTGAAGGATCCGGCACTGCCAAAATTGGAGCACTAGTCAGTTTCTCCTTAAGGGTTTGGAACGCCAACTGACACTGCTCTGACCAAAGAAATTTCTTTCCCTTCCGCTGAAGTGAAGTGATGGGATGCGCAATCCTTGAGAAGCCCTGAACGTACCGCCGATAATACCCAGCTAGTCCCATGAAACTACGAATTTCTGAGACATTAGTGGGCACGGGCCAATCCATGATAGCCTGGATTTTAGCAGGATCAACAGAAATTCCCTCTTCAGAAATCACATGGCCCAGATACTGAACTTCAGTCTTATAAAAGTCACACTTTGCCAAATTGGCATACAACTGATTGTCCCTTAAGCACTGCAAAACCTGCTTTAGGTGCACCTCATGCTCCTCCATAGACTTAGAATAAATCAAAATATCATCAAGAAACACGAGGATGAACCTATCCAAGAAAGTTCGAAATACCCCATTCATTAGACTCATAAAGACTGAAGGTGCATTTGTCAACCCGAATGGCATCACTGTGAACTCGTAATGACCATACCGCGTACGAAATGCAGTTTTATGAATATCGGCCTCTGCTATCCGCAGCTGATGATACCCTGATTTAAGGTCGATCTTGGAAAATATCTTTGCCCCTTTTATCTGATCAAAGAGATCATCAATCCTGGGAAGGGGATAACGATTCTTTACTGTTACCTTGTTCAATTGTCGGTAATCGATACAAAGGCGGAGAGACCCATCCTTCTTTTTGATGAAAATCACTGGTGCTCCCCACAGAGAGACACTAGGGCAGATAAACCCCTTAGCTAACAATTCTTCTAACTACAGACGAAGCTCTTAGAGCTCCTGATGGTCATCCTGTAAGGAGCCCGAGAAATAGGCTCAGCCCTAGGCACCAAATCAATCCTGAAATCCACCTCTCGCTTAGGAGGCATACCTAGTATCTCACTAGGGAAGACATTAGAAAATTATGCAAGAAGAGGGTAATCATTCAAAGACACCTCCCGATTAACCTCTGACTCAAGGTCATTAACCGATACAGCAAAGAGCTGACAACCCTGACGAAAACACCTTTTTAACTACATAGCTGAAATCATTCTCAAAGAGACAGGCCTCTGAACACCCACAATTTCCACCTCTTTACCAAAATCATCCACACACCGCACTACCTTACGGCGGCAATCAATCAAAGCACGATGTGAGCTTAGCCAATCCATGCCCAAGACTACATCATAAGAACCAAGTGGAAGAATTCTGAGATCCACCTTAGTTGACATGGCCCCTAACTCTAACCTACAACCTTGCACAAGCTTCTCAACCACAACCTTAGATCCTGAAGCTAACTCAACTTGCCACTTTTTGCTTTGCCTTATTGCCCCCAGTTTACATCGCTCAACAACTAAAGGAGAGATAAAAGAATCAGATGCACCAGAATCAAAAAGTACTGAAATGTTAAACTTATGTAATGAACCTGTAGTTTCAATGACGGTGCTCTGATGATCCACCTGCCGATTATCCACTGTTGCGAAGACTCGGTGAGATCTCCTTGCGTCGCCCACTGTCGGCTTGGACATAGCTGGTTTCTGACTAAACTCTGAAGCATTCTTTTGAGGACACATCCTAGCAATATTCCCTTGCTGCCCACACGAGAAACATCCAGAACCTCGACCAAAACCTCTTCCCCCGGATGGAGCATTCGATTGCTGGAAACTCCCTCGACTAGGTGCAGACTGAAAACTCAGTGTAGGCTGTCCCGAATTTGTACGGTTCTGGTTCCGATCCTTGCGAAACTGAAATTGACCACCTTGCTGGGAAGTAGCATTCTTGTGCTTCGGTTGAGACTGCTACTGCTGACCCCCTCTCGAAGGCCCAAAATGACTTTTAGAAGGTCCTGTTGACTGAGTTTGACCACCTTGTGAAACAGCTCTAGGAGCGGGCACACTACCAATCTGTACTCCTACATGACCACCCAAAGCCATGGCCAAGTTTTCCTCTACCAGACGAGCCTTCTCGACAGCAACTTCCATGGTCTTAGGTTCGAAGACCCTTACACCACCACTGATGTGTGCGTTCAAACCTTGAACAAAGTGCTGAACCAACATCCCTTCATCATGGCTAATCCCTGCATACTGCTTTAGCTCATAGAAGCGACGTTCATACTGCTCCACTGACATTTCCATTTGCTTAAGATCGTGAAATTCATCTGCCCTGCGCTGCCTCCAATGATCTGAGAGGAAGCGAGCCTTGAACCTTTCCAAGAAAAATTCCCAAGTGACCATACTAATATCCATATGCAACTTTTGTTCCTCAAGCTGCCACCAAGTGGACACGAAACCCCACAAATGCATAACAGCACATCGAGCCTTGGTATTACTACCGTAGGGGTACATTGCGAAGCATCGGCCCAAATCAATTAACCAGGTCTCGGCTTCCAACCCTCCTCCAGAGCCATCAAAGGTAGGTGGATGAGTTCTCATTAAATCCCTCATATGACTAGCTAATAAAGCATCTTGATCAAATGAAGCTCCCCTGTGCCTTGGAGACCTTTCTCTTTCCCTCTCAACCGGCTGATCCCCATTAGGTCTAGGACCCAATCTATCAAGAAGCTCACCCAATAGATGCTGCAACTATCCATCCAACCCTGGCTGTTCTGGATTCGGTCCACCATCTGACGGATTGTTCTAAGAATTATGTTGCTCCTCAGACTCAGGACCGTGAGAACTTGGCGGTGAAGGATTTAGTTGATTGGCCCCATGGCCACCACCTCGGCCTCTTCCTTGGCCTCTACCTCTACCTCTACCTCTCCCTCTAGGCATGCTTCTGCACAGCAAGACAAAGGTACACATGAGCTCAAGAGCCAACACGCAAAGGTTACCTAGCGGACATAACTACCCAGAGACCCTAGCGTGTGCAACCCTGGCTCTAATACCAAGTTGTAACGCCCGCCGTGCAAGCCCCAAAGAACAAACAACAAAAGAACACAAATATATATATATATATATATATATATATTTAAAAGAAAGATAAATAATCATCATACCAATATTAAATGATCATATACATACTCATATACTTCATACAAACAACATAATCAACCATGTCCTTTGGGGCCCCACGAGGTTACATCGAAAAATAAACATTACTAAACATCATCTCATAAGATATCAAACAAGAAACTATAAATGACAACATTATATAAATACATACATAAATTCTATCACAAGATAAACCCATGAGACATTTCATAACCAATTAAAATTACAAAGTAGATAATTACATTACATCATCTTTCAAATGTTACATCGTCCTTAAAGTTACATCATGAATCCCAAACATGTGGGATGAATA
This sequence comes from Sequoia sempervirens, assembly GCA_007258455.2. Lineage (NCBI taxonomy): Eukaryota > Viridiplantae > Streptophyta > Pinopsida > Cupressales > Cupressaceae > Sequoia > Sequoia sempervirens. Next base: position 302,440,360 of record VDFB02193867.1, read on the forward strand.
CAATATACAAGTTTATCAAATTACAAGGAGATCAACTGGAATAAATCTTCAACTGGATGAAACTGAAGCCACGAACGCTGATGGGGAACCCAACGGTGTGCGGAGCACGTTCCACCCGACCACCCCCGTGCTAAGAGGTGACAGAGAAGTAACTCCGACCAAGAATGACAACAAAAAGTACAACCATACAAAAAGTACCAACATAGATCCATCTCACAATACACCAAATAAAATGAGCAACCAATAACACCATATCACAATGTCATAAAGATGCAAGATCGTAAATAAAATATAAATGAGATCATACAACGTATGCTAAAGAGGTATCAAAACAATAATCTTAAATCAATTTAAATCAATTCAAACAACAATCTAAATCAACTCCCATAACCCACTTCCAGAGGAACACAATAACACAAACACATGGGCAACTAGGGGAGAGTGTCATCGCATAGTCCTACATGGGCTGTCCTGTGCTCTTCCTCCCAACTGGAGGCGCCGGTCCCATCTATGGCTGTCCTGTGCTCTTCCTCCCAATTGGAGGCGCCGGTCCATAGGGTGACTCATGCGGAGCCGTAGACCTCTCGTGAGGACGAGGTCACGACCTTGCCAACCACGGCCTTCTCAGCCTTCCATTAGTCTGCGGTAGCACTAATGAAGACGAGGCATCCATTTTTAAAATCTTGCAATGATATTACTACCCAACCCACCTAAGTTAATTATTAGGTTTTCACTTATTTACTAACTCACTCGTGGGTTATCCTGAGCTCTTCCCCTTAAACGGGGCGCCGGCCCCCACGAGGAGCCACTCTCCCTAGAGACCCACCAAAAATAGGGGTTGTACCATGCCAATCATAATCATCAAAGTATGACAACAAAAGCAATACACGAGGCATAAACCATCTCGCAAATAAAAAATACCATAACAAAATCTCATAATTCGGTACACCCCATTAATAAAACATAACTCCTCAGAAATCAAGGTGAAAAAGTATAAAACTCAGCAAAAACATCATCCTCTGGAAGACAAAAGTGTTGACACAAACGGGTTCCCACATCAAGAAATTAACAGTGTCCCAAACCCAACAATGCAACAAGATTAAATTTCAAGAATAAATAATTAAAAGAGATAACCTATTTAATTCCAAAGTAGATTACAAAATAAATTCCATTCCTAAAATGCAATCATATTAAAACCAGAATTAATAAACAATGTTGTTTTACCCACAATATCCTTTCCAAGTTGTAAATTCAATAAAACAGATTTCTTTCTAATTTACTAATATTTTCATTGTAAAAATTTCTGCTTTATTATTAAATAGAAAAGAAACAGAATCTAACTGTGAATATCTATTTTCTAGATAACAGATAAATTACAGAAAAATATAATTTTAATCAGAACAGAACAGAATATATTTATACATTTTAACTAACAGTTGAATTAACAGAATATCTATTAAACAGAAATAAAACAGTATATATATATATATATATATCTTCTTAAATAACAGTGAAATTAATTAAATAATACTGCAACCAGAATAAATAAATTAATCTATATATATATATAATATATATCTACAAACATATATATATATACATATATATACATATATATATATATATATATCATATATATACAAATAAAAATCCGCACAGAATTTTAATATATAAAAATCGCATATTAAAAATTATATTCACAAACATTAAAATTTAAATGGGGATTTAATCCCAACAAATGCATAGAGGACCGGACCCCGCCGGCCGTGGGCAGTCTACGGACTGCACACGGCAGTCCGAAGGACTGCCGTGGACAGTCCAGACTGTCCACGGTACCGACGGTACCGACGGCCGATGATGGCAGTGTGGTGGGTACGGCCGAAGCCGTCCCCCACACAGCCATAAAATACATAACATAAATTCAATACAGAATTCCGCGCACAGAGCGATGGAAGAAATAACACGGGTTTCCAAGAATTTTGAATTTCCATTCAAATTTCATTCGATTAAAAATATATATATATATATTTATGTATATGTATATATATATATATATATATATATATATATATAAATATATGTATATATATTTACAGAGATTCGAATATTACAGTAACAGAGAATTACTGTACACATGCAATTCACTGTGCATGTTTGAAATAAAATGTTTTATAAAGAAATATATATATGAACCAGCAATCCGAGGAAAGGTAATTGTTTTCAAAACAATAACAAAATTTTTAAAACAAAATGAAATAACAGAATGCTGTTTAATTCCCAGATTGCAATAAAAACCCCTCTTTTTTTTTTTTTAAATAAACAGCCACAACCCAGAAACCCCAGAGATTTCATCAATCAAATAACAATCCCCAATTTTCTTTGATTAAACTGTAACCCCAATAAATTTTCTTCCTATCATTATCTAATTTTCAACCCTAAATATAAATTTCATTTACAAACACAAATTCCTATTTAACAGAAGATAAATAAATTAAAAGAAGGAACCTGGCGTCCTTCGCTTGCAGAAGATTGAAGAAGCTTGGTCCTCTTGCTGCACTACTTCCTTTGCTGCAAATCTTCCAGCAACGGATCCAAACCTTCCTTCCTCTGCACCAATTTCTCCAAAAACAGAAAAGAACCAAGGGCAGAAAAATGATTGAAGATAAAATTTCTCCAGCCTTCCAAAAAAAACATCCCCTCAAACAAAGAAACCTCCTCTTAAAATCCATTCCCATGAATCCCTTCAATTTCCTCTTCCCGTGAATACCAGAGGACACATTTCAAGAAATAAAACCAAATAATATTCATTGATGCTTTTCCCATAATACATTTTCATTTTCATGCATTTAATTAAAACTAAATAAATTTTAAATCCACAACATGAACAAATATATAAATATTCATCATCTCCACAATTCTTTATTAAATAATTACTTATTAAAATCAACCATTGAGAGACTCAAAATAAAAGTAATATTTTTATTATCAATATTTATTTATTGCCATATTTATTTATGTTTTATTTTATTAATTACTTAATTATTTAATTTACCACATAAGACCATTCACCACTTTAGACAAATCATAAAATCATACAAAGACCAATGTAACTACACAATTGAATGTGACCAATATGCACAAACCATGAAGATACAAGACTGTTGACACCTTGGTACAGAGTTACTTTTCATGTCACCTCAAATATTCAACTTCCTGCCGTTGGGTTGGTTCAATGCTCGCCCAGACCTACCGAAATAGGTGGAATCGAGTCTTATTCCTGCAAAGCCTGCATCCACAAGGTGATATACAATATACATAAAATCAAAGCATTGTGAGGAGGATTCACAGCGTAGCAGGGGCTCGCGAACGAGTGATGCTACCTGTCCCCTCACCAAAACATATCATCATATAAAGCATTATAATTTTACACCACATCATAAATTACTATTCTATAGTCTACTGCATTCCAAATAACTCCATCAAATGATCATAATAAAATGTCATCACAATATCCATGGCATCATAAGAGTATAGTAATAGTCTAAGCTACCACACATAATAGCAACAGTATCAACCAAAATCACAATGTGCCAAATAAAACCACAGTAAATGTCAAAATCAAATAGTAGCATGAGGGGTATTACACAATGCATACTCAAGAATTTATGTGACTAATATTTAAATACATTGTAAACAATAGATAATTCTCATATAACTACTCAACAACGTAGTGTATCAAAAAGGTTGGTGGTTCTTTTAGCAATACCCTACACTTGGAGCATGAGAATAATGAAACTCATCACAAAATAGCTACAGTGGTACTCATTCAAAAGTTTGTAAACAAAGAGTGATTTGTTGTTGAACCAACCTAGTAACTGTGTTATGAATGTTTTACTGACACTCGTGCCTTATCTTAAACACAGAGTCAATCTTAACCTTTGCAACCAGATAACATATTCACATATAGTATCATGCAAGATTGGAATATACTGCATTACAATACGTCCACATTATACTATAGACCATTACTTCTTATGGATATCCTAGCACCTAATTCATATGAATCAAAAATTTCATTCGAGCACTTACATTAATTCCTTGAGTTAACAAGCAAGAACAAAATTAAACATCTACTAGAATTCAATAGAGATGAACAAAAAAATTCTTGTTTATATTATTCATGATTCATAAAATAAGTACCTAGAGGAGAAAAAATGGCCATGAGATTGGCATCATTCTATATTGTATTTGTTATCAAAATTACATATGTAAAAATAAACTCAAAACCTAAGACAAAACTCAAAATATGCTTGATATTCTTTTACAATTCACTGTGTCGATTCCAATACAATAAACCCCTAATTTCTAGCCCTAAATTCCTTCTTATAGAAATGAAGGAGCAAAACAAGCCTCAAACTAGGAAGTACACATGTCATTACCCTATTGGACTACTACAACATATATTCCATTTTTAGTTACTCTATGTTCCCAAATGGTGAGAAACATCTATGAGGAAAAAGTAATCCGCATTCGTTGTTGGAGATCTGGCCCCACCTTTCAAAAGGAATCTTTGAATAGTTTCCTCAAAAATTGTACCCACTCACACAAAGTGAAAATGAAAGAAAGCATGAAAGAAATAGAAAGGAAAGGACAAAGAATATGTCCAGGTCTGTAGACTTGTCATTAGTTCAATTTGAAGAAATGCATTATATTTTCTATACTTTAGAAAAATCCTAATCTATACTAAATCTAGGCTATGTAGTGGATTTTCACCTATTTGATACTCATCATGATTGTAGACTTCAAAATCAAAATTTTCAAATCATCACCCCATCATTTCAAATCAATCTATTAGACCATCCAAGTATCTGTCTATCCATGCCAAGAATTCCTCTTCAGTAGGCTAGTTAAAATTTATGACCTCATCAACCTTTTCTCTATAAGGGGAATACTTGGTAACAATTTGGTTGGCCTCCTTATCAAATTCTAACAAGACAATCTTTGCATGAGCCAACATATCCATATTTCTTTTCAGTGTACCCATATCATATCTTTGACAAATTGAAACTTCCTGATCTAAAATGGTTTTATTAGTTTCATCTCTCCACTCCTATAGGGTTTTTATGGTAACATAATCCCTTAGAATGGATGGGAGGAGACCATGATGTGATTCATGAAAGGATTTCACCAATTCCCTTATTTTGACTTTCAAAAGTTCAATGTTTCCCATGTACCCCTCAATTTTACTTACAAGAGTAATAGTGGGCTTAAACTTTTCAGGGGGGTTAGCATCCTGCTTAGCTCCAATTGACATCAATTTTAATTCCTTCATCCTAGGGATCCATGTTTCCATACGTGGAATAGCTCTTTCCCTATCATTGTTAAAATTATTTATAGTAGCCACCATGGAGGAATAGTTATCATGAATGCTATTCAAACTATTATTCACTCCTCTGTTCAGATGCTCCAAGACTGTAGTAACAATCTCCATATTGCCATTAAAAACCTCCCTATCATGATTGTCACATTTCCCTTTATACTCATTTAGATTCTTCAACAACTCCTCCTTGTTGATATCTTCCTCAACTTGTGGAATTTATGATATACTAGGCTCTATTATTGAAATGGGCACACTTCCCATATTGTATGGCACAATTTCCCATGAGGAAATTACTTCTAGGGTAAATTTAGGGGGTACAGCTTCTTGTGAAGTGGTAGGGGAGTCAACACCAGTCTACTTATGCTTTCTTGGTTGAAAACTTCGTAACTTCTCCTATAATAATGCTACTTTTGTTTGTAACTACATATTTTGTTGTTTAATATTTCCATAGTCAACTAACAAACTATTGTAATCTATTATGAGTTTTTCCCTTTTTGTAGTTACAGTTTCCATAGTGGCCCTTGTAAACTGTGCAACATGTACTGACATGTTTGTTGCCTCTAGAGCTGATGTTTCTGACACCCTCTTTATTATTAGGCCTCCACTGTAGTTAGGTGCAAGCTCAATGATGTCAATCTTCCTTGAAGTTGGGGGGATAGAGACCAAATGGATAATGCATCCCATTGTTCACTAAAGGCAGACCCTTGTAATGCAATTGCGGCCTCTTTCTCTGAATTGTAGAAGGATCTCTCACATCTTTTTATTGTATCAAAGGTTATGGCAGAAGCTAAATCCCACTTTGGTAGTAATAAAATACCACTACTTCTTACCAATTCTCTACCCTCCTTGGCAATCATCCTTTGGAACTTAGCTTTCATTTTTTTAAGACCTTTGCCTAAATGGTAGTGTCAGGCAATTCTGGATGAAGACTTTTTTCCTTGGACAAGCTATTGACATACTAATCTTTCTTAGCCCTATATGCAAACTCCATAAAAGCTTGAGACTTTACAAATGAATCATAATCCATAAGCTTTGTGCATGCTTCCACCCGAATATCATCTTTTCCATTAAGCCCAATGAGATCATATTTACTCAACCTCATACTTAATTGTTGTGTTTCCATCATTGTTGGTGCAGTGGGCATTCCTTCTTGCATTTCCTACTTTGATACCCAAATTTAATCATCAGCATAATCCACCAAACTAGTTACCTCAACCTTTTGCTTCTTCAATGGTGGCTCTATTGGTGGTGATGCATGTAGTGGTGGAGCATCAATATCCATAATTTCAGGCCTTGTTGTCCTTGGAGGAGATGGTGGTGGTATCTATGGCACATGAGTAAGAGGTCTTTGCTCCTCTTGCTAGGAGGGAGCAGTAATTGCATCATTTTTAATTTCCTTACTCTTTCTCCTTATAAAGAACTTTATTTTTGGTTCTTCAAGGGCTTGAGATGTAGATTTCTCTTCCATAACAGGGATTCCTCCCCCACCCTATTCTTCTTTAATGGGGGCTTTCCCCTTATCTTTAACTATCCCTTCACTTTCAAGGTGACCCACTATTGACTCAAAATTTTGGGATACATGTTCCACCTTTTGCATTACATTTTCAATCTCTAGAAGAACAATGAAGTCAGTTTTTTCTTCTTTATCTTTCTCTTCACTTTATTGAAAGCAATCCATCTTGCTCTTCTTCTTTCTTTTTCCAAAAGATCAAACACATTTCTTATCACATCCTCTAGGAATTGGAAAATGTGCACAAATTTTTAACTCTTGTTCCTTTCCTTCAACCAGCCCATGAAGCCTTTGGGATCATACCTGATCCTCTCTAATGCTCTTTGCACGTGGAAGGGTTTGAGTATATCAAGTATATTATTCCAACCTCCCTTTGTCATTACAAAATCAGAGAAGCATGTGTATGAAGGAAAAAAAAATCATTTTCCTTGATTCAACAAATGTTCATTTTCCACACTTCCTAATTGCCATATTACTTCAAGGAAACCAATTCTCTTTGGCACACATTTTGGTAGCAGGTGAGGTGCAACAGTGGAACCATACACTCTTAAAATAGTGTAATCAGGATATGGGACAATATCTCCACAATTCTGATCAATTCCCAACTCTCACACCTTCTTTCCTTGGGTCTCAAGAAGTAATGCAAGGCTTTGGGAATTCTAGGTATATACATAACCAGGGCTCTCTTTAACTCTGAAGCAAGCAAGTTCTCAAACACTACAAATTCATACATTATGTCATCCTTGTCTAGGACAATAGTCCAACATTGAAGGATTGACCACATCTTTAACAACTATATACTTATAAGTCATAACACTACCTAAAATAAAAATATTCGAAGGGTCTTATGAGAGAATTTGCCCATATTTATCACCTTCTTCAAGTATCTAGTTTAATCAATAAAATGATATATCTTGAGATTCAAAGTTAGATAACCCTATGTATGATTCCCATTATCTATAGAATAAATATAAAACACATTATCATTATATCTCATAGGTAGTCCACAATATGGATCCAATGGATGGTTATAACTTGAAGAATAAACATGTTTGGGTAAAGAAATGGTTACCTATTTTGATTTCCCAAAAAGTTATCATATCAATGATAATGAAAATAAAACCACAAAATTAATTTCAGATACACCCAAAGCCACAAAAATATAATAACATAAGTTGTATAAAATTAGATGTATTGAACCACTTGTGAAAAATCTAGTGTAGCAAGATCATGCTAGATCATTCCCTTCTATATTGTCCTAAAATTATCTAAGAAAAGTAACAAGAAATGATTGGAATAGAATGTAAGGAAATGGAGGTAAGCATTAGATTTAAATATGTACCTCTAGATAAATGACACAAATAGGATAAAACCAAACTTAGCATAATCAAGTTTAAAGGAACGATTAAACATAGATATATAAGACCTTATGTATTATCTATGATAAATGAAAATGACACGACCTTAAACAGATCTTGAAACATGACAATTTGTAGATTTTTTTTGAACCACCCAAGTAATGCTAATGTCACTCCTACATAGAGGGGGGATTTAAAACAATTTTTGAGTAAATTGTCTTAACTTGAGACCAAAAAAACTTGTTTATTGTCTTAAATATTGTATTTAAGCGAGTGTCTCAATTTATTGTCTTAAAAAATTATCTCTATAAAGACAATATGAAACAAAAGTATTTTTGTCTCTTTAGAGACAATTTAACTTTTGTCTCTTTCGAAACAATGTCTTTAATCCCAACTATTGTCTCTCTATGAAAAAAATTAGTAAAAAAAATAATTTAGTTTAACTATTTTTTTAGTGTGGTTTTCAACATTCAATGTTTCCAGATTCTCATCATCCTCCTATTTGCTGGAATTTTTATTTTTATTTTCCAAATGTGGTGGAAATTGGATCTATGTATTGAAAAATGATCCCCATCTACACAAAATAAAGAAGTTAAGTAGGTCCAACCAAATAGTAGCACAACTTCACCAATTATACCACCTCTTTTGCAATCTAAATGTTAGGAAACAATAAAGAAGATTTTAGATGGACAAAGTTTTAGAAGGGAAATGGTAATAGAAGGGAGCCATGGTTATACGTACCATCAATCTACCTTTCCAGAAGAAAAAATGAACATTATGTTGGAGTTCACCCAAATAAATAGATTCCAAAAAGGTAGAAGATCAGTAAAGGTAAATAGTCTCAAATAGAAAGTCAATCTTTAGAACCAATTGCTATTGCTCTTCCTCAGAAAAATTTATGAAAAGAAAAAGTAAATTTGCAATTGAAGATAACAGTGAGAAATACCATATTAATTGCAATTATTTCCAATATTTTGTATCTTACAAAATGATGTGGGAGTTTCTCCACAACCAAAAATACATACCATGGATATGACATAACCATTATTGAATATTGACACTAATTTCCCAAACATAAGAAGCAAATATGTCTTTTGTTCATTTGTTTCTATCCATCCTCTTCCTTTGTGTCCTCTTTCTACGAGGCACTATCCTAATTGCATGTGTCGATTGTTCATCACATTAAACACCCTCCTCATTATTCTTGTCTCCCACTTGCTGAAATTCAAGGATGGTTTCCTGCCAAGGTTCAAGAATGGCAATCGAATCATTGGGTGCAACAAACAATTCATCATGTTCCTCTAGCTCCTCTTCATGCTCACTACCTAATAAGTTTTATTGTTGGGCTTCCTATACACAACACAATTTAACTCATTAAAATAACATATCAGACCTTATTTTCTTGCTTCAACGAATAGAATTTAATAAACCATGAAAATCTATGCTTTTCACTATGTAAATTGATAGTTATTAATCTTGTAGCAACTAAAATCATAGTTTTAGCTTTTCTTGTTTCATTTCTCTATGCAAAAAAGAAAACTATTGTAATTCTAGGTGTATCTGTCTAGATTAATATTTGTATCATTTGCTTTGCAATGGAAATGAAGGAAAAATATGAAATTTCATTATAGCCTATCATGCAAAGAACTTACCTCAGATTCATGACCAATGACTAGTTTCTCCCCTTGATCTAGCACATGTTTTCGAAGACCTTGAGAACCATGTAGTAAAACATATTTTAGGTCCTCCTCTAAAGCTTCTTTTTGAAATTGGTGAACCTGCATAAACAAATATAACCAAATTTATAAGGTATAATGACTCATAAGATACAATTAACTCACAAGTTTTTCATGACTTTTTTTATGAAATAGAGAATATAGTAGATGAAAATATTCACTTACCAAGCCACCACGAATGCTATTGTACCCACCAGATCCTAATTTATGGGATCCAATACTTGACACCCTAGCTTGGATTGTTTTTGTTGTATCTCAAAGGTGTCATTTAGATCCTCCTCATGCAGATGACCTATAGTTTGGATTATTGTGGGTCTTCCTCTTAAATTTGGAATCTTTCATAAGTTCATCCCATGTCACTTGGTCTATGATCCAAGCTGGACGTGGATATCTCAAGTATTTTGTTAGCTTCGACCTTAAATTGTCTCATTTAGAGTGAATGTATTTCCGTGCAATATCTAAAATAATTTCCTTATTAAAAACAGTATTTCCAAATACTATTATGACATCTTTAAAGAGTTCATCTTTCTTAGCATTGGCCTGCTTCATCCAATCCATTTGAATGGTATTGCCAAATAATTTTTCTGCATGACAAAAAATAAAGTGAAAGAATTTTAACCCCATTTCATCCTTCAAGACATTTCCTTATGAGGTGAGCAAGATTGTAACTTTTTGTATTCCTTTTGTAGTCACTGAGGACATTGTTGTAGTCTTAGGGGTTGAGGTAGATGCCCCTATAGGTACATCAGTCACTTTGTCATTTATTTGTTGTATTTACAATGATTTCATCAAGCAACCATGTAATCACATTTTAGCATCATAACCATGTAATCATCAATGATGCTTTTACAAGTCAACATGTTATTATAGTGATAAAAGTAAAATATGAACTAGAAAAGAATAATAAGATAATATTTCTAGATAATTTTACCTGTTCATCTGAGTAAACCTTGTACTCCTGAACAATGTCCTCTCCCATAACTCAAGTGTTTAAGCATTTATTTCCTAATTTCAACATTTTCAATAGTTTCTAGTAGGATCCTTATTATTCTTGATTGTGATTCTATAAGACTCCTCAAGGAAACTTGTTTAGGTGTTTGTGGGAGAATTTTGACTGAACCCAAACTTGATGGATTATTTATTTGTGATGTACTCCTAATAGGAGCATGCATGTGCATTTCAACAGGGATACTAGGAGCATCCATGTTTGATGTAGAGGGCATGCTATGAGGTATTGTGCCTGATGCCACTCTTATGATAGGTGTTTTCAGTCTAGATGTAGAGGGAATGACACATCATCTTGAAACATCTTGCAAGGAAAAAATATAAATATTAAAGTGGTATAATAGGGGAAATAACATAATCAAACCCACAATGGCACAGAGCAGGAGTGTTGGAAGCGACTAGAGGGGAGTTTTGAAATCTATTGATGGTGGGGAGGAGGGTAACTTTGATGAAGATGATGGTGCAGCTAGGTGGGCGCTCAGATTTCTTCCCTAGCTTGGTGCTATGGTTGGGTATGAGGTCTTTGCTTCCCATGTTGTGCTTTGGTGGTGGCCAAAAGCTCTGTTGCTACTGCACAAGCTTGGGCGTGGGTCTATGGTTCTTGGGTGTGAACCAAGATCTGTTGATTGGCCCTCTTTTGGGTTTGTGAGGGAGTTTCTTGCTAGTGATGGGTGCAGTTTTCATTTGCCCTGCTGCCAACCTTGGGTTAGCCCCTTCGGGGGGAAGTCCTGTTTAATTTTTGTGGCTCTTCATGGGATATATGTGCTTCCTATTGGCATTTTTTCCTATTCATTTCCTGTGTTGGGCTTATGTGGATGTTGGGAGAAGCTCTTGTTTCTATGGTGGTGTTGGGTTTGTTGGAAGCGTTTGGATTCTTAGGCATGGGAGGGATGTTTGATGGGAGTGGAGATTGGCCTCTTCTTTCTATCTTGTGCTCCTTTTCTTGTACCTCTGATCTCAGGCTTGAGATGGCTTTCTTGGTGACATGTTCTTGTCTTGGAATAGTGTCATGGGTTGCCTGCTAGCACCATCCTTGGAGCTTATTGAAGATGTGGATGTGTTTTGGATAAGGTTTCTCTTGTAGACAATGGTTCCTTGGTGTCCTTCTCTTTGGCTAGCTTTGTGCCAAGTGTGGCTTGCTTGAGTTGTTGGGCTCTTGGAGTATGGTCATGTATCATGGGATTTCTTATAGAGTTTTTGGGGACCCATTATGGGTTTTATCTTCTGAGGAAAGTGTTTCTATTGTTGGTGTTTTGGTTGTACCTGCTAGCAGATGGTGGAGTGGAATGCCTTTTCCTCTTGCTCCCTTGGGGTTTCATGTTGGTTTAGGTGAGGTCTCTCTTTTGGAGCCCCTACATGCTCAACCAAAGGATGGTGTGGTTCCCAAGTCATTCAGAGCTATGACTTTCTTTCACTTCCTATGCACTATATCTTCTATTGAGGAGAAGGCTTCTCTTGTTAGTCAGGAGTCATTTCCTATTGAGTTGGATGTGGGTGTGGTGGATGTGGAGGGAAGTACCCTTTTCTAATTTCCTCTGGAGGTGCTCTAGTTGAGGTGGAAGCTTCTCCTATCGAGGTGGAGCTTGAGGTTGCTGGAGAGGAGTGCCCTTGGTGTTTTGGGTTCTCATAGTTTCCTCTTCTATAGAGGGGAGCTTAGTCCTCTTGAGGTGGACTTGAAGTTGGTCTGTGGTGTGATTGGCTGCTTCAAGGGGGGTTTCTCCTCTTGTGTGTTAGTGTTTTTGATTAGGAGGTTGGGTTTAATGGTGCTTTGTACCATTAGATTTCATTTTCTTGTGTTGGGTTGTGTTCTACTGCTTCTGAGTAGAAGGTTGGCTGCTTCTATGTGGTTTTGTTGCCTAAGTGTCTCAGGTGGTTTTTACAATCAATGGGGTTTCTAGTCCCAGATAAAACCAGGTTGTATATGGGCTTCAGGGCCATGCTTATGTGTCTTTCATATCATGTGATGTCTTGATTTTTTGGTAGTGGTTGTTTTTGGGCTGTTGGTGGTATGTGAGTTTTCTTTTTTAGTAGCTTACTGTTGTTGGGTTGATTCATGCTTACTGTTGTTATCTTGAGTTTCAACTTTCTTCCTTTGTAAAGGGTTCTGGGCCCCTTCAAAACCCATTTTTTACCCCTAATCAAAACATAATCAAACCCACACAAACATATGATTGAATATTATCTTTTGCATAACATTGGGTGTATTGAATGGCATAATCGGATCTTGCATGCCAACAAGATGCATTCTTGGTGGACTTACTCTATAAATTGCCTATGGAAAAAACACAAATATTAACAAAATATAAAAGGTGAAATAAGTTAATTAAATGCACAAGAATCTAGATCAAATCTTACTGTTGGCATAATACTAGATGTACTAAAGGGCGTGATATGGGGTTTGACTTTAGAGATGGCTTGCATTCCAAAAAAAAAAAGTTAACATAATATAATACAGAACATAAGATAATTGAACCTATAAAAGACAATTTTCAAAATTACCTCATGCACCATCATAGTAATGTTTTGCCCTTGCCCATTCTTTAGCATTTCAATTAGACCATTTAAGATCAATGGATCCCCCATAGTAGAATCGAGAGCACCCATAGGAACATTCTTAAAGAAACAAATAATGACATAAAATGATAAAATATTAATTAGAGAACGTATGCAAGTGATATTAGTAACATAAGTCAAATTCACTAGCACATGAATGATAACATACATAATTTTCATTATGTTTCAATACATAAGAAAAACATAAACAATGCTCAACTTCCAAAGTTATTTTAGCTTTATGGTATTGTTGTTCTCTTTCCTAGGTGTCAATTGCATAAAGTGTGTAGGTGTTGATTGTGTAAAGTTTCCAAACACAAAAGTGTCTTTCAAGTAAATTGTTAAAGAAGTAAAAAAATAAAATGAAACAACAACCTATCTAATTGAAAAAAATTGCAAGCTATATTCATTGACGTTACAAACATCCACTAACAAAAAAATCAAAATATTCAAATTACTTTATTTCCATTACATTTTGTGTACAATTATAAACAAAATACTTAACCTATAAAGAGTTAATTATATTGTACTAAATCCTCACAACCATCTTAAAGTGAACATGATGATCAAACATTGTCATTCTCACATGAAATGTCCTCATCTGATGGCATAAATGCATCGTCATTAATGGGCCCTAAATCCACAAATAAATTAATTTGGAGGTTTTTATTGATGTCACAAAGGAGTTTCATAATTCATGTAAATTACTCTAAAACATATGTTTTATCATCACTAACTAGTCCAATCTTTCAATCATAAAAATGATATGAAATATTACACTATGTGCCACCTATTAAATCCTAGGTTAGTGTTTCATTTCATTAAATGATACTGCAAGTACCAAAAATGACAACATAAATACTTGGTCTACCATTTCGTATAGACACCAAGAAAATAGCCTAATGGAAAGCTAGGAAGAAAAATGTGTGGATGCTAGTTAGGATCACTTACAAAACTCTTGTTGTCAGTAAGCTACAAATTCTAACAGAATTTCTATTCAACAATGTTTGACAGTGCCTACGAATATAGCTTTTGGAAATCAAAAGTAATCACTCCAGCCTTTATTTCAAAGAGTTTTTTCCTTAAGAATACTCTTTTTTCACTTTTCAAACTGCTCTATTTTTCTGTCTTGTTTTCCCAAAAAATGCTCTACTTTTTTATTAAAAGAAACTTGCATTTTCACCAAATAAAATTACTACTCAAAGTACAAAATATGCATATCAAATAGATATAGATAAAATAATCACACACAAGAAATTACAAAATTTCTTTATCATTTCTATAATTCTTCTTCAGAAATCTTATGTCGATTCTATTGTAAGTTGTAACAAACATTTTGGAATAGATCCTACAAGGTTTTTCCTACTCTAATTCTATTATATTTTAGAAATCAATATCTAATATGTACTTTGAAGCTTTAATTGTATGTAAATGAAAATAAAAAGTAATATAAGAGTGGAACAATACCATGCCATATGCTCCAAATATGATTTCATTCTAAGTGGAGAAACTATTTGTAGCCTGTTTTAGTTCTTCGAATGCAAACCACCTTGCCCCTTTCCATTTGGGTGTGCCTCCGCCATATTCAGAGCTTACAAATCCCCAAGAACCTAACGAAAAAAAAAGTAACCCCAAATAGAAATTGATAATTCATCTATACACAACTTGAGGAAAGAATATGCAAATGCAACACAATCAACTTCTTCAAGAAAAAATGAATACCAAATGAACTACTATTCTTAGCTATAGCTTTTGTCTTCTTTTTTAAGGTTAATGCTAATAATCTCAAGCACTAATAGAGCTACATTGATTTCTATACCAACAAGAGCTACAGAGCAGCAAAGTTCCTACCAAAGTGTGCAAGTATGGTTTTGTTTTTATTTTTTATGCAACAATTAAAATGAAGGTTATTTTTATTTGTTATGCAACAATTAAGATGGAGGTAGGTGATGTTGGAGTTGGGATGCATTCTAGATTCTGGTCATCACATTATTTTTGAATTTCTAAGACAAAAATTTGTGAAATACAGTTTAGAAGACTATATAAGCAGGGGAAAAGTGGGATTGAGGTTAGATGATAATTAAACTCTGTGCCAATCGAACTTGCAGTGAAACTAGTTTGACAAGTAAGGACAGATCCTCAAAAATTTTCTTCTGAACCTACACCAAATGAACAATATTATTGACTAGTGCAACATTCCCCTTCTAAGTTTAATATAGCATTTTGAGTCCATTTTTCATTCAAACATTTGAGTTTCTACTTTATTAGAAAAGGTATCTGTTGAGGTACAATAAACGTGTGTATTTTAACTGGATATTCATTTTTGCCAGAATGTAATATAAATGTAAGGTGGAGAATGTTTTAAAAACTTAGAATGTATGTTATATTACTGTACTATATTTTCTTCTTTTCCAGCCTGAAATGATTGTTGATGCTTCAACTTTGATAATGTGATATAATAGTCAAAATTTGTAACAGAAAGCTAAAAGTATAACAATTCAATATTATGCTTTGTATGTTTATACTGAGTTTCTATCATGTCTTTAAGTCATGAATCCAAATAAAATATAACCAAGTTCCTTATATAAATATGTGATAAAACTTGTGTTGTTAATCATTATTTCTCTTTGTACTAGATAAGGCTTAAGCTTCAACATTGAAATATAGTAAAACTTATATTTTTTATTCTCTTGGAATCAGTGTTCAAGCTTAATCACATTCTTCATTCATCTAGATCTATTTTAAATATAGTAGTGGTTATAAAATATATTGTTTCTATCTCCCTCCTTGAAAATCATAGTCTTCACAAGAAAATAAAAGGTGCAAAATATAGACCAGTTTGCATGGAAATTTGCAGTATAAAACTGTTCAGTCCAAAACTCTTACTGAAGTCTCTAGGTAGAATCTATACAAAGGACTATAGGTGACTAGTAAGTTGATAGTTATGAAAATAACTACCTTATGAAAAATAAAAAATAAAAAAATGAAACACTAGAATGATGATCTCAGGGGAGAAACAGATGCTCATAATAATGTTAATATCTAAACAGATAAGAACCCAAGAAGAATCAATTTAGTAGTAACTAAAATGTTGTCCAAAGTTGTTTATGATCTCAAACAAATGTAGGATTCACAGTAAAAGGTCCAAATGACTAGAGAACCACCTAGATATCAGTGTACCTTAGTGAAATTGGAGGGAGAGTGAGAGGCAAGGTGGGCAGAAGGGTGAACAGACAAATTAACTATAGTTATGAAAGTTTTCCAAAATAACAAATGATAAGGAGTTTAATCCACACATAAATTCCTAGATATAACATGTTTTGAGTGTGAATCAACATAAACTATATATGCAACATAGTAGACAGAGTTCATGGCAAGTAATGGAAGAACTATATAAGTCTATATACTTGTGTATGGTATTTGTTGTTTTCCTTTGGAACTAATGTTAAAATATACAAGAAAAGAGTTGTAAGAAAAGATAAAATTTCTCTCTTAAGAGAATGGATAATAATGCTAGACATGTAAGGACAAACTCAACTTCTTGAATTACTTCTCCTAAAATAATACATGAACTAAGACATGATTGCATCACTTACACATCATAAGTTTTCTTTGTGGAAGCCAAATCTCATGGAAGTTTTATGTGTGAAATCTAGTGAAAAGTGTCCCCAATCATTAGTAAGAGCAATAGAACCATGGTAGAAAACCCCTGAGTGCATACCAAAGAGTAGAGTGAGGTTTGGTAGAAATGTTTGATATATAGCCATTTGATTATTTGAAATAAGGCCAAGTTGAAGAACAACATACCCACTTTGGCATTTTTGAGATTTAGAGAAATAATCTTGAAGACATTTCTCCAATTAGGCTTGACAAAGTGTGTATAAACCTATGTAATATCAATTGAATCAATTATCAAATATCATGACAATGATATTTCAAGTAGTAGTTGATGTAAGCATGTAGAGAATTCTAAATCATTTTCCTTACTCTGGTTCCAGATACAATATCAACACCATGCTTGGCATGATTTAGAGTCTGGAACATAGCTATCAATGCTGACCGAGCATCACCCTCTTCATAAACATTTGTGCAGTAGTTATGCAGGTCAATTATTCCCTGAAAGTGATTCATTCCATTCTCCATTCAACAATTTTGTTTCACAAATAGATGCACAAAAGTAAAATCCTCATGCTTCATACCTTCTAATCTATTTATTTCACTTCATTCATTATTCCTTCAAACCATTCAAATGATCCTTGCTCTCTTGTGACCTAGTAGAAGCAAGCATGAACTATATTGAAAGGTTTCTTCTTCTATCTCCTAGTATTCTCCATACCCTTCAAATATTCCACATTCAGAAAAGGAAAAAATAAATGGATTTATTCAAAACCACAATGACATATCCGAATGGAACTTTCTCTTTCTTCATTAGATACTTTCGTGTGATTAACAATGTCTTTGAGGATGTTGATAAATGGAGTGGCTCCAATCCCAATCCCAATGAGAAGCAAGATGTCATATTTTTTGTAATCTTGAGCTGGTGCTCCATAAGGCCCATCAATGAGTAATTCTGCAAACTTGTTACACAAGCAATTATCTAACCCTAAGTCTTGGAAACCATATTAAGTGTCCACTGGATGAAAAAATAAATAAAATATTAAAATGATAAGTAGTGCTTGATGACTTATTTACCTTAGGTTTTTTTCTCCTTGCATATGATCGACTCTCAACAGGTCACTTTTCCTAGTCATGGGAGGTTCACATACTTGCTAGAAAAAAAAAGTCATAAGTCATGATACGCCCACTTTTAAAAAATAAAAATACTACTTACTACTTGAAAGAAGAAGAGACATGAGAAATTGTGTACCTCTTGAAAGACATTTTTAAGTTCCCGAGTCTAGTCACCCAACGTGCAGATATGAATACTCAAGTAGTCATCTCCTAGGGTTGATGTTATAGAGAATGGATGCCTATAAGAAAATTCAAAAATAATACAATTCATGAAACATAGTGCCTTCATCTCCTAATGGTTTTAAGGTTTAGATGAACAAAGCTCACAGGGAAAATATAGTTACCATTGAAACAATGTTATAGTAGGGAAATTGACAAACATTTATTAACCACTCTTGTATCTGAACCCTCAAGGCTTCAACATGTGAAGTTTCAAGACATTGTATGGATATATCACTACCTACAAAATAATTACAAAAGTGACATAAAATAATAGCCAACAAAAAATGAGGTTTTCTTTTAGACTGTAATGACTGCATGGCTATAAATTATGAGCAGTTTGCAACACCCTTCTGAATTCAATCTCTACCCTTTCCCATGTTTCTCATTTTCCCTACAACCTCCTCTATTGTATGAACTATTTATACTTGTAGTAGAGGAGGTTTGTATAGGGACAACATTTGCAGGAAGAAGTTTTCCCTGAAGTTCAACTCCACCTGCCAATGAAGCCAAAAAATATATCATCAGGGCTCATTAAAAATGCACTCATTTAAAAAAAATGTTTTGCATGACTTAAGATTTCATCTTCAATAGCTAGATTTTTCAATCCCCAAAATGCCCTTGGCCCATTGCAAGTTTATGGGAAAAATATTTTCCCATATTTAACCTTCAAGATAAAAAACAAACAATACAAGAAGGAAATAACCTAACAAAATATAGTCCAAACTATATACTCCCCTACTAAAGCTAAAGACTAACCATCATTTATATCTAAATGATAAGCTCCTAACAACCCAAGAAACTAATTTAACACTTAAGAATGTCACAATTGTGTCTGTTGTCATCACTATTATTATAGGGGTAAACCCACAAAAGTGGTTTACAATTCCAGTAAGGAAGGAAATTTGCAAAAACCCTCCTATAATTCTATTTTTTTGCTTTTTAGGGGTTCGCATGAACTAGGGTGTTTGAATGGACCCAAAAGGGGTTTGAATGGACCCTGGTTCAAGAAAACCATATTAAATGATGGGTCTCACTTTTATTGTATTTTTTAATGATGAAGACAATGGAAAATTGACTACAAGCTTGGGGGTTCGCTCAAACCTAGGTTCTTTGAAACCCCCCTTTTCCCCCCTTCTCCCCACCTTCTCTCCCTTTGGCACCAAATTTGTGTAGAATTTTTCCCTTTGAAGCTCGAGCCGAGGATGAAAATAGAGGATACTTTACAGACCCAACTGGATGATGGTAGTCCTCAGAATGAGCTATCCATCGAATATAATGTTAATATATTTTTGTTTTATTATGTATTTGTTTTTTTAGTTTGATTAAACATAGATTTTTCACTAAAAATAAAGCTCTATGTTCTGCACATGTGGAAAAATAGCAGATTATCAAAATAAAATTCTAAAAAATATGTTTAGGCTAGGTATTGATGTCCTTGATCCAGTAAAAAATTTGAATTTCGATAGATACAAAAAAAAGTTATGTTGTATACAGTCCACCTATGTCTGAATTGTAATTGGTTTGACTTCAAAACTTGATTAAGGAACAAATATTCAATAAAACACTATGAAACCAAATGAATTAGTTAGATATCATAGTTACAAATCTAAATTCAAAAAAAAAAAAAATTTATCCTTCATAGAAAAAAAATTATGTTGTATATGGTGATCATCAATCCTTAAAAATGGTGTTTAATGATAAAAAATAGTTTTCGAAGGAGATGGAAAAAGAAGTGCAATCTTATTCCAAAAATTTTGAAAAAAATATATTTAGAATCTATAGACAAAATGTTACAAATCACTAGTTTGCATCATCTTCAAATTCCTCACGATTTAGCCACTATAGGTGCCTGAAAGTGAAGATTTAATTAGAAAAAACTAGTGTAGTGTCCAATTTGGACAAAAATTGTAAACCAATATTGTGGGATCACCCATAGAATTGGATATACCTTTCCTATATCTAGGTCCATGAATCTTTGAAAGGCTTGAGGAAGAATGCTTACATATGATAAGAATTGGAGGTAGGGGAAGGCCCAAGAACTTTTTAGTTTGATGTGTCAATGGTGGAATGTAGAGACTCCCAACATCAAACTTAATCTCAAATATTCCACCACTCAAATCCTCACCAACTCCATCCCCACTTCCTCCTCTAGCATTGTTATAGTTGCAACTACTTTGGTAGACATGTAAGCAAAATGTTGAAGTGTAGATAGGGCATGTCCCATTTGAAACCCTTGCAATCTTGCACAAGCCAAAAAACTAGCCAATCGGCTTTTGACCTAAATACTTTCATCTTTAAGGCCATTAACATCTAAATTACTTTCAAAACCAAAACACTAAAGAAAAAATGTTTTACTGCAAAGGAGGAAATAGAAACCACAAAAATCAACACACAATTATGAAGGCTGATTTAATGCATTTTATAGGTTATTTAAATTTGTATGGCCACACAAAAACTTAGGGATTCTAGTATAAAAAGAAAGAGAAAAAAGAGGATAGAAATTTTCATCTCACCTGGCGATGAAAGACGATTTGATAGGGCAGCTGCAAAGCAAACTGCTTGCTGGATAATAGAAGAAAAACCTATGACGCCATTGTTGCTCTTTACATCTTTACAATTTTTTTGCAAATGGAGCCTATTCAAATGCCACAAGCAAGGCAAACTGCAATGAAAGACGATCTGATAGGGCAGCTACAAAGCAAACTACTCGTTGGATAATAGAAGAAAAACCTATGATGCCATTGTTGCTCTTTACATCTTTACAATTTTGTCGCAGGCGAAGCTGATTCAAATGCCAAATGCAAAACAAACTGCAAAGAAAAGAAAAATACAATGAAAGACGATCTAATAGGGAAGCTCCAAAGCAAATTGTTCCCTAGATAATAGAAGAAAAACCTATGACGCCATTGTTGCTATTTACACCTTTACAATTTTCTCACAGATGAAGCTGATTCAAATGCCACATGCTCATGATTTCCAATGAGGTATGTGACCATTTGTGCAGGTCACCCCATCCCACTGAGAGTCACAAGGATGTGTGCCACTATTATAGCTTCACAATTTTCCCACTTCACAATGTGGATCTCCTTTGTTAGTGTTGAATGAGGGAGGGTAAATGAATGAGGAGAGGGAAATAAAAAATTTATTTTAGAATTTTCTTTTTTATTGTCTTAATTTAAGACAATTAAAAAATTAAAAAATATAATTTAAACATAAAATATATATTTAAAACAAAATTAATATTTTGTCTTAAATTAATGTCATAAACCCCCTTCTATGTAGTAGTGCATGGAATAAATCACAAGGTTACATTATGAAAACTCAACATTCTTGTGGTGCACCAAGTGCAGCTATAACCTCAAGTGATTGAAAAATGGATAATTGACAATGGCCTCCAAGCGTAAAGTTAAGAGACATCATATGGAATTCTATGTGCATGGTACCTAAACCAAAAGGTATAAGTTTTGGGATATATTATCTAAGCCAAGGTACATTCACAGTGTGCTTAAAAGGTGTACAATTGGCCATTTCCTACAACTCTGGACGTGGCATACCTCAGTTGAGGAACTACAAGTCTTTGTGTGAAATCTAAGTCAAATGTATGCCTTGAGCAATTGGTGTAAGAGGGCAGTTTGTCGTATGAACTCCACACACTGTATAATAGGTAATTCGATTAATTTGCATTGTATTTTCAATAAATCAAAGTATCAAACAATTCAAAACCATGTCAAAATTGAATTATCCAATTGTTCTTTAAATCCACCATTATCTATCCTACTAATGTATAATTAAACCAAAATAAAGCACAAATATTGTCTCAAGGGAACAATCTTCAACAAAAGATTCTTAATAATCATGTCATTACTTCTAATCTAAATGTTTTGCCTAAGTTACTTCACTCATCATTTAAAAAATTGGATTAACTATGTAGGAGGGCCTCTTCCTACCAGAAACTATAATTAAAGGAATCCAATTGACATCTTACAAGGCACAATTCTATTATTTTAAGCTTATTGTGTAATCCATAATTCTTTTATTGATTATCTCATTCATGAACATCAACTAAATTAAATTGAAAGTCTTGTAGTTGGTGCAATCTATTCAAAATAATTTGTAGGTTGAGTATTAGTGACAGTAGTATAGGGCATTTGTATTGGATGGACTGAATAGAATGGAGAGAAAAAAGATAAAAAAACGTAGGATTTATGGTGAGGGTGTAATAGAACTAGAGAGACTAGGTTTAATTCCTTTAGAAGTATTCATTACATCATTCTAGGGTTGATTGAGGGGTGGTTCTGACTTATCCCACTTAATCTACTTTCCTCAATATCCCCCATATCTTCTCTCTCTACATTTTCTTTTTTATGCTCTATTCCACCATTATCCCACTCATCGTGCTCTTAGTGTTTTCTTTTGTTATCTTGCAAAGGAAATGGAGGTACCATGTGAGGTGGTGGTGCTAAGGGTAGACAAAAGGTTCTAAGGCATCCACATTGCTTGTTGTCAAACAATAGAAGGGAAAAATGAAGGACGGTGGAAGGCTGAGAAAAGTTGTACAACTCATATTTTTTTAATAGATTTCACTAAGTTTTGGAGGGTTGACTCCTTTGGGAGGTTGTGCCTCCTATTGGGGCCACACCCAACATAGATGGGTCACATCCTCATTGGTAATAGGTGTGATGTGGCTGCTACCCAATCCCCATGCCTTTTTGTAGTTGTGGATCCACATTTTCTAAAAGAAGTTAGATTGAACATAAGATTGTGAGATAAATACAAAGCCCAAACCCTCAATCGATTAGGTCAGCCTTGCAAAATCAAATGAAAAAGCTTTATTTTTTATATTTTTTATATTTCATTAAATATAACTTTAATTGGATATAAATCTATATAATCAAAGATATACACATTTACAATTTTAAATAACTGACCCTATTATATATTTGTTTGTTAGCAAGAAAACTATAGAACTATTAAGACCAAAGTAATCACCCTTGTTATGAATCTACATGATTATATTTTTAATTTTATGTGTAAACAATTAACCTATATATATATATAAATAATTATGTTATTAAGTATACTTATATATATAATATATAGAATTTTATTTTGAAAAGAAAAAAAGAAACCAAAATATTTTCTTATAATCTCCTAAGATTTTAATATCTAGTTGTAATGAAAAGTGTGCTAAGCTCTACATACAACTATAAAGTTTTGAACTATGAACTCTACACCTTGTAAACTCTTATTTATTTTGTAACCCGTTTCTTTATTTTGTACAATACGAAGGATGAATGCAAACCACAATAAATCATCTCTTAAACTCAACAATAATATTTCTTGCAAGAGTAAATTAATATTAGGAATTCCACACAAATTTACAACAATGTTTAAGCTTAAAATGGCCTTTTTTACAAGAGATTTTTTACATTATGATAGCTCATTGAACTAACACATTTACAAAAGGAGATGTGTTTTCTACCAATTTTGTAAGCTTCTTCATGACCTATCCACCTACACAAGGCCACACAAGAATAAAATCTTATCCAAGGCCATGGGGAAGCTCACCTCCCAACAATTGGTTTTCTCACAAGCCACCCCCAAGCTAGGAGGCCTCCAAAGAAACTCAGGGTCAACACATACATGGTAATGATACAATAATAAACCAAAAATAAAACTCACATCCAAACAAAAATCTGAGAGAACACATCACAATACATGAATCCTTAACAAGATCCACTAAGGGTAAAGGAAAAAGTGGCAACCCCATCTCTTCTTACCCCATTATTTCTCAAAACACAACACTAAACTATAAAATATCAAGTCATCAATCACAATAATTAATTAACAACACAAATCCACTTTCATATAATCAAAGCACCAAGAAATATCCACATAACCAAGAGGCTAAAATAAATTCACATAGACATGAAGCTAATACACAACTTTTTTCAAGAGCTTGAAGCCTACCTCTCCAAACTATCCCAAGATTAAGTAATAAGCCTATCATCCTCCTCACCTTTGGAAAAACAAAGATAAGAAAGTACAATAGTTGTTGAAATACAAACTTTCTCACACATAAGCATGTCAATTAACCCTCATATCAATAGCCTACACACATTTTAAAATCAACATCCAATGAATGTCTTAATAGATATATATTTCATTTTGATCTCAACTAAAAATAACTCTCTCTAGCAAGAGATATGATGGCATTGATATTTTTCATTTTGATCATTTATTTTGGTTTTAGCTTTTTGTCTCATTTATGTTGCTTACTCGAAACTACCTTGATCTTCAATATCTTGGTATGTCTAGAGGGGTACATAATGGAGCCCATTGTCATTGCTTTTATCTACTATGACTTTTTGGTGTTCTTGTAATGTGAACTTGGCAAATAATTTCCTTGTGTGTGTAGGGATAGTCACGAGTAGTACAACAACTACTGCATATCAGGTTATTCATACCTTTTGTGTATTGGTCTCCTTACTTCAATGGCTTCATTCCATCACATGATCAAACAAGGTGTTTGTATGTTAGGTATGAACAAGGATACTCCTATCTATTTGTAGAGTCAAAGTCCATGCAATAAATACATCACCCTGGTTCTTCATAACTTGGTGCATTGTATCTACTTGCTATATCAAAAGAAGGATTTCTTTACATTTTTTAGCATAATCTAAAAAAAAAAATCAAAATCATTTATCCTATCTCATCACATATCCAATAAAATCTTGGAATAATCATAGATTTATTGATATTTTGATCAACATCATCATCCTATTCTATTTCATCCCATTCTATTCTAATCATTCCTTCTTTCTTCTGTTTCTATCCATAATAACATTTACATCCAAGTATCATGAAACAACAAAGATATATGCATCCACCCTACCTTTGTAATCCATTAGTAACATCTCATATCATCCATCTTGAATAATTATCATAATATCATAAATTATATGAAAATAAAAATAGTGGCATTACCATATCGACATCTCACATCATACATATTGCATCCATAGATCATTAACAATATGCATATCAATACATAAGCATAATAAATAGATAATCCATTATCACATCATGGAAACATCATAATAATGTCATAACACATGCATCCATAATCATAAATCATATACCATAAAATATCAATGCATACAAGAACATCATAGCATGTTCATAGAAAAATGGCCCATCTCATATATCATCAAAAAAATGAATGTCATGATACATACCAAATGTGTGAAATACATCAAATATACATGAGGCTATTCATAGCTGATGAATATGTATACATCAAAGTTTGTCTATATCAAAATATGGATACAAAAATTTCTATACAAGGGTCAAGCTACCCTGAACTCCCTATATCCTCCTAATCAGGAGGAGGCTAATTAGGTGGTGGCCTCATTAGCTGTCACTGTTGAGGACCATGTCCCTCTAATTGTACCTATGAAGGTCTACCCATTGATCCATCTAATCTATTAGGACCCACAACACTCCTTTGAGAAAACCTAGGTTGTCGCCTATGTGTAGACACTACTATGTCATACAAAGTTTGGTAATATGTCACCTCAACATGTATAGCCTGAATCCCTTGAGTGCATTGAGCTAGAGGGATCATCTATTCATGTGCTTGTGCCAAGAACTCTAATTTTTATATGCATGATGTCTCCTATGCCATCTATACCTCAAGCTACTATCCATGGGTGACCTATGAGTCTCTCTCAGTCTTGGCCTAATCTCACTTAGTCTTGAGTTGATCCCTCTCTTCCCTAGTCTAAGTAAGTTATCTAGAGAGACCATCTCTCTCCTACCTATAGCCATCATGCCCTCAGTGTACTTGATCTCTCTCTTGTAGAGCGATTTGAAGCCTGTGATCATTATCTCCTCTATCACCCCTACAATAGCTACTATTTGTGTAGGAGGTGGACCCTATCTAGGTGGTTTCCCTTGTGGTCCCTATCCCTATCCTTTTTCCACTGCAATAGGTACCTCAACCTCTACTCTATACCTCTATTAGATTTTTTTGTGAGACTCCTTTCATTGTCTCCTATCTCCAACAGTTCCCCCAACTAGATCTATACACCTAAATGGTCTATGTGTAGAAAACCATGCATCATAGGCTGGGGTGGTGTTGGGATCCAGTACACCATCTACATATACCCATGGTACCTGGGCTAAATGATTGAAGTCTGTGATAGATGTCTATGTTGAGGGAATTTTCCCCCAATTTTCCATCTCCCTAATTGTCTGAGAAAAAATGGCATGGTAATCCTCTATCGAAGAATCCTGCTACTCCTCAAATTGTCATCTAACCCTATTGAGTAAGTACCTCTCTAGTATATGTGGTGTTCAACCTATTAGCTACCTGATTTGTCTACAATATGTGAGGTGCTCATCATCATCCTCTTAGGACTCCACCCAAATCCATGGCCTCCAAGTAAAATTTGTCATATCACTAATAACACACCTCAAGTGGGCTAACTCAACCATATGATGTTGGGTCAGCATGGTCATATTGATAGACCATGGGATAACCATCATGTTGTTGTAGATCTCCAATCTTCCTCAACACTGCAATGTGCTCCCAAACCCAGATATGTAATAGTATAACATATTGGTCTAAGTCCAAGGTAATGGGTTAAAAAGTTACCTAACCCACAGGTACCCATCCTAGGGCTCCAAAAAAAATATATAGAATAATTTATTTTATAACCCTTTGAAAACCTCAAAAAGGCCATATCATAAAAAGGCCAACTAGGATTCCAATACAACACATAAACCAATCCTAGTGGCCTTAGGAAATAACAAAAAAATATCAAATAAACATTCTTGACCCACATTACAATTATTTACAGTACAATGAAATTATAGTCCCTCCAAATAGACTATAGTCTAACATTACAAGTATAATCACATTAGGGTTTCCCTAAATACCTATGTTCCATTGGCCATGGAATTATCTTGCACACTCTCAATTTCACATGTTAATATGTCCATGTAGTAATCATAATTGAAGAAAAATCATTTAAAAGAATCCAAAATCATGCACATGATCATTAATCAATTTCATCCAAAAACTTAATGAAACATTACCCTAAAACTTTAATCATTTATTTTGATTCTAATCAATATAATTCTCAATAATAGTAATTTTTAAGAGTCATTCATTAAGTAAACACCTGATAGGTAATACTCTTAACGTGACCTATCAAATCATATAAAATAAAATCATTTAGTTGAACACTTTCATGACAATCCCATAGCAATTATAATACTTAATTGATCTTTAATCTTAAAAAAATCATTAATGCACAATTAAGATTATTCTTCCTATGTAAATCACCATTGATAGATATTCAAATCTTACAACTATAGACACTCAAAAATGTCTTGAATGATATCATACACTTGAATTAGGTATACTAACATCATTTCCTCTTGAAACCCATCCTCTTTTCACTTAATTAATTAAATTAGCCTAGCTATTTGATTAATTGCATCATTTTCATCTATTAACCTAATTCATTGAATCGGGTTAATTCACCCCCTTTCATGCTAACATTTCATCTCATTAAATTGAATAAATCAATGTATTTAATTTAATTCCCCAAGTCTTCTTATTTACTTAAATAACCCTAAGTTATTTAATTAAATTTCATTTCACCCTTCCACATTCATTGAATCATTTAATTTAATATCACTTTATTCTTCTAAATCCCCTAATTGTATGATTAAACCTTGTTTAATTAACAATTATCTAATTAATCCAATTCCTCCCACTTGCAAAGGAATATTCCAAAAGAATATTCCTCCTTTGCACAATTTAATTTAGTTTTAATTAACTAAATAACCTTTTTTCCTCACCCATTTGAATATTCCAAAGAATATTATTTCTCCTCCAATCATTTAAGAAAGGGAATATTCTCACTTGGCTTCTTCAAAAAGCTAAACTTGTGACCTCTTGAGCAAGTTAACTTTTGGCCTCTTAAATAGGTCAAAAATGTGTTTTTTTGGAATGAATGAGAACCCTTGATTAAAATCTCATCTTGCATTCTCACCCATTGATGAGAATCCATGATCCACGCCTCCCATTTCTTCCATCCTTGTCCGTTGATTAGATTTTTCAATATCAACCCTCCATTTATCATTTGCTTTCCTAAAAATAGGACACTATTTGGAGACAAATGGATCCATCTTTCAATTGCAAACTTATGTTGTTGAAATCACTCACACTCACACTCATACTTTACTCACATTTAGCATATTTTAGTTTATTTTTAGTTGCACAATAGCTTTAAGCTTCCATTAATGACTTCCATGCATCCATCTTAGCTTGTTTATAAATTAGGGTTTGAGTCTTTTAGCTTAGAATTAGCTTAGATTAGTTTAGCTTTTGCATATTTAGATTATTTGTAGCATAAAATCATATTAATTTAGCTTGCATCATGTTTAGTTTAGGATAACCCATGTTTTCATCCATTTATCACAATAGTTTTATCGATTCTCTTCAATAGAATCAATTGAAATAAGCTCACTGATCATGGGATTGGGAAAGGGTCATTGTTCCACATCAACATGAAACCAATTCCAAAATGGGATAAGTTTTAAATAGGTTAGAGTAGGAATTTAATTTCTTTCATAGTTTGTATTGTTCAATTTCAATAAATATTTACTTTAACTTTCATTTGAATGATCTTGTTTGATATTGAGTATTAGTGGTTACATTATGCTTCGATTCATCATGGATCAAGCATGATCAGTCCATACTAGTATCCTCGATCGACAATCTAGCGCTAGAAGGAGGGAAAACCAATCAAATTTTATCAATTTCTAGCTCGAATTTCGTTCGTTTTAACTCTTGTAGGAAATAGCAACACCCAAATCAATTTCAGCTAGAGTCGCCATTTAGTGACACTATCATCATTTCAAATAGGGACACCTATTAAATGCACTGACACTAATTAAACAAATGACAACGCTAATAATTTATTTGAGGTATCAAATATTTTCAAATGAAAACCTTGACCAAATAGCGACACTATTTTGTTCTCTATTTTTTTCTATAGAGCGACGCCCTTATTCACCAAAGTGACACTATTGTGTGTAGTGACACCCAAATTTAGTAAGAAGTTTAAGGACCATTTTTCAGCATGTATTTTAATTTTTTAATTTGTTAGAATACTAACATGCCTCTAACATTGTTCTGGTTTTTACACTAACACAGTTTTGCAGGATTGGATGACACGAAGTTAAAGTGGAGAAGCATTCTTATTTTAAAATTATATGATTGTAACAAGCGTTTGAAGCTTTGGAGAAATTATAACCTGAATTTTTATGCTTTCTACTTTATGCTTTAGGACTCCACTAAATTTCAATTGGGTTTAAAAAAAATGCTCAAATGGGATTAAACTTGAACCCTCATCTTCTCATTGTCTTTTGGGATTTAAAATTGAACAAGGCAAAATTCACATTTGGTTGGTGCATAAAATGAATTCATCTTAGCTTTAGTCAGTAAAATGAATGACTGTCTACTTTTTTGTGACACACTTGTAGTGTGTATCCAATCCCCTTGCACTTCGTGCGATCTTGGGTGAAGAGAAACACTCCAAGTGTACTTTGCTATTTATGTGCACTTAAAGTACATATCCAATCCCCTTGTGCTTCGTGCAATCTTGGGTGAAGAGAAATACTTAAGTACAATTTTATGCTTTGTGTCACTCTTAAGAGAGGGCTTACTATGAGATATACCCCACAACGGGAAACTCATAGGAAAGTTCTTGCAATCACATTTACCGGAAAGCTATATTAAAGATTGGTAAATCATGAGAAAGTGCCTTCTATCCTAGACACCATATACCATACTGCATCTATACCATGCCTTAAGTAGAACGAGAATGATAGTTGTAGGAGTTTAGGTGAACTCCTCAAACCCCCCAGAATCACCTGCAAGACAAAAACTTCCACAAGAGAGAAATGGCAGAAAAATCATGCTATCATTAAGATGCAAGGATGTCAAATTGAATATGACATGATTACAAATGTACAAGATGCCTGATTATATAGGCAAGAGTGAAAACCTAAAATGCATAAGATGTTGCCATGTGTCTTGATCTAACAACATGTGACAACATGTGAACCCTATCTAGATGATTATTAAATGTTGAGATAACTTCTAGAAGGACAGATCATCTTCTAGAAGAAATTTTATCCCACCAAACAAGGAAGGGAATATTATCCCATTTATTTATTAAATGATTTATCTAATAATGCAACCTAGGACTTAATTAATTAAATGAAAGATCTAAGTTAACTTTTGCTAGTGTAATAATTAATTAATTACACCAACACCCCCCCATAAGTGCAACTTAGGGAGAAGCAGATTATTATGCAAAGATGAGTCCTGACAATAAGGCCTGATCAGATACTCATTTACAAATGCAAAGATGAGGTAGAGAAGGAAAACCCAGTGGGACAAAACCCCCTACAATGAGATGATTGTTGCAAAGAAGCACTAGAAGAACACTGTGGAGTAACACTAGAACCACAATCTGAAACCAAAAACAGAATCATCATGTGACAATAGACTCGATGCCACAGAACACTAGAAAACTCTCATACTGGATCAACCTTGAGATCTATAAGCAACAGTAGATGAAAGGATGAATGGACCCATAATGATGAAAAATCTGGAAGTTGTGTCCCGCAAAGCCAATGCCAAATTGAAACTAAAACTGCCCATAGGATGAGTACCATCAAGATTCTGGAACATTAACCATAAAAACATGGCCCTCAAATGAGAAAGATCTAAACCAATGCGAATCAAGAATTATAAAATCCTAATGTGAAGTGTGAACCGAAGCAAACCAAAGATGTGTCCAGCTAAACAAGAAAGAAGCTAAAAGGAGACAATAGGAAACCAGACAAACTCATGCAAGTTGTCACCAACATGAAAGATGGATGCAAGAATCCCCCTTGATGGAACTTTATATCAGTTCATTTATTAAAATACCCAATGATTGCAAAAGGAGAGAATGTAAAACATGCATAAACTACAGAGAAAATGTAAACATAGTGCATGCACAAACCAAGGTTCACATCTGCCTCCATGATTAAAAATAACCTCCAATCTGTGTAGAGGTCAAAACTAGCTTTCTGATGATATCTCATTTGCGAAAATCTGACGCCATGGCCAAAAGTTATGATTTTTTCAAAAAAAACTGAATTCAGCCTGCAGGAAATGGGTTTTCTAGCAAAAAAGCTTACTTCTGATTTAATTTCTACAAAATCTGTTCACAATGAGTGGAAAAAAATAGAAACCAAAAATATTTTGAAGCTAAGAACAAAACTGGGTGGGGGCCCTAGCTCAGTTGGCTAAGTAATTCTGTTGCGGCTCTGCTGGTCACGAGTTCTAGTCTCCCCCGTCCCGTGGTACCGGAGGGCGTGTCGCGCCAGACCGCCGGTCAAGTTAAAAAGTTTACGCACTGCAGTTTATAGGGTCGTTTGATTCAAAAAGCCAAAACCGAAATCGTTTTTGATCCAGAAGCGAAGATGATTTTTTTTAAACCTTCAGCCAAGGGAAAAATGATGCACGCCAATTTTTGTACTGTGATTTTCTCCAAATCCATACAAGATATTAAAAATCTAAAAGATACCCAGTTCATATTTTGATCCTGGCTATAAAATGCAGAAATCATTTTTTCTAGAACTAAGCGAAAACTAGATTTCTGAAGCAAAAAATAAAAACGGCTGCTTGCATCCAACAAGACTTTCATGCCAAA
The DNA here is from genome assembly GCA_007258455.2 of Sequoia sempervirens. Taxonomy (NCBI): domain Eukaryota; kingdom Viridiplantae; phylum Streptophyta; class Pinopsida; order Cupressales; family Cupressaceae; genus Sequoia; species Sequoia sempervirens. The sequence continues at coordinate 302,472,642 of VDFB02193867.1, forward strand.
AAATAATCTCTCATATTTGAGAAGAAGTTTGCAGCACTGAAGCTCTGATACCATGTAGGAGTTTAAGTGAACTCCTCAAACCCCCTAGAATCACCTGCAAGACAAAAACTTCCACAAGAGAGAAATGGCAGAAAAATCATGCTATCATTAAGATGCAAGGATGCCAAATTGAATATGACATGATTACAAATGTACAAGATGCCTAATTATATAGGCAAGAGTGAAAACCTAAAATGCATAAGATGTTGCCATGTGTCTTGATCTAACATGTGACAACATGTGAACCCTATCTAGATGATTATTAAATGTTGAAATAGTTCTAGAAGGATAATTCATCTTCTAGAAGAAATTTTATCCCACCAAACAAGGAAGGGAATATTATCCCATTTATTTATTAAATGATTTATCTAATAATGCAACCTAGGACTTAATTAATTAAATACAAGACCTAAGTTAACTTATGCTAGTGTAATAATTAATTAATTATACCAACAATAGTAAGAGTCTTAAGTGGCAAAGTGGGTGAGTATATGGCTAGGTGTTGTCAGTTTGTTACTAAGAACCATTGTTTAGTTTCCAAAAATCATTAATTTCTATTGATGCAAGAATAGATGTTCTAAAGCCACTCCATATTTGTACTATTCATTGGTGAAATAGAAAAATCCTTAGGATCTTCAATATTTTGAGATTTGAAACTGTTGGAAATATGTGCCTCAAACATTACAGGCTGAAAACTCCTTTAGAGCAATGTCGGTGTGACATCCTGATTGTCTAGCCGACTAGCAGTTTGTTTCATCAAATTTTGAACAGGTCGCTGTGACCCTAAAGAAGTCTTGCCAAAAGGTTTACTGTGGAGTCTATCACTGTAGCAAGGTGTGTTTGTTGTGACCTCATAGCACTTGGGAGAGCTTTGGATGAAAGGCCATTCATTCATTTATCGACGTAACTCTTAGCGACTGTGATCTTCAAAGGAACCTATATTCACTGGGTAAGATGTCACCGCGAAAGCAAAGGTTATGTTGACCATGTCTATTTGGTTTCTTTCATTGGGGAGACTTGGCCGAAGGAAATGCCATCGGTATGATGTCCTACCGAAGTGACTATGTCTTAGCGATGAAAGACTCAAGTGTTAAAATCTTCGATATAACACAAAGCTATCGGCGAAAGGTCTTAGCGATAGATGAGAGTCATGCCGATAGGGACTACTTAGGAGTTATTGATATAACTCTTAGACTTCATTATGAGTTCTGAGCGATAAGCTTCTATCTTGTTGATAGCTGATGGCTATCGGGGTAACTGTTGGTGACAGTTAGTCTTCGGTGGAACATATATAAATTGGTAAGTTCTCTCAGCGATGGACAAATGTTTTGGCGACAGGTGAACACTTCGAAGTAGCATATGAAGATTGGTATGAACTCTTGGTGATAGATGTGAGTCTTGCCGACTTTCATTTGGTGCTCGGTAGATATGAAAACTTCGGTGTAACCTTAGTGATTCGCCATGACCTTCTGGCGAAAGCGATAAGTCAGGATGATTGCTTGGTGACTCAGTGTAACTCTTGTAACTCGATAGAACTCCCTGGAAACTACAATATGAGTTCAATGTGGCATCGGTGAGACACTGTTAGTGTCTCACCGAGATGCCAATGTAATTCAAATTCTGTTGACCGAGTATGACTTCTGATGTGGCATCACGTGGATGAATCAGAAGAGTCGAATTGGAACCATTGGGAGTCTATTCATTGTGACGGTTCTGTGAGGGAGCTCAACAATTAGGGAACAACATGGATATAGTTCGATCAACAGTGAAGTGTGAAGAATTTGAAACTGTATCAGTGAAGGATTTAAAATCTGTAAAGGTTGTAACCTGGAAGTTTTCTATTCAAAGAATGTACATGATGAATGCTGCTATTTAATGAAACCAGAAAGATAAGTTTGGAATTGTATGTAACTTTGATTACTGTAATACAAAGTGATTTCTATTGGTGTGGTGGGTTTTTCTTCCGTAAGGGTTTTCCCACGTATATCTGGTGTTCATGTGTGTTTGTCTAAATACTCTGTTTCTGTAATCTGTCTCATAGATCATCTCAATTTGATTGTAATTGAAAAATTAAAGGTACTTCTGCATTCTTTCCTGAAGTATTGACATTAGGAAAATTGTTTTCCGCATCTAATTTTCTTTACAAGTGGTATTAGATCCTGGTCAGTTGTGTTATCCTTGGGGGTATATTGGGTTTTTTGAGTCAATACTGTTCAATTGGAGTTTTGTAGAGATTGTTATTTCTATTTACAGATTAAGATGTCTAGTTCATCTGGGAAGATTGAAATAGAGAAATTCAATGGCAGTAACTTTGAATTGTGGAAACTCAAGATGGAGGATCTCTTAGTAGATTGAGACCTTTGGCTTGCTGTGTCTGGAACTAAACCTACAGGTATGAAGCAAGAAGAATGGGACCTTGCAGATAGGAAAGTGAAGGGGCTGATAAGGCTCTATTTGGTAGACTCAGTTCTTCTCAATGTGCATGTAGAGAAGTCTGCTTCTCTCTTGTGGAAGAGAATGGCGTCTATTTATCAAGGGAAATCTTTGGTGAATAAGCTATTCCTGAGAAAGAAGCTTTACTCTTTGAGAATGCAGGAAGGAGGATCTATAGCTGATCATTTGAATGCATTTAACATGCTGCTCACACAATTAACATCTGTTGGTGTAAAGATTGAAGAAGATCGCTGTATGCTTCTGTTATGTTCTTTGCCAGACTCATGGGATCATCTAGTGATGGCTATTGGGAGTACATCCAGTTTCAAAATGGAAGATATTGTTGGTTCTTTGCTGTCAGAAGAAATGAGAAGAAAATATTTTGAGATGGCAAAGGAGGCTCTTACTGTCAGAGGAAGGTCAAAGGAGAAAGGTAAGAAGAAGGATAAGAAGTCCAAATCGAAATCAGAGGGGAGATCAAAGTCTCCTAGTAAGAAGTCCAAAGTGAAGTGTTGGAACTATGGGCAACCTGGTCATGTCCAAAAGGATTGTAAAGAGGAGAAAAAGAAGAAGAAAGGATCTTACGATAATGGTTCTTCTCATAGTGATGGTGATGCCTTCATTGTAGCCTTGGCTACTCAGGAATCAGATGATGTTTGGTTGATCGATTCTAGAGCATCGTTCCACATGACATCTCACAGAGAATGGTTTACAAAATATGAAGAATACGATGGTGGAAAGGTGTACTTGGTGAGTGATTCAACTTTGGAAATTGTTGGCCGTGGAAGAGTCAGAATCCAATTCCCTGATGGCAGAATAAAGGGGATCAATGATGTTATGCACATACCAGGTCTAGCTCAAAATTTACTTTCTGTCAGTAAGCTAAATGATATCAGAGTACAAGTCTTGTTCTCGGGAAGTGGTTGTAAGATGATTAGAGGTTCAATGGTGCTGGCTAGAGGTGCTCGAATTGGTACCCTGTACAAGCTAGATGCACAAGCTGTTCATTGTAACAGTGTCTCTTTGAAGTCACTGAAAGCTGCTCATGGAGGTAAAGAGGAAATTGTCCCTAATTATGTAAACTCTATAGAAGTAAAACTTCCTACAGAAAAGACTATGTTTTGGCATCATAGGTTAGGCCACATAGGAGAAAAAGGTTTAAAAATCTTGAAGGAAAAAAACCTAGTTGAGGGGCTTGAAGACTGTAATCTGGAATTTGAATTCTGTGAACACTGTATATATGGAAAGCAGCATTGTGTTTCATTTTTGACAGTCCTCATAAAACTTCTGGTTTGTTAGAATATATTCATTCGGATGTGTTTGGTCCAATAGATGTTCCTTCTTTGTCTAAATCAAGATACTATGTGTCATTCATTGATGATTATTCAAGAAGAGCATTTATATATTTTTTGAAAAGTAAATCAAAAGTGTTCAGTCGATTTAAGGAGTTTAAAAATATTGTTGAAAATCAGACTGGTAAAACAATAAAATTCTTAAGGACTAATAATGGCGGTGAATTCTGTTTTGACAAATTTGAAAGATACTGTAAAGACCATGGAATCAAAAGACACAAGACTACACCTTACACTCCACAGCAAAATGGAGTTGCAGAAAGGTTTAATAGGACAGTGATGGAGAGAGCACGAAGTATGCTTAGTAGTGCTAATTTGGAAGAAAAGTTTTGGGTTGAAGTTACTACTACTGCATGTTACTTAGTTAATCGGTCTCCAAACTCTGCTCTTGTTGATAAGACACCTATGGAAGTGTGGTCTGGTAAGAAGCCCTCTCTTAGACATATTAGAGTCTTTGGCTGTGAAGCATATGCACATGTGTTGAATGTAAAAAGATGTAAGTTAGACAACAAGGCTGTTAAGTGTATATTTATTGACTATAGTGCTAACATCAAAGGATACAAGCTTTGGAATCCTGTTATAGAGAAGGTTGTATACAGCAGAAGTGTAATCTTTTGTGAGCTGAAACCTTCCACCTTGGATCTACACTCAGAGACAAAGTCAGAAAATAGTAAGGATGTAGCAGCAATTCCTCCTACACCAGAGAAAGAGGAATTGAAGATTCAAAATGTACCTGAAACTGAGGAGAGCTCAAGCAGTTCTAAAAGCTCTGAAGAAGATGAACCTCAACCTTAGCTAGTGAGGAGGTCAACCCGAGAAAGGAAACAACCAGATAGGTATGGGTTCTCATTAATTGATTCCACTTGTGCCTATGCCTTGATTTCTAGTACTGATGAGCCTAGGACTGTAAAGGAGGCATTTAAAATGTCTGATTCAAATTCCTTGTTGAAAGCCATGGAGGAAGAAATGGCGTCATTAGATAAAAATGAAACCTGGAGTCTGGTGCCCTTGCCTAAAGGCAGAAAACCTGTGGGCTGTAAATGGGTATTTAAGAAAAAGATTGGTCTGGATGGCAGTGTAGAAAAATACAAAGCACGACTGGTTGCAAAGGGTTATTCCCAGGTAGAGGGAATTGACTATGGGGAAATATTTTCTCCTGTAGCAAAGATGACATCCATTAGATTTCTACTGTCACTTGCAACAGCTTATGACTTAGAGGTTCAATAGATGGATGTGAAGACAACATTTCTTCATGGTGATCTTGAAGAAGAAATCTATATGTCCCAGCCTGAGCACTTTTTTGAGAAAGGTAAAGAAAAATTGGTATGCAAAGTAAAGAAGTATTTGTATGGGTTAAAGCAGTCACCTAGAATGTGGTACCAAAAATTTGATACCTATGTATTATCTTTAGGCTTTGTGAGATCAAAATCTGATCACTGTGTATACTATAAAGTTGAAAGTGATCAAGTGCTTGTTATTGCTCTTTATGTTGATGATATGTTGTTCATAGGAAATAGCAAGCTAATGATTTATGATCTTAAGTCTCAGTTGTCTGCTAAGTTTGAAATGAAGGATCTTGGTGCAGCAAGGTATATTCTGGGGATGGAGATAACTAGGGACATGAAGAATAGAAAGCTTTGGCTCAGTCAAAGTAAGTATATAAAGACTATTCTAGAGAGATTTTGTATGAATGATTGCAAACATTTAGTTGTTCCAGTCATACAGGGAATGAAACTATCTATTGAGGACTGTCCAAAATATCCTATTGAGATGAAGAACATGACCAGTTTGCCCTATGCTAGTGTTGTAGGCAGTCTCATGTATGCAATGGTCTATACAAGACCAGACATTGCCCAAGCAATGGGAGTACTTAGTCAATTTATGGCTAATCCAAGAAGAATACATTGGGATGCTATGAAGAGGGTGTTTAGGTATTTGAAGGGAACTTCAGATTTTGCATTATGTTACCATGGTATTTCAGTTGAATCACAGAGGACTCTCAGTATTCATGGTTATGTAGACTCTGATTGGGTAGGGGACATTGACAGCAGAAGATCTACCAGTGGATACGTTTTCATGTTGAATGGTGGTGCAGTGAGTTGGATGAGCAAGCGGTAGGCTGTAGTCGCTTTTTCCACTATAGAGGCTGAATACATGGTAGCTACTCATGCTTGTAAAGAAGCTGTATGGTTGAAATGCTTGTGTTCTAACATTGGTTTTGATGCAGGGGAAATAACAATCTTATGTGACAGTTAGAGTGCCATTTTTCTAGAAAAAGTTGATACTTTGGAGAATGTTGCAGATGCATTGACGAAGCTAGTGAGCATGGACAAGTTCAGGTGGTGTACCAACTCAATGGGCCTTAGTGCCCATGTTTTTCAGTAAAGTAACTTTTGCATGCTCTGGAGGTTCCTGAATGATCTTCGTCAAGTAGGAGATTGTTGGAAATATGTGCCTCAAACATTACAGGCTGAAACCTCCTTTAAAGCAATGTTAGTGTGACATCCTGATTGTTTGGCTGACTAGCAGTTTGTTTCATCAAATTTTGAATAGGTCACTGTGACCCTGAAGAAGTCTTTCCAAAAGGTTTATTGTGGAGTCTATCACTGTAGCAAGGTGTGTTCATTGTGACCTCATAGCACTCGGGAGGCCAAAAGGCCATTCATTTGTTTATTGGCATAACTCTTAGCGATTGTGATCTTCGAAGGAACCTATATTTACTGGGTAAGATGTTACCACGAAAGCAAATGTTATGTCGACCGTGTCTATTTGGTTTGTTTCATCGGGGAGACTTAGCCGAAGGAAATTCCATCGGTATGATGTCCTACCGAAGTGACTATGTCTTAGCGATGAAAGACTCAAGTGTTAAAATCTTCGGTATAACACAAAGCTATTGGCGAAAGGTCTTAGTGATAGATGAGAGTCATGCCGACAGGGACTACTTGGGAGTTATCGATATAACTCTTAGACTTCGTTATGAGGTCTGAGTGATAAGCTATTGTCTTGCTGATAGCCGATGGCTATCGGGGTAACTCTTGGTGACAGTTAGTCTTCAGTGGAACATATATAAATTGGTAAGTTCTCTCAGCAATGGACAAATGTTTTGGTGATAGGTGAACACTTTAGAGTAGCATATGAAGATTGGTATGAACTCTCGGCGATAGATGTGAGTCTTGCCAACTTTCATTTGGTGCTCAATAGATATGAAAACTTTAGTGTAACCTTAGTGATTCACTATGACCTTCTGGCGAAAGCGATAAGTCAAGATGATTGCTTGGTGACTTGGTGAAACTCTTGTAACTCGATACAACTTCCTGGCGACTACAATAAATCTTGGCGACTATGATATGAGTACAACGTGGCATCGGTGAGACACCATTAGTGTCTCACTGAGATGCCAATGTAATTCAAATTATATTGACCGAGTATGACTTCTGATGTGGCATCACATGGACGAATCAGAAGAGCCGAATTGGAACCATTGGGAGTCTGTTTGTTGTGACAGTTTTGTGAGGGAGCTCGACAGTTAGGGAACACCATGGATATAGTTGGAAATTGCAGATGTTTTGATGTTGGATAATAGTTTGATCAACAGTGAAGTGTGAAGAATTCAAAACTGTATCAGTGAAGGATTAAAAATCTGTAAAGGTTGTAACCTGAAAGTTTTATGTTCAAAGAATGTACATGATGAATGCTGCTATTTAATGACACCAGAAAGATAAGTCTGGAATTGTATGTAACTTTGATTACTGTAATACAAAGTGATTTCTCTTGGTGTGGTGGATTTTTCTCCTGTAAGGGTTTTCCCACGTATATCTGGTGTGTCATGTGTGTTTGTCTAAATACTCTGTTTCTATAATATGTCTCATAGAGCATCTCAATTTGACTATAATTGAAAAATTAAAGGTACTTCTGCATTCTTTCCTGAAGTATTGATGTTAGGAAAATTATTTTTTGCATCTAATTTTCTTTACAGGAACAAGCTAGCATTGAGGCTGGAAGGCCCATATTACCACCACCCACATGGAAATAAATATCCTATTTTATTCCATTGACTTAGAATTTTCTAAATGATCTCACGTAAAGTTAGGATCCCTAAAGTAAGGTCTGCAGGTTGTCATTTGGAAACTTAGGCATCTTAGTCCAAAATATCTCAAGAAACACCTTTTGGCACTTCACGAAACCATAACTAAGTTAGTATACAACTCCTACAAACATGCTTCAAGGAACAATCCAAACTTGTATTCCTTCTATTACTATTAGAATCTTGGTCTTTTTCAATGTTTTCAATTTCTCACATAGTCATTAAGTCTTGGTCTTTTTCAATTTTTTCAATTTCTCACATAATAAACATTTTACAAGTTGCCATTACAGAAGTAGGTATCGTAATTCCAAGTTTAGGGTTTAAGTGGGCATTACTATGTTACCACAATCGTAACCTCTTGTTAAGAAACTATTATGCTCAATCTAGGAGGAAACAACCAGATTTACATACTCATATCTATCCTCTCATTTAGGCCAACATTACTCTTTGGGATTTGAAAACTTTAGAGGTCTAGCATCATTCTCACTACCTTGGTCTTGGAAAACAAAGGTTCATTCTAAGTCAACATTGGGTCAAACATTTCACTCAACCTTCCATCAAACTTCATCCTTCACTTCACCAAACTTTGCAAATATTTCAAATACACCAACACTTTTTGACTTAAATATCAATCAACTCAAAACCCTAACTTGGCTATTTATATGTGAAATGAATCATTTTCCATGCATTTGGTTTTAAGTTAGTTATCATCTTTGGACTAGTTTATCTTGAAGGTCATGAGCCTACCCTAAATATTTCCAAGTTCATAAACATCCTTTATCCTAACATCAAAACATCAAATTTAATTCAAAAGTGTTGTCCCAAACCATTTGCAAAGATCACTTCCCACAACATTCATCTTTTCATCCCCTATTATCATCATTTCTCCCAAAATACTTAGAGTGTCCCTTTTACCTAGATTTGAGTCAACTAGAGAGTTCAAACATCACAAATCACAACACAACTCTCTCATAGGTGACACAAAATTTATGGTAAAGACACGATCACAACACAAAATAATCATGGAGAAAACCAAAGTTACATTTACCTCAAGTGATCTATATCTTTTAGAATTTGATCTAAGAAGTCAAGTTACCCTATCACAACAACCATCATCTCCATCAAGAGCATATGAGATTGCATATGTTACAAATAACCCATTTGGACTTACTAGGGAGGAAATCATGGAACATCAAGCCTTTGAAAATGTAGCTCCATTTCCCCATCATTTGTTACACAAAACTTGACACAAAGCTTCACAACTCCATCACTAGGGATAAATAAAACATCCACTCCTAGTCTTGCAACTAGTCTTGCCCAATACTTTGGTCTAACTCTTCCTTTTGAAAGAAGTACACTTGTGGGTACCCTCAATACCAATCCTCCATCCCAAACTACCACTTAGACTCCTACCTTTGGTGATCCTCCCATTCTCGAAGATCCCAAAAAAAAAACATAAACCTCTTGAACTTCATTACTCCATAACCACTTCAACATATTAGGGACATCCCTCTTAATCCATACCCATGAGTACCACAAGTGTGCCCACCATTACACAAAGCAATGTAGACCAAGTGTCTCAAAACAACACATAAGGGAATGTCAATACCACACCATAGAGTCAACCCTTAATGCAGATAGGGACATATTTACCCAATCCTCCAATTGGTTCATCCATACCATTGGTCTCACAAAGCACATCCATTCCATCCATTATCAACCCATATCAAAGCAATACCTTGGTCATGAATCCATCAACCCAAGAAATACCCTGTTTACATATCTAGCACAAGGAAATCCCCAAGACATGGGATAAGGGAATATTTTTAAACAATGGACTCAAGATTCTAATGTGTCATTATCATCATAGAACTTAATGGCATCATCCTTGTCATTACCTATGGTCCCCTTTACCATGCAAAATCAATTGTGACCTCAAACTTAGATTCCTCCACTTCCCTCTACCATCTTGCAAGGGATGTTAAACCAAGGGAATCCCCAATATCTCATCAACAATCCACTACCCACTCAGAACATCAACACTCACAATCCATCTTAGATATCCTAACAACCACTTGATCCTATATTCCATTTGCATTCCATAGTTTTATAGCAAGCACAACAAGCTTATCAGCAAGCCATCCAACAACAACGACAAAAAACAACATCAAGCAGCCCTACTAACCCTAGTATCCCAACAACAACAAAAATAGCAAGCAGCCCTAGCAACCCAACAAGAGTAACAACAACAAGCATCCTTAGTAGCACAACAACAACAACAAGAATTAGCCTTAGCCCAACAACAACATCAAGCAACTTTAGCATTGCAACAATAATGACAAGCCTTACTAGCTCAGTAGTATGCCCAACAACAACAACAACAATAACCAAGTTCTTAATATAATCCTCAACAGAACATTGTTAATACAAACGTGTTAGGAACATATACATCAACACCACAATCACCCCCATAGAATCTCACACCACCATACACACCATAGAACACCTTATCATACCAAAATACCACATACAACTCATCTGCCATCCCATTATATGTTCCTTGACCAAACTCGCAAGATGATCTAGCATCACAATTAAGGGCACTATCACAGGAAATGTAGGATCTTTGAATGGGAAATACAAAGAAGCTCTATACACAAAATCTATGTCCCTATCCATTTGATCGAAGCATCACAATGATACCATTCCCTCCCAGCTTTGAAATCACTAAATTCGATAAATACAAAGGGAGAGGAAGTCATGTGGATCATGTCAAAGAATTTAACGTCATGTGTATGGAGGTGGCTTAAAATAATTCTTATCTAATTCACCTCTTCCCTCAAAGTTTAATAGGTCTTGCTATGGATTGGTTTTCTCATCTACCTCTCAACATCAAAACTTTCCAACAAATTAGTGATAAATTCATGGATCACTTCTCCTTTAATCTTGACATGGACATAAGTCTAGAAGAATTGTACACTCTTAGACAAAACAAAGGAGAATCTTTCACCAATTTCTACAACAATGGAGTCAGAGAGCTAGTAAGAGAAAGTGGCCTCTTCCTGATGAACAACAAGTGGGAATTATCATAGCCAATCAAGACTCTGATATATCTTTCTACTTGAAAATGCAATGCATCACATCTTATGACGAGCTTGTCCCTAGAGCCCTTAATATCGAGAGAGATCTAATATCACAAGGAAATACTCAAGATTACAAAGACAATCACCCATCAACTAGTTCAAACAACAAGCCTCGTGTCTAGGCTAAGAACAAAAACGTAACCAATGATGGTGTGGTAGATGCTAAGGTAGTCCTAAGTGTTCCTAGGACAAACAAAAATCAAGTTTCTAACATTCAATCAACTATGCAATAAAGAAAACCTTCTTAGAACAATCATATCAATAACACCAACATGCAACAAAGGTGAACCACCAACAAGAACAACTATCTCAAATGCAAGTACACATAATTATCTGAACCTATCGAAACCATCATGAAGAAGTTGGTAGAGTCAAATCTAATAACACTTTCCAACTTTGAAAACTACCAAGAACCACAAGAGAAACCATCCTAGGTTAAAGCACAAAGCTGTCACTTTCGGCCAAATAAATAGTTCTGTGAAAAATATTTTTTGCTGGAAAGGTTTTGGCTGAATAGGTTTCGACTGAAACCACGAGGCCTATACGTGGCACACAGGGTTTCAATAGAATAAGATTCACCCGAATGCCAAAAAATTAAATTTTTCCTTTTCTATAGAAATGGTTTCAGGTGAAACCCTTTCTATAGAAACCCTTTCTATAGAAACCCTTTCTATAGAAACCCTTTCTACTGAAACTATCTGTGTGGCATCCTAATTGGTAGCCAACCCAGCTTTTTTTCAAAATTTTCTAAAACTTTCAACTTCGACTAAGTATTTCTTTAATCAGAATGATTTTTCTTCAAAAAATAAAAATAACCTTTTGTAGAGCTCAAAGTGGTGAATCCATATATGCATTTTTTTAATATTTTGATTAGTTTTAATATATTTTATTTTTAAAATAATGTAAGTAGGTTGTTAAAGTTAAAAAAGAGGCTAATAATTTTTATTTTTTTTAAATAGTAAAACATATTAATTTTTTCTTAAATATATGGGGCACAAGACGAGAGAGTCTTCTTCAAAAGGGTATAATTTCCTTTTTTTTTAAATGATTAAAAAAATAGACAATAGTTGACGACCCATGAAAACTGTCGAATTCTGACAAGTTTGACTTTAAAACATTATTATGAGAAAAATATACATCAAAATTTGATTTTTTTTGCCATGCACAAGATATTGAAGTTACCTATTTGGAGAAAAAAATTAGGGAGTAATGAAGTTTTTTTCAATTTATTTCTTGACGGCCCGTGAAGTCACTTTTTTAAAAAAAAATCAGCATTCCAAAATTAGTTCTTAAATTGATAAAAAAGTAATTATTATTTTTTAAAATCTAAAAAATTACAAGAATAAACTTCATCAAAAGTTCTACATTTCATTAGTTTACATCATTTTGAAATTCAAAACATAAAGACCACTTTTATGTTGTTGAAGTTCAGATTTTTTTTGCTATTAGTCGATTCCTTTACAAAGTGTGACACAAGTTTGTGCTTTTACCCTCCTGGTACAACGAGCATGATCTTTGTGATTTTCAAAAAATAAAATGACACAAAATGGAAAACCACATGAGACTCAAGAATATCATCCAATACTTCATAGAGAATGACACCATATCGATTGAAGTACCAGCTAGGAATCAAGATCTTAAGATATACAAGAACCCTATGCTAGATCATAACAATGCAAACAATGGAAAATCTAAGGATTACGCAAACATCCAACATACCTATTCCAATGGCATCGCTTCTTGCAATAGCATCATCACTTTCATCACCATCAAAGGATGTAGTTCGGAATGTGGAGTCACCACACAACATGGAAAAATTACCATTCAAGGAGTCCCATCTCAATCTAGGGTACAACCTACTTTTCCCGCATCCAATCCTAGCAAGTACAATCTCCTAGATCAACTTAAGAAGAACCCACATAGATATTAATCTTAGAGCTATTAAGGTTATCCCCCACACATAGGGAAATATTGGAGAAAACTTTGTCTAAGTCATTTGTCCTTGAGGATAATGACAATGATTAGTTTCAAGCTATGGTAGGGCATATCACTAATCATCCTCACACGTTCTTTGAACAAGACCTCCCATTGCAACCATTTCATAACCGCACTTTACACCTTGAGGTTATCATTCATAAAAACAAGGTCAAAAGAGTCTTAGTAGATGGAGGTGTCAGTTTGAACATCTGTGCCCTATAGTTAATCAAGAATTTGGGCTATTCAAAGGATACTATTGAGAAAGCAAAGAGTGCAACCATCAGAGCATATGGTGACCAAGAACGATTATCACAAGGTATCATTGCACTTCCCATTCAAGTGGGACCTCTTATTGTATAAATTGCATGCCAAGTGCTAGATCTTGATCTTCCCTATAACATTCTACTTGGCTGACCATGGATCCATGCCCTAAAAGCTATAGACTTGACCAATCATCAATGTGTAAAGTTTCCTTTCGAAGGCAGAGAAATCACCATCCATGGAGATCCCGAGCCTTTTTACTATTGCAAGAATCTTGAGGCCAAATTTTATAAGATACCCAAAATACCCAAGAATGATGAAGGGCATACACCATCTACCTCATTTGTTGACCCAACATCCCTTGCATCTACCTCAGCAACAAAAGTACCCATTGTGTATAACATTCCTGACATGAAAGCAGTAATCAAGGATGATGGTTATGGGAACTACAAACTAATGAAAAAAACCTTTGTCCTAGGAAAATTTCCTATTTCTCTTCAATCTCATGGGTAACCCACATCTAGTAACAAAAATCTCAAAAATATCAAAATGGGAGTTACTACCTTCACTAAGTGGGGGGATTTGAACCAAGATGCCAATGAGGAAGATATCTCTAAACTCCTTTATCAAGATGAAAAACCTATCTACGCTCTTCCCATGGAAGATGACAACAAAGGCTTGCAGGTGATAAAGGGAATGTGATATAACAAGAATGAGAAGCTAGGACAAAATGATAATGGTTTGCTAGAACCCATCATTCCTAAGAAAAAACTAAATAATCTTGGTCTAGGTTTTACTACTAGAAAGGTCACCCTTATTTGCAAAGGTACTTCAACTAAACATGCTAAGGCTTCTTCTTGGTTACCTACATCATGTAATTCAACCTTAGATGACTTCCCCCTTGATGTTGCTCACCTATTTGAGAATAACACCCTCTTCATGATATCCATTACATCCTTTTCTCCAAGCAATCAATCGACTAAAATACACCTTGTATACCCACAACTCATTGACTTGGACCAACAAGGACCATTGATTCTAGATTTATTTGAAAATGGTGAAGCGATCTTAGAATTCATTGGACTCTGTACCAACTTACCATGGGAAGATCACAAAGCTAGTTTTGACATAGAGCTAGATACAAGGGCATACTATGGGGAGATGATTGAATCCTTTAGTTACAAAATTAATGAAATGCAACTAACATGCAGATCCTTGAGTGAAAACCACATGGTGGCACTCTCTAATCCTAAAATAGTAAAAAAAAAGGATGCATCCAACAGTGAAAACACCTTTGAGGCACCCAAGGATGAGGGATTCAATCTCCCCCCTAGTGCAATGCATCCAGAGAATTCAACAATAATAGAAGAAGCACCCAAGATCACTTTCTATGCCAAATCCCTATTAGATGAAGAACAGAAGAATCTAGCAGCATTCCTGAAAGAGAGAAGAGCTAAATTTGCATGGTCATACATGGATATGCTAGTCATTGATCATAAAGTAGTTTTCCATCACTTAGCAGTCTATCCTAAAGCCAAGCCAGTCAAGAAAAAATTATGAAAGATGCATCCTTAGATAGCATTTTTCATGAAACTAGAGTTACAAAAGCTTCTTAATGTTGGCTTCATCTGATCGATAGACTATCTTGAGTGGGTTTCAAACTTGGTACCGGTATCAAAACCTACTAGGAGGGTTAGAATCTGCACTGATTTTAGAGACTTAAACAAGGCATTCCCAAAGGATGATTTCCCTCTTCCTAACATCGACCTCATTATGGACCTAATAGCTGGGCATGAAATTCTATCACTCATGGATGGTTTTTTAGGCTATAACTAGATCATGATCACTAAGGAGGATCAACACAAAACCACATTCACTTGTCCATGGGGAACCTATTGCTAGAACATAATGCCATTCGAGTTAAAGAATGCAGGAGCAACCTATCAAATAGTGATGACCCTCATCTTTTATGACATGATCCACAAAATAGTTGAAGATTATGTGGACAATATTTTGGAAAAATCAAAGAAAAGAAGTGAGCACATAGGAGTCTTAGGACCCATCTTTGATAGACTTGAAGAGTACAAGGTATGACTAAATCCAAAAAAGTGTGTCTTTGGGGTTACATCAAGGAAAATTCTTAGCTTTATTGTCTTGCAAAGAGGGATAGAAATTGATTTGGAAAAGGTAAAAGCCATCCTTGACATGGAACCACTGCAAACACTAAAGTAGATGAGAGGATTACAAGGAAGGTTGCAGTCCATCGAAAGGTTCATAGCACAACTATCATACAAGATACGCCCTTTTTCACATCTTCTCCATAAAGGAATAACTTACAAGTGGAATGAGAAATGTGATAAATATTTCTAGAAAATCAAAGACTATCTACTGAAACCTCCAATACTCATGCAACTAATACCAAACAAACCATTGATCCTATATATCTCAACAATGTCAACAACACTAGGATCTCTTCTGGCACAACATGATGAAAATGGAAAGGAAAGGGCTATCTATTGTACCAGCAAAACCTTGGTGGGCTATGAAATGAACTATTCACCCATTGAGAAAGCATTCCTAATAGTAGTTTTTGCTACAAAAGTTTAGACATTACGTGTTGTCCCATCAAATCAAGCTCATTGCAAAGATCGACCCACTCAAATACATATTATCTAAAGCAACTCTCATTGGGAAAATGGCCAAGTGGGTAATGATCTTAACTGAATTTGACATAAAGTATGTGGAGCACAAGGAAATCAAAGAACAAGTGATCATAGACCAACTGGCAGAGGCACCCATCTATGTAGAGAACTCCCTGATATTTGAGTTCCTTGATGAATCAATGTTCCTTATCAATCTCACTACTCAATGTAAGATGTACTTTGATGGATAGTTCAACCAACATGGATTTGGAGAAGGTATTATTTTCATTACCCCTCAAGTTTATTGCATTCTTGAGTATGAAACCCTCATCATAGGTTTAAGGATAGCGGTTCAATGGTAGATACAAGAGATGAAATTCTATGGAGACTCACAACTGGTTATCAGCCAAGTTAATCATGACAATCAAACTGTAATGTTGTAGAATTGCACCTAGGGGAAATTCCACATTTTGGCATTCTTTCCTAGCATTTATGACACCTTGAAACATTAACGACAAAATCCCATGGATCATAATTTCATGATTTTGACTCCATGCAGACTTGTGGTTGAGAGACAAAAGCCTGGTGACACATTTCTCAAGAATCTAGGCTCTGGACGCACATGCGACACGTAGACGTCTACGCAGTGCTAGCATCTTGGTGGTTTCTTGAGTTCAAAATGTGTAATTTGGAATACTAACCCTTGAGATATGTGTCCTAGTGGTTACATTCCAAAATTAATGGCTCTTTGCCACCCTTGCAAGTATTAAAAACCCCTTCTTGGCTCTCATTTGGGGTTTGGAAGACCTCACTCAAGCTTTCTTGCTACTTGCTCCAATTCAAAGTTCTCTCCATCTTTGATAGCAGTGCTATCACAAGCGAAGCCATGCCTAATTGAGGTTCTCCTAGCAATAGTAGCAACTCTCAAAAAAACACTCAATGGTACGTTTGTGTGCTCCAGAGAGGGTCTAGACCAGTGGGTAACTCTCTCTCTCTCTTTCCTTTCCTACTTGTTTACTTACTATCTCGTGGTACGGGTTCTACTCCCAAGATGGTTTTAATTCCACCACATGCTTCTTGTGGTGCGGGTTCTACTCCTGAGTGGATTTTTCTTTCACCACACAATTTGTTTACTTCATTAGTATTCCTTTCCAACTTGGCTATTCATGAAGGTGGGAACATCAAAGCGGGGGTCTGATTGAGGAAGGCCCCTATATAGTCACCCAACAATTTTCCTCTCATTCTTGTGTATAGGTCATGAAAAGGAGCTTGGAGTGAAGATATGGACATCTAGAGAAAGGTAAGCCTTCTTCAAGTCTCCTTGCATTCATTTCAATTTCTGGTTTTTTGATTAGTTATATCGCTCAACACATATTAGACCTAAGTTTAGAAGTGAAGCTTATTTATGTTCGTTCGAGTTCCTGAGCTCTCTGTTGCTTAGGATGCCAACACGTCACACTAGTGTCCTAAAACTGCATTGGCATCTTTTGGCCAAGAGCTCCCTCTTCTGAGATAAAAATCTCTTGTTTTTTCTCTCTCATGGTCTCTAGTAGTTTGTCCCAAAGAATAAATAAATTTTAGTTTCTTATCATTTTGCTAATCCATTATTCTGAGGTGTATAAGGGCAGTTTGTTCCCTATTGATCTCTCGAGAAAGGAGAGACTCGTGTGCAACAAATCCCTCTTCTATCACATTTTGGTGAACTTGATGTGAACGTCAAATCTTTCTTCACGATGTTGGATGCTTATGATAATGGATTTTCTAAGGAATATTTTGATATTTTGGAAGATGCTCTAGATGGCTTCTTACAAGCACCCTCCCCTATCCACAAATATCTCAAACAAATTTCCTCTCGGCAAGCTGAGGATTCAGTAAATGTGGTGGTGGTCTCTGTGGCTCCTCTGAGCCCTAAGAAACCTGTCATTTACATGACCCCAATTGAATCTTCTATCTATGGGATTTCATTTCGTAGTGATTCATTGGACTTATATTCAAGGTTTGTGAAAGCTACAAACTCTACATATTATAATGTTGTCGGGCACACATATCCTATAAGGAGTAATAAACAAAACCTAGATCAACCTTTTGTTCCTACATCACAACCGTCTGTTCCTAGTTCTTTACCACCTTCTCAACCAAGCCTTCCTTCAGCACCTAAACCTATGATCAAAGCACAAGGTGATTATGATCTTGTCAAGCAACTTCACATTACTCCAACAAAGATCTCACTTTGGGACTTGCTTTAGACCACTCCAGTATACCAGGAGATGCTTCAAGAAGCTTTACAAAATATTATCTTTCCTGCCTCCACTAGGCCTATGGATGTTAATGCATTATTGGCTCATATTCATGCAGATTCGTCGAATATCACATTCCACCCACAAGAACTCCCACCTCAAGATGTGCAGAAGCAAATAGATCCCTTAATGATTATAATTAATGTTAACAATATTGGTATTAGGCGTACCCTCATTGACACCAGTTTGACTCTCAACGTCTTTGGTATGGACCTATTACCTAAGATTAAAATTGATTCATCTTCCTTAGTGGCTTCCTCCCTGTACATCTATGGATTCAATAACATTGGCTGCCAAGCTTTAGGTATGATAATACTACCTTTGCAGCTAGGTCTTGTTACCTTACCTACATTGGTTTATGTCATGCCTGGCCCATTACCATATAACCTCCTCTTAGGGAGACATTGGATTCATGCCATGGGTGTAGTGACTTCTACTTTACACCATTCTTTGAAGTTTGTTGCAAATAATCAAGTAGCTACAATTAAAGAAAATCCATAAGTTGTTCACCTCTATGAGTTGGCAGCTGCTAGTCGTGCTTTGGTTGTATCTACTCTCGAGAATTATATTCCATCTTTGACCACCAATGCTATGGCATGCTCTTCATCGATACCCTCTATGGAAGTTGTTCCTAGAGCAAGTGTTGAAAATGAAGAACCACCTAAAGCAGAGGACCCCGAGTCTCCCTTTTTTGCTTCTCAAATGAATGCTTTCCTTGGTGGTGATTGGGGCTCCTTGAATTTCTCCAAATTCTTTGTTGTAGAATACAAGGAAAACCCCTCTTTCATAGACCTTCCAGGTACTCTTGACACGAAGGTGGATGATACTCTCATGGAGGAGAAGTGTGATCCTATTTAGGAGATCACTCCTTCCTTTGCTGAGGAGAGTAATCCCCCTCCTGTGAAAGAGGTTAACATTTGTGAGCTTGGTAAAGGAGGTGGAAGTACTCTCATAGAGATGTTCAACATCCATTGGTGGAATGAAACACTCTACGTGGAGTCGTCGCCTCCTAAGGTTTTGCAAACTCATTATAGGTTCAGATATGAGCTCGCTTCTTGATATGGCTATGAGCAAAAAGGCCTAGGGCGCATCGAGCAAGGAATTCAGGTCCCTATCCAATTCGTGCCACGACAATGCTATTTGGGTTTGGGATGCTCTATAGAATAGTCCAAGCAAAAGCCTTGGTGGAGTGTTAATATGATTTCAACCAAGCTGCTGAGCTTGGTTCATCCTAAGTTAATAGAGGAAAGGGGGCAGGACAAGAAGGTCCCTCTAGATGTCTTCTCTTCGGATGAAGCACTAAAGGAATTTCTAGGTGCTTATGCCCTGTTTCCTCCTTATCATCACAAGAAACAATTTTTGTATCACTTGCATAGTCAAGTGTACTTTGGGGAGTCTTTTTTGAGTGTTGACAAGGAAGACCCTCTATCTAATGTCGGTAATGACGTCATGATATCCCATCCTAAAGACCATAGTTCCCTTCTTAAAGGAGATACTATTGAAGTTTCTATGGATCCTAAATCCTCAAAAAAGGTGATCAAGATTGGGAAGTGTCTCTCTTTGAAAGAAGCAGATGAACACTCTGATCTGTTGCATTCTCATCCCAATATATTTGCTTGGACATACGAGGATATACCCAATATTGATGAGTCTATAGTGGTTCATAATATTGTCCTATGTCCCAATGCCAAGCTAGCTAAGCAAAAAATCTGAAAGATTAATCCTAGGGTGGCATTGATGGTCAAGACTAAGAGAAACTATTGAAAGCGGGCTTTATCCATCCAATTGCCTATTCCCCCTAGATTTCAAATATAGTTGTCGTTAGTAAGCCTAATGGTCATATTCGTATATGTATCGACTTTCGTGATCTTAATAAGGATTCTCTTAAAGATGATTTTTTGTTGCCTAATATAGATATGATTGTCGACTTGATTGTAGGCCATGCATTACTATCTTTAATGGATGGATTCTTGAGTTATAATCACATCCATATTAACCTGGATGATCAATACAAGACAACCTTCACTACCCCATGGGGTACTTTCTGTTATGTGGTCATGCCCTTTGGATTAAAGAATGCAGGAGCTACTTACCAACGAGTGATGACCTTGATATTTCACAATTTTATCCATAAGATCTTAGAAGATTATGTTGATGACATATTGTTGAATTTGAAAACCTGTCAAGACCACATAAAGAACCTTTACCTTATTTTTGAAATGCTTCGACTTTATAAAATGAGAATAAATCCTCATAAGTGCATCTTCGGCGTTAACGTCAGAACACTTTTTGGGTTTATAGTTTCTCATCGTGGAATCAAGGTTGACACAAATAAGATTGATGCCATTGTTAACATGCCTCCACCAAGGAATATCACTGAGTTGCAAAGTTTATAAGGGAAATTTAGGCAATTCATAGATTTATATCTCAATTGGTTGATCATACCCTTCCTTTCACTTGTTTATTGAAAAAGAATGTTTGCTTCATATGGGATGAAGAGTGTCAAAAATCCTTTGAGTCAATCAAATCCTATTTGGCCAATCCTCCTATATTGATGTTGGTTATGCAAGAAAAACCCTTTATGCTTCACCTTGTCATGTCACCATATGCTTTGGAAACTCTTTTGGCTCAATATGACGACATAGGGAAGGAAAGAGCAGTCTATTACATTAGTCGTGTTCTAGTTGACTATGAAACCCATTATTCGTCCATGGAGAAGCAATGCCTCGCCCTCGTATTCACTAGGAAAAATTTGAGACACTATCTTCTCCATCCTGAAACACGCGTCATAGTAAAAATAAATCTTTTAAAACATCTATTCTCTAGTACTGATCTAGCTAGAAGATTAGCAAAATGGGTTATGTTGCTTTCTAAGTTTGACATAAAGTTCCTTACTCAAAAGTCAATAAAGGGTTAAGAAATTGTGGATCAGCTAGCAGACGCTCCCTGATCTCGCTCCTTTCCATTGTTGAATTTGTTTCCTAATGAAAATATTTTTGTAATTAATCATGAACTCTAATGGAAGATGTATTTCAATGGATCAAGGTGTCAAACTGGTTCTAGAGCTGGTGTAATTCTAATATCCCCCAAAGGTAAATCGGTTCCTCTATCCTTTCGACTGGATTTTCTTTGTACCAATAACATTGCTGAGTACGAAGCCCTTATTGTTAGCTTATGTGTTGCGATTGCACTAAGAATCAAATGTCTTTGTATTCTAGGTGATTCTAAACTTATCGTGAACTAGATAACGGGAACCCATCAAGCCAAACAAAGTAAGTTGTCCCAATATTGAGACCTTGCCTTGTCCTTGCTTAAACAATTCTCCTCTTTCATGATAGACAACATCCCTAGGAGAGAAAATAGACATGTTGATGTCATGGCAAGAGTTGCTTCTATGGTACCTTCAAAAGAAGATACAAAAGAATACCACATCGTGGTTCAGGTTTTGTGGACCCTACAGTTCCCGACCAACCCAAAGCCAAGTCCCTTGTGTGTTCTAATGTAGATTCTAAAGAATGGTTTCTAATATCTATAGCTACCTAAAGACCAGAAACTTTCCCAATGATGTGACAAAGAATGATCGCACTCGTATAAGAAAGCTTTCAACGCATTATGCTATCCTATCTAATGTCCTTTATCAAAATGTCTATAATGGCTTGCTTCTCAGGTGCCTTAATAAAGCGAAAATACCCCTCAACCTTAAGGAAGCCCATTTGGGCTCTGGGGGTGGACACTTTGGTGGTAGATCCTTGGAAAGAAGAATGATACACATGAGGTACTATTGGAAAATGATGGAACAAGATTCCTTCAATTTTGTTAAGAAATGCCTTCAATGTCAACAACACAGTTGTCTTATTCACGCACCTACCCAAGAATTACAAAATCAAACTTCTCCTTGGCCGTTCACAAAATGGGGGTTGGATATTATTGGAAAAATATCACCTCCTTCTTCCAAGAGACATACCTTTATCATTACAACTACAAATTACTTCATGAAATGGGTCAAATTTATTCCACTCCAATCCATGAACGTTGAAGCTATTTGTAGTTTTCTCATGAATAACATAATTTTCCAGTTTAGATTGCCTGCTACACTTGTTTCTAACAATGGTACACTATTCAAGAACAAGTGAAGCATATTCAGCATAGGTTTTCCAGACCGTACAATCCATAATCCAATGGTCAAGCAAAAGCATCTAACAAAACTCTTGAGCTTGTTCTCCGTAAAACAATTAATAAGCATGGTAAGGATTGGCACATTCAATTAATGTATGCTTTGTGGGCCTATCACACAAGTGTTTGTGGGACTATAGGAACAATTCCTTACAACCTTGTGCATGGTGCCGAAGCTATTATGCCTTTGGAGTTGGAGATTCTGTCTTTACAGGTTTCCTTTAAAGGGTTAATTGATGATGAAACCTATCAAGTTAACCATTTGCATCAGTTGGAGATGCTCAATGAGCACTATTTATGGGCCCTCAAACATCTTAAAGCTTATCAATGGTGGTTATCTAGAAAATATAATCAGAGTGTGCTTCCTAGGACTTTTAAAATAGGAGATCTAGTTCTCTGTGAAAACCAAAGAAATGTAAATGCACTGCTTGATCAGAGAGGAAAGTTCAGTCCTAATTGGTTAGGCCCTTACATTGAGATCTTCGTATATGGTTCGGGTGCCTATGAATTATCATATATGGATGGAATGCCTTTAAAAGAGCTTGTTAATGTGATGCATCTTCGCCAATACTACACATAGTGTTCTATGTGTCATTTGTGTGGTGTTCTCTCTATAGAAGGGAAATAGCACTACATATGTTGACATTATTCATTAACACATTATGAAAATTTTGTATTAGGATATGACCACATGTGTGTGTGGGACCCTGCATCACATTACATCTTTTAAGGCAATTATAACATCATTGTATTTAATTAACATAAAACCATGTGTGTTTATTAAATCATGATTAGCATCTAATGTAAGTATACATCCATATGAGTGTATAACATCCATAGCATAAACATACATGAAAAATAAAGAACATACATATCCAAATGAACAATGCCATTAGATCATATATACATACATACATACATACATACACACACACACACACATATATATATATATACGCATGTATGTATCAAATGTCATGTACATGTATCAGGCCACTACTATAAAAAATGACTCCCTGTTGAATATATGTCTATACAAAATATCTACAAGTATATATGTATGTATATGTATCTCGCTACAAAAATGATATACAAAACTAATGATGAGCTTCTAATGACTGTGGTGCATGGCTCCTAGAGACCTCTATCTTTGGCAGATGCTCTAGAACCCTCGGGAGGGGCTGAACGGTGGTCATGGAGTATGAATGATGTGAGCATGATATAGACAAAGCTCCACCTGCCTCAACTCATCTCATAGTCGTTGAACATCTGTCGGGATCACAACTGTCGGCTACCCGTCGAGGTCATTGAGACGGCTCTGGAAGGTGTCATGCACCTTTTCAGTAGCATCATCCCTCCTCACTATTGCGTCTCACTCAGCAAGCACCATCCGCAGCTCCCCCCGATAGTTGGTCGCGCTATCCCCAAATAGTCATCAACTCCACAGTAAGATGGAAAATATCCACAACCCACTCATCATAGGTGGTCCTCAAGCATGCAACTGGCTCAAAATTGGGGGCATGATGTCTCACAAATGTTGGCCGGTAAGCCTTGAGGACCGACCCCTAGATTATCACATTTGGGGCAACCTTTAAAATACACTTAGCTATAAGCCCTACCCATCCTTGTGCGTACTATGCAACTATAGAGAAACAAAGAGGTATCAGTATCACATGGCATATATATACATATATCGTAAACAAACAAAAATGAAATTATAGAAACATAAACAACATGTCCCATATACCTAGGTCCCCTAGCTACCATGTTGGGTTAAGATGAGGTTCAATGTTAGGACCTGCATTTTCAACATCGATGGCCGCTCCTAGTGATGCTAGAGTTGCTGCCATAGCTGCAGTGGAAGCTAGTGGTGTCAAAGAGACGGGGGTAGCTAGTGGGGAATCTGACTTCCTCTGCCACCTTGGCCTTGGTGGTGCCACCTCCTCCTCCTTTGGTGCCTCCTCCTCATTGGCTTGTTGTCAACCTCTCTACCTTTCCTACAGAGGATGGGGTGCCAAGTAACCCTTTGGACCAAGATCCCCTCTCAGGGGCACCCTCGCCAAACACAGGAGCAAGACGATGCCTCTCCCACCATCATGCAAAATTTGTAGCTACTCCAACATTATCCGCTGCCACTATGGACTGTTGATCATGATTAGACTCATCATCATCTGAGGGGACAATATCAGTAATAGTAGGGAAAAGGCAATCCACAACCATCACCACACTTTTGTAGGCCCTAGTATAGGTGGGTACATCTACTGGAATAGTCTAAGGTCGACCATGCTACCACATGACCCAACTCCAGTAGTAGGGTACTATAATATAATCTCTATGGCCAATCAAAAATCCTCAGGTACCTAATGTCATCCACCCATCTAAAAAATTGGTAAGGTCTCCACCGAACCCCATCCATAGTAAGAGTGTGAAATCATAAATGCCAAAACTATAGGTCCCTGAATCTCCATTGGCTTGTCATGTCGTACTAGTGGGCCATGGGAATATGATATGACCGTCGCTGGGGAAAACCGACTAGCTAAGTGCACATAATGTGGGAAAATGCCCACACCTGCAAAAACATGCACGTTGTAAGGCTGCAATACTCATAATGCACATACTGGCCTAGCTCCTAGTAGAGGTGCACTAGTATGTTACACCCCTAGGAAAAAATAGTCCTATGCTCTACCATCTCTCTAATAGTGTGGATGGGGCCCCCATGTAGGTGCAAGCCTCACCCATCAATCGTGATCCAGAAGACAATGGTCACGACCATAACTCGGTAGAGCAATGATGCAGTGGTCCTTGCATGGTCATACCAGTGCATATAAATATGGCCCATCATCATTGCCATCGGTCCTTCTTGTGCAATAGAGGACACCCTCCCTCCACTTCTTCACTGATCATGTATCGTCAAGAGCCACCCGCAATCCATGGATGGGTAACCCAAGGATCTAATAGATGTCCTTGAGTGTGATGGTCATCTCTCCAAAGGGCAGCTAGAAAGATGACATGGTGGCATCCCACCACTCCATAAGGGTTGTCAACATCCTCTCGTGGTACCTTGTCTCTAGCATAGTAAACACATGTTAAAGACTGACCCACTCTAGATGTGTGACCTCATCCTCTGATAGACAATCCTTCTACTCATGAACAAGTCAAAATGCTTGCCCTCCTAGATGCTCTTGAATCTCCTAGTACTCCTATAAAAAGTGTAAAAAATTTGAGTCAGAACATCAAATTTTTGCATGAAAGAAAAACAATTAATCAAGACCTATGTGCACTGTGAGGACATCTGCACATCGTGCATGCATCCCTAACCACCATGGTCACCTCGAAGAAGATAGTGCATCTTCAAGATGACAACACGGAGTCGGGACCCCAATGCTTATGAAAAACAACAATGTGTATGTTGGGCGCAGGTGCAGAAACTAGACGCTTGCACACCTCATCGATAGAAAATATGCTAAAAATAAGCTAAAAATTAAAAAAAAACGAGGCTTAGAGACCTACCTGGTCCACCTTGTGGCCCTTGGCGATTTCCTAGTGTAGCTACTCCAACCTTGGCACCTCATACTCCCTCCTGCTCAACATTTTGTTGACTTTTCGCTCACAAAAGTCAACAATTTGCTCACAGTGAATAATGAAATGATCCTTCTAGGGGCCCACCTAGGCATATATAGGCCCCCATGGCCCATTTTTCTTAGAGCTTGTGGTCCCCAGTTTCTCCTAAATTTTCCCCACCAAGTTGGGGGGAAACTCAAGAAGGGGCATAAGGTCGTCTCTTGATCATATTTTTCTTTCAAATTGACAACTGTTTCTTGATCATTCCTCTTTCTATAGTAGCTTTCTTCTAATTTTTTGAAGCCGACCCAAAATTTGAGTTTTGCAAGTTAATGCTTTGAACAATTTTTCACAACCATTTTGATGTTGTTTGTTGAGCTCAGATGCTAGGGGTTCCTTCAATATCGATTAGCTCGACTTTGGTGGTTGCTATGGTCTCTTTATTTGCACACAAATCTGTAAAATTTAAAATTTGGATGAAATTTTTTCTTTTCTACTTTAGTGAAGCTAATTTTTTTCAAAATCAAGCCCACTAAAGTGGGGGAAAAATATAATGTCACAGAATTACACCTAGGGGCAATTCCACATTCTAGCATTTATGACACCTTGAAACATTAATGACAAAATCTCATGGGTCAGAATTTCATGATTCTGACTCCATACAGACTTGTGGATGAGTGATAAAATCCTTATGACACATTTCCCAAGAATCTAGGCTCTAGACGTACACACAACACACAGATTTATGTGTGGTGTGGTTGCATCCTAGCAGTTTCCCAATTTTGAAACATAGAATCTAGAATATTAACCTTTGAGACACGTATCTTGTTGGTTACATTCCAAAAGTAACGGCTCTTTTCCACCCTTGCAAGCATTAAAAACCCCTTCTTGGCTCTCATTTGGGGATTGGAAGACATCACTCAAGCTTTCTTGTTACTTGCTCTAATTCAAAGTTCTCTTCATCTTTGACAGTAGTGCTCTCACAAGTGAAGCCATGCTAGACTAAGGTCCTCCCAACATCAACAATAGCTCTCAAGTAAGCACTCAACAGTGTGTTCGTGTTCTCCGGAGAGGGCCTAGGCTCCTGGGTAATGCTCTCTCTCTCTCTCTCTCTCTTTCCTTTCCTACTTGTTTATTTACTATCTTGTGGTGCAGGTTCTACTCCAGAGTAGGTTTTACTTTCACCACACGATTCTTGTGTGCAAGTTCTACTCCTAAGTGGGTTTTTCTTTCACCACACACTTTGTTTACTTCATTAGCATTCTTATCCAACTTGGCTATCCATGGAGGTGGGAACACCAAAGTGGGGGTCTAACTAAGGCAGGGCCCTATATAGCCACCCAACAATTTTCCTCTCATTCTTTTGTGTGTAGGTCACGAAAAAGGAGCTTGGAGTGAAGATTCAAATGTCTAGAGAAAGGTAAGTTTTCTTCAAGTCTCCTTGCATTCATTTCAATTTCTAGTTTTCTAATTAATTATATCGTCAATACATCTTAGACTTGAGTTTAGAAGTGAAGCTTGTTTCTGTCTGTTTGAAATTATAAGCTCTTTATTGCTTAGGATGCCAATGCGCCATGTTGGTATCTTGAAATTGATTTGACATCTTTTGGCTGAGAGCTCCCTCTTCTAAGACAAAAATCTTTTTTTTTCTCTCTTAAGGTCTTTTAGCCGAGAGTTTCTGATCATTTCGCTAATCCATTATTCTGAGGTGTATAAGGGTAGTTCATTCCTTGGTGATCTCTCGAGAAAGGAGAGACCGATGTGCAATGAATCCCTCTTATATCACACAAACTAGGGATGACAAGCTTACTCCTTATAAGAAGATGGCAGAGAATCTCAACGACCTTTTCATTGAGATAACTTTTGAGAAGATTCCTCACATAAGCAACAAAGAAGCCAACACCATGGAAACAATTGGATCATTGATAGATATGTCGAACAAGGTCCTCCAATGTGAATTCTTGGTAGAACAACTTCTCATACCAGCTTTTGAAATCCCTAAATCTGAATTCACGTGTGTCATTGTTGGTCCTGGATCCCCATGGTATTATGACATATTCATCTACCTAAGTAGAGGAACCCTCCCATCTGATATCACCTCCAACCTTAAAAAGACCTTTGTTAAAAAGGCATCCTGACTCATGATCCTAGGTGATACCCTCTACCACTGAAGTATTGAAGGGACATTACTACGATGTCTTAACGAAGATGAAGCCTTAACTGCTTTAACAAAAGTACATGATGGCATATGTGGGTCCCATTCTAGTGGTATGACTTTAGCTAAGAAACTGGTGAGGACAAGGTACTACTGGTCAACCATGGAAAGAGAAGCTCGCCAGTATGTGGATAAATGTGTCCAATGTCAACAACATGGAGATATGATCCATGCACCAGCTTAGGAATTGCAACCAATGATTACACCCTGGCCTTTCTCGCAGTGGGGACTTAGCCATAAGTTTATCATAACCACCGCTAAGTAATTCACCAAGTCAGTTGAAGCCATTCCAATGACCTACATAATGGGGAAACAAATTTCCAAGTTTATCCTTAATTACCTAATCTACTATTATGTTGTTCCGCAAACCCTAATCTTATACAATAGAACACCCTTTAAGAATTAGTATGTGAAAGAGATATGTCAAAGATTCAACATCCAACACCGATTCTCTACCCCATATTATCCCTAGGGAAATGGTCAAGCTAAGGCTACAAACAAGACCATTATAAAAATCCTAAAGAAAACGATCAATGACAGTGGCTGTGACTAGCATCTGCAATTGAATACCTCTCTTTAGGCATATCAAACCAATATCCACACACCAATAGGTGCAACCCCTTTCTCCTTGGTCTATGGATCATAAGTCATTCTTCCTATTGAGGTTGAGCTCCCATCATTGCAAGTGTCATTATAGAACCTAATCACCGATGAAGAATACAAAGTATCTCGAATAAATGAGGAACAATTCCTAGATGAGCGACATCTCAACACCCTTAATCACCTGCAAGAATATCAAAATTGACTAAAACAAAGCTATAACAAGAAGATCAAATGTCGGTCTTTCTAGGTAGGGGATCTTGTCCTAAAACAAAATAAAAAGAATCTACTAGATTAGGATAGTAAGGGAAAGTTTGAGTCTAACTGGTTGGGTCCCTTTGTCATCACAACTAGCTATGGATGAAGAGCATACCAATTGTCAATGCCTCTAGGAGAACCCTTGTAGGATCCAACTAACAACTTGCATCTCAAAAAATTTTATGCCTAGTCTTGAAGGGTATAAATCTAAAAATACAAAAAAAAAAAACTAGTCAAAATCCAAAAAAATGAGAAAAAGGATTGAAAACAATAAAGAAAAAAATCATCCTCTAGTGAAAACCACTTCGGTGGCGCTTTGGGAAAGTACCTTGGTAAAAACTTGGGAAACAAGCACCTCCATCTATTCTTTTGGCTATTTATCCTTTATCCTATCATTATTTGCATCACTATCTATTCATCGTATCATTCACCCTATTATTCCCCCATCCATCTATGTCTTTATCATAGCTTAATGTTATGAAGTATTGTATCCCCTTTAGTACTACTTGGCATATTCCAAAGGTCAATTTGTGTTTCATATATCGAGGTACTATATTGTGTCACGTTGGGAGAACTTCATTATGAATCATATCTATTTCTTGTATATCCTAAGATCATCAAAAATCTCATCAAAAAATACCAAAAACAATCGTAAGAAATTCATCAAAAAATCCAAAAAAATTTGCAAGATCCTATACAGCTAAAATCCAAAAGCATTCAAAAATTGTAAAGTGAAAATTCAAAACATCCAAATAACATATCAAAATCCCTAAAAAGGTCAAACATCGAAAATCCAAAAAATATTACCTTTTTTGAACTATGTCATCTCTAAGCTTGAACATAGGCAAGGCCATCATTGATGTGCCCTCGAGACACCAAGGTTAGTCATTTAGGATTCTATCATAATAAACTGAGATTTCCGTCAAATGTTCATTTCTCATCTTGTTAATAATTCAAGTTAGTCAAACTATGTGGTCTTTGCGTGTATAATGTAGGCAAGGCTTATCTTTGATCAAGCCCCCGAGGCCTTTAGGATAGGTCTTTAGGTTAGGTTCTTGGTCGAATACTCTCAAAAAATCCCTAAACATTCAAATATTTTGAAAAATCTCTAAACATTCAAAATATCAGAAAACACAAAAACATTGGAAAATCAGAAAACTCCTAAATGTTAGAAAACATTCAAAATACCTAAACATTCTCAAATATCTTAGCAAAAACCCTAAACAACCTCAAATAATCCAAAAACCAAAAAATTCATATAAACTTTCAAAAAGACCAAAAACAACCTCAAAACATTTCAAAATACCAAAAACATTGAAATATTCAAGAAACAATCCAAAACCACCCTTCTCATCTCACTTTTACCCACAATAAACCTTCACCCATAATAAATCGAGCATCACCTCCGACCTTTGGTAAGGAAAATAGAAAGCAAGCATAGAAAGTCGTAAAGTGATAACCTAAGTGTCAAAATCTAAAGTCTAAATCATGGGTAAACATGTCAGTGAAGTTTATATCAATAGATTATCATAAAGCTCATCATCATCCTAGCATCAAACAACCATCTAATCAGCACGTCCTAGGAAGTATCCTTCCTGTGATGGACATTAGTATCAAATATCACCTTAGCTAAAGTTAAACAAGCAAGAGATATAGATAACACTGATTGTTTATCTTTGAAATTTTCTTACAATTTATCTTAATGACCCATTTTGAGGACCTCTTGATGATGTCTATCAAAGTGATTTAGAGAGAAAAGAATGGGGCATCAATCATTATCCTTCATTTTCTGTGCTTGTGGGTACTCTTGCAAAATAATCTTGGTGCATACCTGCTTAGTTGTGTGTACGAATGTTGTTTGGAGTATGTTGTTGAATATTGTGTATGCTTTGGTCCAATATATTCTAAGCTTCTAACTTGCATTTCAATGGGGTTTCCTTATGTCAAGGTGTGAACAAGAACTATCCTTTTTGTTTGCAGATTCAAAGTCCATTACACTAGATACACTATTGTCTTGTTTATTAATACCTTGATGTATTGTGTATATGTGTTATATCAAACAATAAGGAATGATAGAAAATCCCAACCCCTAGATTTGAGCAAATCATCATCCTACATTCATCCTCAACATGTATTTTCTATTCACCATCTCTAATAAAGTCTCAGTGGATCATAGAATTGTTGGATCTTTTGAGGAAGTTATCAAAATTAATGGTCATTTATCTCGTTTCTTCCATCTTCTCTTTGCGCTAACCTAGTATCATGATAGTCAACAAAAAAATCATCAATGCATCCATCATGCATCCATAAATCATCAACATAATCATAGCATATCATATCATACATCTTGCATCATCATTATCATTTAAGTGTGATGAATAATATAGATTTGTTATTCTAAAACATCTTAAATCATTGCATATAATAAGCATACACCACACATCATATCATAAGCATAAACATCTGTATTATCCATCCATATATCCATATGCATACATGATCATCTCATAAAACCACATAGATAATACATAAAAAGAAATACATCCATAATATTTGCATATCATATATTCCATCCCATAGCATATCATGAAAATCTACTGAAAAAGAATATAAAATTGCATCCATCCATATCATTACATCACATATCATCTCATACCATCACATAAGCATAAGTAATATACATCCATACAATCATAAGCATGAAATAAGATGAACACATCATATCAAATCAATATCTATATCATATATATATCAAAAAATGAATGTCATGGTACAATATCTAGATCAATGTATGTATATTGATCATAAATACAATATCCACGAGGCTATCAAAAAGGATCCCATGAATGTATATTTGTATCAAAGAATGGGACAACAAAATCAAAGTGTCTATACACTCGAGCTAGCCATGATGGCTAATCCCCTCTCTGGATGATCCTCATCCCTTTTCCATGCATCAATCCTTTGCGAGTAGTCAAGATATCTAAGTGGGGCTAGAATATCTCTATGATAATGCATCCTGTAATAGGCTACCCCGGTCACAATCTCTTTGTACAACCTAGTGGATATAGTCCTACTCTGTGTAGCCACTATCATCGCCTCTAGCTACTGGTGGTGATTGATCTCCTGATCTCTCTCGATAGTCACAACCTGTACTTGCTACCTCACATGATCTATCTCTATTGTGTTGGCCACAACCTACTATCCAGCCTGGTCCCACTCAACAGTGATCACCAAAATCTACTATCAGTCTTGATCCCACTCACCTGTGAGAACCTACACCTGCTTCTATAGTTGTTGATTATGTATATCTTTGGGATTCAATGGTGGTGGTTGAATGGTTGTTTTTGAATGGGTTGTTGCTACATTGGCTAGTGTTGAAAGAGAGGCTATTGTGGAACCTGTTGTCCCATTGGTGGAACCATAGAAATC
Source organism: Sequoia sempervirens (assembly GCA_007258455.2). Classification (NCBI taxonomy): domain Eukaryota; kingdom Viridiplantae; phylum Streptophyta; class Pinopsida; order Cupressales; family Cupressaceae; genus Sequoia; species Sequoia sempervirens. Next base: position 302,505,109 of record VDFB02193867.1, read on the forward strand.
TATCCATCTTGGCCATCTTGACCACCCTGTCCTCTACCCCTATCTTCTCCCCTCCCTCTAGGTCTCCCTCATAGAGGAGCACCCATTGGATCTATCAACCTACATGAGGTTGTAAACCTTGCATTGTATGCAAGCATAATCTGCACTTCCACTTGACCCTAGTCGTATGCCCATGGCTATGCAACCAACTATTAGAAACCCTCAACCACCTCCAAAGCTAGAATAGTGGGTCCCCATGTGGGAACCTCTCAAGCTGATCTCGCAAAAATGGCTCTATAGGCATCATCGGGCCTATCTTGCTGCTCACCAAATTGTCAAGACACCCTGTCTAGAAAGTATTGCTCTATAATGGTGTGCTCTCAACCCTACATGTACCAGGTTTGTCTAGCGAAGTGGAGATGTTGAACGTCATCATACCATGCTTGCATCTTTAGCTAAGGTCTCCATCTAAACACTGCCATATCATCAAGTACCCAACACTAGTATGAAAGCCCAAGCTGCCCTGTATACTGAAGAATAATGGTGCCTATGTATTACCAAACTATAGGATCATATGGATTAACGTCAACCATCTATACGATCAGTCAAAGCACAACAATATGCTCCCAAGCCCAAATATGTAGCAAGGTAACCCCTATTCCAATGGATTTACTATCATAGTAGACGAAGTCATGCATATCATGATATAATGAGGCTAGCATCACTAGCCCCCATGTAAAAATAGTCCTCAAATAGAGCATCTTGTGCCATACTAAGCCCCATCTAGGCTAAATCCTATACTTTGTCGATCAGGAGCGACTAAACCAAAAATGATGGCTGTGATAATCAACCTAAATTTGGGCACGCGACCTTTATATGCTTTGAGGTCAATTTGCAAAGTGACTAGAATGATGGCCTCCATCTCCATCACCTCATGGCATGCATTGTATCTGGCATTGACATCATAAATCACCCACTTTCCATGTATCAACAAATGCATAATCTATCATATATCCTCTAATGCCACTGTCACCTCGCCTGTCGAAAGGTGGAATGATGAAGTAGCACTGTGTCATCGCTCGCACAATGCAGTTATCATAGCTAGATGTTTTCAAATGATGGGCACATATGCTACGTACCACAAGTCGATCTCTCCTAGGTGCTCCTGGTGCAACTCAGACAAATCACCCAGTCTCTCCAAAACTATGGGCTAGTGCTAACAAGACATTAGGGGTGGAATAACCTCTTGAACCCATGAAGCACATGATGTCAATTTTTTTTTTTGACTTAGTTTGGAATCTTCAGCTCAAAAATCACAATAGTGTCACTATTTACAATAGCGTCGCTATATTTCAAATTACAAATTGCGATGCCCGAAGGCATTCAAATTATAAATCACAAATTGCATCACTATAAACATGTGCATCATGATTTAAAATTTGGAAAACCTAACCCTAATTTCCAAATCAGGAAGTGTGTCGCTATATTCATATGTGTTGCAATTTACAATTGGAAACCCTAATTCTAAATTGTGAACTATGTCGCCATAAACATATGCATTGCTAAAAATCATTTTAGTGTCGTTGATTTTCAAATGGGCGTTGCTATATAGCAATGCTAGAACCAAATTTTAAAATCTAAGGAGCAATAAATGCATCAAAAAATCAAATTTCAAATCAATTTTTGGATCATATACTGGTGGTTCTATGCCTGAAGGCCTCTGGGACTCTCAAACTCAATAAAAAATGTTTGCACAAATTAATTGAAAGTGACCCTTTGTGGCTTATTTATGTTAGAAAATTAGGGTTTTTTGCCCTAATCTAACCTTCAAGCTAGGGTTTATCATCATTTTCACCAATCTTTCTAGTCAAAACATTATTTTGCATCATTTTTTGCATTTTTGTCATATTTTTTGCATCTCAAAGCCTTTATGGACCCCTGGGGTAGCTTTTCACCTTTGTAAAGAAATCAACCCAAAATTCAAAATTTCTACCCTATTTCTCGAGGGGGTAGGGAATTAGCTTAATCCTTCAGTGGTGGTGCATCTAAAAAATTAGAATTTTTTTTTTAAAATTTAAGTAGTAGTTTTATTCTAAAGAGCATCAATCTTTGAACCGAAGCAATAGGTACCTCACTTCAAAGAGGGGAAAAAAGTAGACACTAAAAAATCTCATGAATGATATCATTCGATTCAGGTATATTAACATCATTTCCTCTTGAAACCTATCATCTTTTCACTTAATTAATTAAATTGGCCTAGCTATTTAATTAATTGCATCATTTTCATTTATTAACCCAATTCATCGAATCAAGTTAATTCACCCCCTTTCATGCTAGCATTTCATCTCATTAAATTAAATAAATCAAAGTATTTAATTTAATTCCCTAAGTCTTCTTATTTAATTAAATAACCCTAAGTTATTTAATTAAATGTCATTTCACCCTTCCCCATTCATTAAATCATTTAATTTAATGAATATCACTTTATTCTTCTAAATCCCCTAATTGTATGATTAGACCTTGTTTAATTAACAATTATCCAATTAATCCAATTCCTCCCACTTGCAAAGGAATATGCCAAAAGAATATTCCTCCTTTGCACAATTTAATTTAGTTTTAATTAACTAAATAACCTTTTTTCCTCACCCATATGAATATTCCAAAGGATATTCTTTCTCCTCTAATCATTTAAGAAAGGGAATATTCTCACTTGGCTTCTTGAGCAAGCTAAACTTGTGACCTCTTGAGCAAGTTAACTTTTGACCTCTTAACCACGTCAAAAGTGTGTTTGTTTGGAAGGAATGGGAACCCTTGATTAAAATCTCATCTTGCATTCTCACCTATTGATGAAAATCCATAATCCATACTTCCCATTTCTTCCATCCTTGACCATTGATTAGCTTTTTCAATCTCAACCCTCTATTTCTCATTTTCTTTCCTATAAATAGGACACTATTTGGAGACAAATGGATCCATCTTTCAATTGAAAACTTATGTTGTTGAAATCGCTCACACTCACACTCATACTTTACTCACATTTAGCATATTTTAGTTCATTTTTAGTTGCATAATAGCTTTAAGCTTTCATTAATGGCTTCCATGCATCTATCTTAACTTGTTTATAAATTAGGTTTTGAATATTTTATCTTAGAATTAGCTTAGATTAGTTTAACTTTTGCATATTTAGATCAATTTAGCATAAAATTATGTTAATTTAGCTTGCATCATGTTCAATTTAGCATAACTCATGTTTTCATCCATTTATCACAACAATTTCATTGATTCTCTTCAATATAATCGATTGAAATGAGATGACTAATCATAGGATTGGGAAGGGGTCATTGTTCCACATAAAAACGATACCAATTCCAAAATGAGATATGTTTTAAATAGGTTAGAGTAGACATTTAATTGCTTTCGTAGTTTTTAGTGTTCAGTTTTAATAAATTCTTAGTTTAACTTTCATTTGAATGATCTTGTTTGAGATTGAGTATTATTGGCTACATTATGATTTGATTCATCATGGATCAAGCGTGATCGGCCCATACTAGTATCTTTGATCAACAACAACAAGTGCCCAATCATCATAACTATAAACACTAATACAAAGCATCAAATTTATAATTGTCACATAGTGACAAAATATAGGCCACTAAAAAGAGGGTGTTACATGCATGAAGTACAACACCAACAACTTCTAGTGATATCATAATCATCATTTGAAATAGTATAAATTAATTTAATCCAAACATAATTTCCTAATTTATTATACTAGAAGGGTCATAAGCCCTACCAATTACCCAAATTTTGGGTGCAATATAATAATAATTGATCCAATATAGCACATAACCTTGACATGCAAGGGTGGGCCTCACAAAATTTATAATCTCTATTACACCCCATTGTGTTATTACCTATTTACTATTACTTAATGAGTTAAAATGATTTAATATATGATTATGTTTTTTATATTTTGATGGAAAATGTGCTAAATGAATGTGTTATGCAATATGATACTTTAAATAATTTGATGAAAATATTTGATATATATGAATGTAATGTTATCGGCTAACTACTATTGTGATGCACTAAGTTAGATGCAGGAAAGGAATCAAGCCTCCAGAAGAGGGGGAATATCCCTCAGGAGAAGAGCTTGGCTTGGTAACCCTTAATATGCTTATTTGACCCATCACACACATCCTAGTTTGTACAACTTGAGTCAAGTTAGTTCAAGAATTGGTAAGTAAACCTTCGGTCATAGTTTGGGGATGATTTGTTATGGTTTTGGTTTTGGTATTTGATTTCATGATTTTTCCTTAGTTTGGTGAGGCCCCACCTATAGATGGACATGACAACTGAATTAAAAATCATCATTTAATTTAGGACACATATCTAGGATAATATTAATACAAACGAAGAATGGAATACTTATTTTCTTATGGTTATCCATATTAAAACATAATAAAATAATATTTAAATAGTTATCATAACTCAACCAAAGACTTAGATATATGCTTGGAATCCCATGTTGAGTATTAAACTGAATAATCATCAAGGATGGTATGGAAAAATAAAAAAATAAAAAAAATTACAATCTAAATAATGTTTCCTCTTGTTTAGGACGCTAGCAACCATATGGATTTTAGGGCAGCATTCTTTAGTGTTATGGCAATTATCTTGTGCCTACCTTTGATAAATTATAATGAGAATTGTTGCTGAAGGAAGGTATATATTAGATATTTAGAAGGATCAAAATGTCTCGATGGAAGGAAATGTAGAAAGGAAAGAGGATTTGAAATGTATGATTCGTAAGTAGTTTAGTAACATCTCTAAGAATGTATAGAGAGGTGTGCGCAAGTTTATAAGTACGTTATAATGAGTTGTGGCGCCAACGGATCTAGTTTCACATCAATCTGCCATTAATTTCACCTAATGACAACCCTTGGAGAGGTTTGAGAGCTGTAAGAGTTAATGAAATGGCAGCTTTGGACAATGGAGAATGGACTGAAATTAATTATATTTAATGCATGCGACTGCCAACATCTGAGGTGCTACACTTCTAGAGATAGGTGAAATTTAAATAAGGGAGATTAGGGAGAAAACATGAGGAAGGCGGTGGAGTTGGTGGGGTATTAAAGTTGCCCTGCAGTCGAGCTGAAGGCATGACAGGAAGAAATAAATGTTGATCACCTCCGTACGCCATCTCTACTACGCCTAATCAAGAGGGATGGTGGTGGTGTCAAAAAAAGTAAAAAGAAAGAAAGGAGAAAACAAGTTAAAAAAAGAGAGGAGTGAACAGTGTGGAAGGGAAGGAAGGATGGCAACTACCCACCGCCCAAGATGGGGCAGGGGTGTCATGTTGAACAATTGCACATAATAGAAAGGATAGGGGTGCGTGAGGGGAGGCTCCTCCTTCTCTGCCTATTACTTAGCCTCGAGGTCTTCTTGCTTCCTCCACTACTTGCTTATCATGAGAAGTCTTTCCTTTTTGCTGTTGTGGGTATTCATAAAGATGGGGAGTTAGCATATTACAGAGGACTGGCAAAGAGAGGCAAGGAACAAAAAGGTAAGTGTAAATTTATGCTTGGAGGGATGTCGCACTGCCAGAGGAAATAGTTTAGGGAGTAAGGAACAAATACACCAGCCACTGCTCCTCCCAATCCCGTTCGATCAGCACACTCAGACTAGACTTTGATAAAGATGAACAATTCAGAAAAGTAAAGAAAAGAAAAGAGCATTATCCTCCTCTCTTATTCCAGGTATAGTTCGTTGTACTAATTTTATTATTCTAGGTATAAATGTAAAGCTTCAATCTTGGTTTACATAGCCCCATGGTAGAGCTTCACCGAAAAAAAAGAGTCATGAACAAGCGGTAATAAATAAAATTGCAAAATTTAACTTTTCAGAGAGGATTCTTGAGTATTACAGATAATGCGATCTTTTCTTCCTCAAATTGTTGTTAATATGTTTTGTACAATGGAAAGCTTTAATTAGTTTCTCTCTTTAATATTTCCCACAATCTTTAGCGTATTGTCTTGGAAGTTCCAAAATTGGCTTTAAAATTCAGCTAGAATAATTGTATGTGCCCTCATCATGCAGTATTTCAAATTATTGTCTGCATTATTAAACCTTCCTATTATTGTTCTACGTGAGTTTGATGAGTCTGTTAATGACAAAACAAAAAGAGTGATAAGCAGCAGCAAATACAAAATGTGAAGGATGTCCTTACGACATTGTGCGTCGCCTTTAATGAAATGAAATGAAATGAAATGAAATATTTTAATGACGTCCACGAGGCCAAAGAAGCCTATGGGACCCAAGATCAGCACCGGAACAACACACAGCACAACCCTAGACACAATGGAGGTGCCGTTCGAGATCAGCCCTTCGAGAGTGAATTTTGATGATGAAGTTTGCAATTTTGTCGAGTCTTGAATCTTCAAACAAGGTATTTAAATTGTCAACCTGCACCGCATCCCCATAGCTGGCCCGGATGTCTTTATAAGCTGAGCATTCTATGATAAAGTGCCATTCTGTCTCCACCATACCTTCGTTACAAAAGCGGCATATTCTATTTTCCCACTCTTCTTTAGGAACCTCCCACCTACCCGTTTCACACCTAAGATGGTGTGAACTAGTCCGCAATTGGGCTATCAACATTTTTGCTTTCCATTTGATATTCGCTCCTATATAAGCCTTTTCTTCATGGTCCCTTGTGGGATTGAATTCTTTGATATAATAATCCTTTTTACGCCCTGTTTTTTTCGTCCATATACCATATTTAAATTTTTCTCTCACATAATTTTTTATTTCTCCATTTGTGTTTGGACACTCATGCATCACAATATCCCATTTCTTCATCCACTTGATATTAAGTTTCATCCATGTGTTCTTTCTTCTAGTTAGCTCCTCTTTCATAATTAGCTTAGGCCATCTATGATCCTCCATATTCTGGACCTTCTTTAAGTAGCTTAATAACCGGGTCATCGCTGAGGCCTCCAGAGGAAAAGTACCGGTCTCAGCCAATAAAATTTCATAAGGCACTGCAGTCTTAAGCTTGAGGCTGCATATAATTAGATGTTTTTGTATCCTTTCCACTTGTCTCCATTTCTGATCTGACATGCTGCTGCCCCAGATTTCACACCCATAGAGAATTACCGGAGTAACAAGAAGACCAAAAAGCGTTCTTTTAGTTTTCCAATCCCATAATTCGGCATTTCTACATCTATTTTGCAAAGAGTACAACGCTTTCCAGCCTCCTTGAATTCTTTTTGCTCTACATGTTTCCCAACTAAGCTTGTTGTGAAAATCAAAGCCCAAGTCCACTATTTCCAGTGGCTTGCCTTCAAAGATAAATTCAATCTGCTGTTTTTTTCTTCGCAGTGAGAAGATCATTATTTTGGTTTTTGAAGTGTTCACTTGCATCCCGACCTCTTGACAAAACGTTTCAAGGGCCTTCAAATGTTTTCTCAAATCATGTGCAGTTTTAGCAATTAATATGAGGTCATCGGCATATAACAGTAATTTTATTACAAAGTTGGCCAAAAGGATGCCTTCCCCACCAACCTTGTCAATCCATTCTTCCAGCTTATCAATGTAAAGCCCAAATAGCGTTGGGGAGAGCGGGCAGCCTTGTTTGACACCAATGTCACTGCCAAAGCATTCTGACATACCATCATTGGTTCTGATTTTAGCTTTGACCTGCTCGTAGAGCCTATGAGCAGCCGCCCTAAGCTCATGCGGAACTCCCAAATCCTCCATTCTCTTCCATAGCTTGTTCCGAGGGACCGTGTCAAAGGCTTTTTTAAAATCAACAAAGCAGCAATAGGCTTCGTCTCCTTGAATGTCCCAAATTTTTTCAATCAAAAATCTAAGGGTAACCCCATGATCAATAGTGGAGTGCTTGGGCCTAAAACCAGCTTGACCTTTTGCTCTTTTCCCCTCTTTTTCAGCCCAGCTGCTAATCCTGCGTTCAATCATGCTTCCAATAATGCAAACCCCTTTCTTCATAACATATAAGCTGTTAACACCCCCATTTTTTTTATTTATGAGTTTCGTTGAAGAAATTTTATGTTTTAAATTTGTGTCATGCGCATTAATGACACCCCTTATTATTAGGTAATTTTCACATGTTATTTACTATGCTTGTCTTTACTCCTGCCAATTACATTCACATGAAAGTTTCAAATGTTTTTTTTTTCTGGTATTCTTCCAACGATAATTATTATTCATGTCTAAGCAGTTTTGAAGTACTTTTAAAAAGTGATTCATGAGTTTTACCTATGCTTCCGTTAGTTTCAGGTAATGTCTTTGCCCCTTCCTAAGATCATTAACTTCTTGAACACTGTGGAGGCTGCTTTTTAACTACCTAGGCTACAGGTAGCTCTTCTCATATAACTGACACATTGTTGATCACCACAAGGGTTGGAATTAAACATGCAAGCAGCTTTTAATTCTTCACAAATATTTGACACATTGATTTCTTAGTCCACAAGGTGAATTCAATTTTTACAGTCCTTGTCTTGTCTTGAGTAATGTTAGTTGAACTTTGTATGAGATTTATTGACAAAGGCCTCAATACTTGCAGTTTCTTTTAATATATCAATTTTTCAGCTCTGCTGAAGCAATCACTTAAATTTGTAGCACTTAGGATCACCAATCAGCTCTGAGTCTTTGTCTATTTAGAAAAACTACAATGGACACTTACTCTAGAAGGAATTGTCACAAATAGAGCATCTCAGCCCCTGGTAATTAGCAGGATCTATTATAAATTATGAATTTGCAGATCTTTAGTTCTATCAAATCGTGCATAGTAACCTTGCCTCCCAGTAGCGCAAAATGCATAACACTGTTTTATTATCGTTACCCAAAACAATTTCCCTATATATTGTTTGTTTTACTAAAAACGTTGGTGAATGGTATTCACATGGTCTTCCTTTTATCCATCCGTCCCCTCATGAATATTCATCCTTACATTTAAAAGTCTTCGTGGAAATGTTTGATAATATTTCTTTTTCCCTCAAGAAAGGAGAAGGGGAATATCCCCATATTCTTTAAGGGGCTTCTAATAAATGAAACCAAAACTAAACATAGAGGTAAAGATTAGTTTTATAACAGATTCTTTAAAAAGAGAGGAAAATTTCTCTTTATTCGATTCTTCTTCTTTTATTTTATTTTTTTGAGGGAAGATAGTATTATGTAATTTAGGTAGATGAATCAATATATTAACTAAAAGATCTCCTTATTTAAGGGGAAAAATAATATACCCCCACTTTCTAGACAAAGGCCATGTTAAATTTAAAATAGGAGTATGTAAAGAAATTTAAAAAAAATAACAAAAATAAAAGGGGTATAAATATATGAATTAATTTATTTAGTTATAAGAGATGATCATTATTATTATTTTAAATTACGCTTTGAGATAAATAGAATAAATGTGTACCTTATTGGTAATCTTGAAGGTGTCAATAATAAACATGGTGATGATGATGGTGGAAACATTAAGAGTAGTACTTGTACAATGTTAAGTGACGATATGATTAATGAATGAACCATTATGAGTTTTGAATTGGATATTAGAATCTTAGTTCCCATGATAGTTATTAATTTAAATATATGTTTAGCATTACTAATATTGGGGACAACATTAATGTTAATCATCACCATAGGTTTATTTAAAGACGTTATTTGGGTTAGAGGTAATGTTGTTATCAACGCCCGACCTTAGGCTTGCACAAAGAAGTCGGTGCGAACTTAGTAAAACATGGTAAAACTTTTAGGGAATGTTTGTGTCATCTTTCTCTCAATACAAAAAAAATAAAATAAAATAAAATAAAAATTGTTAGCTATGTTTTTTTTCCCTAGCATAAATTTTGGTTATTACATAGTTCGTGTGTCTTGTCTATGCTCCCACATTTTGCCTATGCAAATGTCAAAGCAGATCTTTCCTTCAATATTTACCAAATTTCCCTATCGAGTAACCTTACGTTTTCATGGGGTTTTTTTTAGAGTTCAATGCGTGAAGATGGGTTTTATTCGCTGTACAATAATGAAGAAGCTATCAAAACAATTGTCGACTTACCCTCTATTCATACGTCTTTCACATTGTCTCATATATTATTGGTAAGAAAAAAAGAAAGAGAGAGAGAGAAGAAAAGAAAGAACTTACCTTAGTATTGAAAGAGCTTAGGAAACAATTTGTTGAGGGGGTGGACTCTTATTTTGCTCTAATACTTCATATTCAATGGTCTCTTTTTGGTTCTTATTACTTCAAGTAAGATGATAATATTTTTAGCTCTAATTTTTGTCCAAGTTAGTCTATAGCTCCTTTTCCTAAGGCTCTCATTTCTGTTACTCCAAGGGTAGTGTATGATATTGTTAAATAATAATTAATGGAGATAAAATGTATATTCTTATATAGGATAATACCATTATATATAGTTCTAATTTTATTGATTGATAATTATATGTTCTTATAATTTGTTTAATTTTGATAGAATAAAATTATATACCTTTCACTAAAATGTTGGTTGTTGTTTATTTTGCATGAATTAAGTATGTATGGGTGAATGCATGTTAATCTAATAACTATGTTTAGGACATTAATATCTAATGACATAATCAATTAAATTTAGTCCACTTTTGAGGCAACACAAGTTACCTATACTTGACTAGTATTGTATGATTGGCGTGAACTTTGAGATTCCCTTGATTTTTTTTCCATAATAAAATAGTGCTTAAGGTATGGATATGATAATGATTCAATTAGAAAATTATCCGTTAGTGATAGTCTATCAATCATAACATGGTCCTAATGATTAGGGATTCCTCCTTTAAGTTATTATCTTTGTCATTGTTGGGGTATCTTTAATAGTGTGGAGTAGTGTTAGTTGTTTGTGATTAAAACTGAGGTCAAAGTGTCTTATGAACCTTGAAGATTTACCCTTTGTCATCCAACCAAGTGTGGGATGGTTGAATTCAAGTGTCGAACTACGGTTCCTCTGCGAAGTATATACGTAGGCAAGGCCGTCAGAGACGAGCCCCCGAGGAATTAGGTCTGACCCTTAGGGTTTGTTTTTTTTATTTAATACCTTGAGTTATTATTGATATAATGTAATTGCTTAGCTTATGACTTGATTGTGCATTTAGTCTATGAATGTGTTGGCTAGACTATTTAAGTCTATTTTGATGATTTAATTTCCATGTCCCCTTTTTGAAAACCCTTTTAGGACTGCGTAAGCAATCTAGTTGTCTGACTAAATATATTAATTTATAGTTGGTCAGATGTCGTATGCCTCTTTGTAGAGCCTTCCTTGGTAGTATCTTTGTGAGTTTTGCAAGTGTTTTTGAGTGAAATTTGATATTTGTGTTTTGTCCTTAACTATATTTTGAGTGTGAAATTTAGGGCATTACATTTGGATTATGTGACTAAATCTCTATATTGAGTATAATTTCTTCTTCATGTATTTTATATCTATTTATTAATCGATGAGTATATACATAGAATGTATATATGTATATGATTGCAATAACTCATACATATGAGTATATACATACATGCATATACATAGGTAGAAGTACTTAAGCATGCTCATGTGCGGATATATCATATGCATGAGAATATCGAGTGGACGTACACAACATATATATATACATTTTATATATATACCAATCAATGAATATGTAAATATATTGTTTATAATGATACTAAAATAATGATATATGTATATAATAAATATATATATATGTATATGAGTACGTTAATGGATACATATTAATATAAATAATTGTTAATATATTTAAATGGCAATAAATGATTTTAATATGCATGCATATTTATATGTTAATATATATATATATACATATAATAATGTTATCATTAATATATATATATATGTGTGTGTGTGTGTGTGTATTTGAAATGTTATAAACTTAACTTAAGCACCTATATAATGCAAGCCATATAATGGAAAATGGATTGTATAAAAGCCAACAACATATTTAGCATATATGTTGCGCATAAATGCACACATACATAAGAATAAGTATTGATGTGGATAACACATATAAAGTGGATTGTTTATTAATTGCAAATAAAGTGTGTATGAAGACAACACGTGGGAAAAATTGTAACACATTCCAGTGGATAAATTACTACATCATGTAAGAGAGAGAATACAAACAAGAGTCTATAAGCTACACTAGAGAACCTACATACAACCTTGATAAAGCATTAGACTTAGTCAATAGCCATGAGCTGGCTTAAGCTTGGAAGAAGTCAACTTAGTCTACAATATGAAACCTATAGGTAAACAATTTTGTGCTTTGACTCAGTAAAATAGCAGTTGTTGGCAGCTAAAAGGGTGACTCAACCATATTAGAGAAAATATAAATGCTTGGACTCTTTATGTGTTTACTTAACTATTTGAGTAGACACATTTCACTTCAATTAGCTTAGTCGACTCATTGAGAGGTTAAGTTATTTTTTTATGTTAAGTGGTGGCAGTTGCAAGAGAAAAGGTGGTGCATTGTAGTGCTAGTTTGTAGCATTAAGTTTTTCAGATTTTAGTTTAAGTAGAGGCATCTTTTTATCCTTTTGGTCATTCATTCGTTATCATTCTTTTGAAGTTCATTGGTGTAGTTTTATGTGCAAATTAGTTGTTGAGTGCATCCATGAGAAAGGAGAGATTGCTTTGTGAGTTTGTAGTTTGTTGAGAGTCTTTGAGAAAGACTAGGATTGGAGATAGGTTGATCATAGAAGGAGCAAAAAGCGTGACTTTTAGAATTAAGCTTAGGAATCAGTATCTTCATTTGAAGCTATAATTTCAAGCATGTTGATTTCACTTCTATATTCTTTTATGTTGAAATCATATTTGTTTATGAATGTAAGTGTTTGAGGAAAAGATGAATTATATGTTATGTTGATATTTCTTGAACTTTGATTATTTCTTATTTGGTGAGCTTGCATGATCTTTGGTGATTTCTTATTTTTGTGAAACCATGATGGTTGATACTTTTATTTATATTTATTCCTTACGTTGGAAATTGTGTGGTTGTGTTTTCTATATGAGATAATTATAGCATATTAGTATAATACTTGGATTATCATAGAACATATGTATGCTTGCATAAAGTATGAAATATGAGAAACAATATTATCTTGAAGTACTATGTTAAAAATGTTAGCTTACAATATTATATGTACATGTATGGTTAGCTTGGTTGATCTTAGAGATAGGATAATCCATGGATGGGAGTAACCTAGTGGTCACTTAGTTAAGTCATCACCTTCTAGGTTGAAATTATATTATAACTGGAAAGCGTGTGAATGTTCATATAACAAATCAAGCTAAGAGGGGGGTGGACATACAACATCTCTTCCATGCAAATAGTTTTATATATTAAATATTTGGCCAAAGTAGTGTAAGTAGCCACTAATTACACTTGTTAGTTTATTGTGAGTCAGGTTTGCATAATTAATTTGGGAATGTCATGCATGTAGGTTGTAGACAATGTATGGTAGCTTTATTTATGTAGGGCACAACACCATGCTCAAGAAGGCTAGTATTATGAGGTTACTAGACCAATCTCTTTGTCGAAGGGTAGGGCTATCTTACCAATTTAGGTAGATATGTGGGGGACCACAATGAGTTTGTGGTTGGAGGAAAAGTGCTTGAGTGATACTTTCCCTCAAAAGTTAGCAAGCAAAAATTGAGGATGTATGTCAACAAGGACATCTGGACCATTTGTATCTATATTTCATTAAAGCTCTTGGAATCTATGTATGTAATCATGTATCTCTATCTTTATAGAATTATAATTGGAAAAATGTTATCCTTATATGGGACTATGTAATTTGAAATCTTTACTTGGGTTTATGTAATGTTTCCTTATAAATGCAATGGGAGTTTGAAATAAGATTATTTCAAATGTGCATCTTGTTATTTAATTATAAAAAATATTTTTTTATTGTTTTATGTTGAATTATTTACGTGGTTCAAAACATAGGTAAAATCAAAGGGTAAAACATTGGGAATGTTACAATCTCAGTGGCAAGGTTGTAAAAATTATCACAACATTGTAGGTTAATTTAGTCTCATTATATCTTCCAAAATAAAGGTTTAAAAACTAAGTGCATATCTAACCTTTTATTTTTATTATTTTTCTCTAAACACTAAATCTCTTATATCACTTTTACAAATTGTTAGATTATTAATATAGATTAGGAGTGATTTCATTTAATAAATTGAAATAATATCATCTATGGAGTTAAAAATAATATAATTTGGTGTAGATTATCTAGTTATTAGAATAGGCCCCTTGAAGAAACAAATCTCATGGTCCATTTAGCTTCTCTTACACAACCATGACTTGGAAACTAGGACCTTTGAGGTGATTTATTTATGGATCAATTTTATTTTTAAGAGAAGTTGATTGATTCTCATTTCAAATGTGTTGTATGTTTCAAATTTTCTATCAAAAAATTTGGAACTAGAAGCATGGATAAATTAAAATAGACCAAATGTTGAAATCCTCCATCAAGAGGGCTTATACAAGGGTAACTAGATCTATACCTATTTGAGATGGAAGCTATCACCTTGTAAAACTATGTCAACATAGAAACGATAAGAGTGACAAATAGAAAGTTATAGAAAAGGAGGCTACCCCTTCTATCCATAATCCAAAATCTCAAACCCTCATCACTTCTCCCCTAATTACACCTACTCCATCTCCACTAATGGATTTATTCACTATAGATGATTTCTATCTTTCTATCCCTATACATCAGTCAATTTTTTTTTCTTGTTACATATGGACATCCTGAATATGGTGTGGAGTGAATGTCTCACCACACTATATTCCTTAACTCTTTTGGGTTCGACACATACCTTCTTCATTTAAATTCAAATAGCTTATCTAGCTCATAATTAAACCCATCAATGTCCTAGTTCTTGGGAATTATCCTTAAGAGCTTGCTCATAGAATTCGTCTCTCTGGAATTTTTCAACACTTGATTTTTACAATCATTTGAATAAACATCATCAAGGATTTATGCCTCGTTTGACTTATGACATTCAAAGCTTGATTTTCATGGCCCTAGATGTAACTGATCTCATAATCATAGTCAAATATTAGCTCTGTCCATCTTCTCTTCTAAGCATTTAGTTGAGGTTGAGTAAACAAATTCTTAATACCCTAGTGGTCAGATCTCAACTCAAAATGTTTCCCCAACAAATAATGTCACCGCATCTATATCGCATGTATGAATGACTCCACTCAAGTAGTGGTTGTACCTTGTTCAAATACTTGGCCAAAGTGAGTGTAGTAGTATCTGTATGCACTTGTTGGTTCACTGTGACCTAGATTTATTAACTAACTAGAGATGTCTTACATATTTGGAAGGTATCCATAGTTGTTTGATGGTATTAGTTAAGTAGGGAACAACACCAAAGCTCAGATGGCAAAACTAAGAGGGTTCTTGACTATACCCTTCATTGAAGGGCATGGCTAATTTGAGTTAGGAAAGTGTGTGTGGAACCTTTGGTTTGTGGTTGGAGTTAAAGCACCTCAGTTATTCTCTCCCTCTTGTAGATGACATGCCAATTCTTTGGAGATAGTATCCAGATATGGGATCCCTGACCTTGTACCTTTCCCTTATTGTTATATCTTATTTAATTGAAATTGTTCATGTTAAAAAGGAAAAATAAAATACATTGAATGTTATTTATAGTTTGAAAAGCACGATAAAATAATATGAAATGCATATGTGTATTCAGTTATGCAGTTGTATTTTCTTTTATTCAAAGAGAAAATTTGATATCTTTTTTCTCTAATGATCTTAAATTATTACTTCATGCTAAATAAAACCAAGTAAATTCTTTATTGAAGAAGGTGGCTGTTACAAGATGTGTATTTTTAAATATCTCGAAATAAAATGTTATTCAAATATAATAATATATGTCATTTTAATTTTATAAGGATTTTTGTTTGAAAATTAACTAATAAAAATAAAATTATGTTTAACACTTTAAAAATGAGATATAAATAAATGCATTATTATATGTACTGGGTTTTAATTGCATCCAAAAAATTGAAAAAATAATAATTAACATCTATTTTTACTCTTGTTGCAATCATAACATTCTTCTTACAATTCCAATGTGTTGGTGCTCAAAAATGTTGCTCCATTTCCTAGAGAAAAATCTCACTCACAAGGCTAGGGTTGTCATCATGCAAGTGAAATCGACTCATCAATAGATTGTGGAGGGTTAATGGATGTCTCTATGAGAGTGGGTTATCTCTCCTACACTTCAAGCTTAACTTAGAATTAGGAGGGTGTTCCTAGGTGTATGCCTTGATAGGCATTGAAATCAAATGAAATGGGCAACCAAAACCACTGCTACCAAATCTAAATGCAATCTTAACCCCAAATATTGTCACTAGGTTAAGGACAACTAGTTACATAAAACCCCTAATATAGCTAATATGTTTGTGTAATTTGTAGACACCTAAAACTGACTAACACATTTCATCTAAACCATCACCATTTTCTCATCATCAACCCCTTCATAACTATTAATTAAATATTTTTAATTATTTCATCAGTAATAATTAAATATTTTTAATTATTTAATTAAGTTAACACATTTTCCACTTTAATTAAATATTTTTTATTATTTCATCATTTTCCCTTGTCAAAATTAATTAAATAATTATTTAATTAATTAATCATTTTCCTCTATCTGCTTTAATTATTTTTTTAGTTATTTAATTATTTCTAATTTTCTTCCATCTACATTAATTATTTATATTTTTTAATTATTTAATTAAATTTCTAATTATTCTTCCATTCAAGTTAATTAAATATTTTTTAATTTTTCAATTAAATCATGCATTTTTCTCATATTATTTTATTTCCTCTAAAATTAAATAATTTATTTTATTTATTTAATTTGACTTTTCTATCTTTAAATTCTTCTAAAAATAAATAAAATCAATATTTTATGTATTTCCTAAATATATCATCATCTCATGCAAATGAATAAAATAAATTTATTTAATTAACTTTATTTATATTCTTTCATCTCTAAATCTAGTGGTTTGGATGAAAAGAAACCTCACTTCACTCTTACTTGCTTCCACTTAATCCACCCATCTAGTTAGTCATATTCTCCATGCAACCACTTAACTCCACATCTTAGCCCTTCAACTTGATATATGTTTCTTGTGTTTTCATCATGATGTCTCAACCAATCTCATTTATTAATCTCTCCATTCATCCTACATTGTTGATCATATATCAATAAAAGCTATAAAACATCCATCATTTAGCTATTCAATGGCTCCATGAATCTTGCATGCATTTTTTGATAATTTTATATCCTCTACACAATTATGACCCACGTAGAATATATTAGTCAAATGTTCATGAAGAATGATTGATTGGTTATGTAATTCCCACATTCTACACAATAAACAACCTAACAAATCTGTAACAACTTTACTAATTTTGCAAATAATTTAAAAAAAAATGGAACTAACATACTACAATACTAAAGTCATTAGACGATAATCTCATTAGCTAAGAGTAACTACAGTTATGAGTTTCTTTCCTTCTTTTTTTAAAATAATAATATCTACTTATTTTGGATTATCGAAACATACCTCTTATCTACTCGAGACCTCTTGCATTCCATTGCAACATACTCTCCTCGCTCCCAATTTCCTAGGTTTGCAAGATCTACAAGACTTGGTGAACACGTAAGATCAATAGGTAATTAGTACCTGATCACTAAGATAAGCTTTACAACTCAAGGGGTAGTTTACAACCCTCATGAGAGAATGACAAATCCCAAACAAGCCTTAAAAGAATAGTCTTAAGAGATCGATCTAATGCCTCAGGGGTCATCATTTGATGGCCTTTCCTACGTATATATTTTGTAGAGGCACCGTGGTTTGACAACTTGTGTTGCTCCAACTCATTTGACTCACCCACACAAGGTATAACCACTAGGTTATAACTAATGACTTTACCTCCACTATAATCACAACACAGTATCACTGAAATAAACTCGACCCTCTACTCATGAATCATGTGACTCAAATAAAGTACATATTATAAAAGTGGGTATGCAACCCTTTCTAGGGTCCATACCCCAAACAGTTTCATAGTCGGCTACCACCCACTTAGGTGAAGCTAAAGGATCAAAAACTTAGTTAAGAACAAACTAACAAAATATGGAGTATAGAATAAAAAATCATACTTTCTCATAAATGACACCAAGCATGGAAAGATGCTAGGGAATAAGTCTATTAAGTATTCCCAAGAGAGAGAACTTACACTTACGGTGTCCCCTAAAAGTCAGCTAGTTCATGATAATACAAGTATATGTATTTAATATAACTGACTAGAGCGAGAGAAAATAAAGGTTCCATAACACTCTTTGGTTAACCAAAGAACCACTAATACAAGTAACCCTAACATAAGATCCATATGTACAAGCTTGTGGATACACATCTAGACACGTATAATATGACCCTTAGTTTACATTGGCACACTAACCATAATAGGCACACCATTCAAATCAATACAAATCCTCTCTAACCCATTCAAAAATGATAACTACTTACATTTTGTTTAAATCAATCACATGAAATTTTTTAAGGACATAAAGATAAAATAATTGTAATGTGCACAAGCACACTAGCCACCTTGTGTACACAATACAGTTCAATCTGAATCAACTTCATTTGCATGCCAAATAAATCAATTGATCACACATAGACCACTATATCCTAATACATACAACATGCTAGGCACACCATATAAATTTTATTCACACATGTAATGTAACCCTATCCACAATACATATAAGAAAGGGCATGTATACAAGTTAATCACCTATATTTCAAATCCTAATTCAATTTAACACACTAGGTATGTCATAAAATTGAATACTTATTATGCCCTTATATAGGTCATTAAAATTAAAATGTACATGGCTAAATGAGATACATATTATTCAACCATAATAAGAATGAGATCCATTTACATACTATTTGCATCAGTTAAATGCTTGTAACCAAATGATGTAATTTCCACCAATAGTAACACATGCAAGGACTCTAAGAACACTATAGTTCCTCTACTCCATGCCATAAATTAGAAACCAAAGTAAGCGAGATTTTTTTACTATTAATATTTCCATTTCTTTTTTTAATTTTCTATTAACAATATAAATAATAAAAGAAAATTCTAGTCCTTCATATTCACAATTAACTTGATAGTCAACATTATTTGATAACTAGTACATATAATATAATTTTCACAATTGAAAGATTAATCCTATGAAATAATGATAATTTACCAAGATAATGAGTATTAATCATACTACATAATTTGTTAGAATGTTAATCCCCTTAAATCAATCCTATGATAACTCCATATACATAACCTTTGACCAGATACAAGATATTCATTGAGAACAAAATTTACTTAACATTATAATGTTGTATTTTGGATATTTGCAAGGAAGTGATATATTTCAAATAATTAAATAATAAAAATAAATTCATTGTCCATAATAATATAACAAACAAATTACATTAGAAAAGAAAAACATGAATTTTAATCCAATTAATTCATTGAACAACATAGTAACAAAATCTTTGAAAGAAATAATTCTCTTTAGAGAAATTAATTAATTCTTTCACAAATAAATATATAGATCTATATATTTAGAATGGAAGCTTTAGAACAGGGTATGAACATCCATCAAAAGCATATCTGGAAGTGGACTTTTTATCAGATATTGTAGTTGCAAGTTCCACTTCGGATCACCAAGCTTTCACAAAAGCTTCTGAGCAAAATTCAGCAATGAAGAATTTATGCACAGATTCTCTCTTGAATGATTTCACATTGTGATAAATTTATTTGTAGCTTATAATGTGTAGATGAGATTTGACTGATGCCAATATGCAAGCACCAAATATATAATTCTCTGAAATAATGAGAAAGAATGGCCTGCTGAAATATAAATGACCATATAAACTAAATACTTCCATTAAGAATTTCAATCAGAGCAGCATAAGGCTAGATGTTGTACCGTGCCTTTGATATAGCATCATTTTCATGCTGATCTCCCTTTCCTCCTAAATCCCTCTACAACTGCTGCATCCGAAAATGCACAAAGACTAAACGTAGTTTTCTTTCTTTCTTTTTCTTCACACGCAGCAGAGATATTTTTGGTTGAGATTTCCCCCAGCGCACCCGCTGAGAAGGCGTAAGAAAACTCTCCAGCAAAATGCAGTAGTCCCCCATACGGCACAAAGTGGATTTCTTGAAAAGGTGTCCAAAAAGTTAACAAACCAATGTTTTAGGTCGATATAAAGTGAGATTGCCCATTATGCATATATATACATATGTATATATGCAGAAAGGCTGATTTCGAAGGGAGTCTACAAACTGTTTAGGTCTTTCTGTGGGAGGTTCTTGTGCTGTTCTTGGGTCCCATAGGCTTCTTTGACCTCGTGGACTTCATTAAAATATTTCATTTCATTTCATCCCCTACTAACTCTCTCTCCAACTTAATGCCCTCACTGTTGGGTTCAGTGAAGCCCAAATATTCTAATTTGAATGGCAGTTTCTCTCACATTCGAAACGGATACCTCTTTTGTAACTGACTTCTTTTGACATGTATTTGCTAATTTAGAAGTTGACCGTATGGATTTTTTTCATTTTGGAGATGAGACTAAATTATAAAGTTGTTGCTGCTTGAATATGCAATTATTCAGAATTAATAAAAGAGAGATAATCCCTGTCGAAAGTGGACGTAACCATTATTGAGCGAACCATTATAAAATCTGGTGTCTTCTTCTCTGTGATTTTTGTCTTTCAATTTGTTTTTTATTTTTCTACAATTTTTCTGTTCTGCTTAGATTTATCAACACTCATAGACTCCTAGATCCTAGACCATGCCTCATTAATTCCAACCCATACTTATTCGGTAAGGAACCACCAACTCTTCAAAACTGAATATCATCCTTATCATCAAATTATTGATTATTATTAATGTTGTTGCCATTAGGATTTATGCGATATTGGTAGAGTACACAATTTATAAGGAAGAATATTCATAAAGCTCCATGAACAAAGCACCCTGTCTCTTGACATTTGTCTGCTTTCAAGCACAACACAATTTTCCTTATGACATATAAATTAGGATCCCTTCTATAATGAAACCAGAAACTACATTACATCATCGTGAAGACTGTTTTATTTGCCAATTATCAGCACAAGTGATCGCATTTGCTATGCTTATGTCTTAAATATGAACTATAAGCTCTTAAAGCATGATCTTAAGTATTAGTGTTTTGTGTTTGTTTTTTTATACAATATAATTCTCATCTATTGATATGCTACAGTACAAACATGTTATATTCTTTCAAATGAAATACTACAATATTAGCTTGAATAATATCTCACTCTATTAAGTGAATCAAATAGTGGAGGAACTTTATAACATGAGGACTACAAGTATTTCGTTACACCCATGGACTTTGGAAGGCTGAATCAAAGTAATTATATATCTAAGGTTATTGATATGCTTATAAGCAATAGTTTAATTTTTGCAAGCTGACATACACATGCATATTATCAATCTTTGAAAGATATAAATACATAAAGAAGATAAAATAAACTATGAACTTAATATAACTTTAAGTGAATATGATATTTGTTAGGTTGGACAATAGGTTGAATAATTGAATTTTGGTTAGTTGAGATACTATATATTGTATGCATTATATTCATCAGTAATATTTATATATTAATTGTTCCATGAGGGACACACGTTTATTCTTTCAATGTAGTTCAATAGTAGGATTTATGCTTGCAAGTGATTTCTTCAATTTTTTTACCTTGATCAGTACAAATAAGACACTTGCTGGTATTCCACCAAGCCTTTGGATTACACAAATGAAGTTAATTTAATTTTAGAACCCTAATCTCTTATTGTAAATAATCCCATCATTAAATTATTTTATTTTCTCTTTAAAGGAAAATAATTTTGGTAATTGCAAAGTCAATTGAGGATATCATTTAGCACATGACTAATGCTTTCAAAACTAAAGAATATGTCTACCACTAAATCAAATATTTTATTCATAGCATTCCACTAAAAGACCTTTAATGTATATATATAAGTATAAAAGCAAAGTTGAAATGCTCAACAATAGGTGGAACCTCACAGGGTATATCAACAGTCATGGATGCACAACAAGGAACACCTACTAAACTAATATATTCAGACACAAATACATATATTCATATATAAAATGAGAAATATCATTACAAGACTTGCAATTTTTTCTTGAAATGTTATCACATTCATCTAAATTAATATTACAAATTCATACAAGCAAATGTGGCAAGGAAACATCCCTAACTGTATTTAAGAAATCTTCTTAAATATATATAAAGTGCCATGGAGACATTCTACAATGAAATCTCATTAAAATATCATTCTTCTTTTATTCCACATGCATGTAATCTCTAATTGAACTGGACTTTGGTGTTAATGAATTCCTTACAATATTTCTTCACATCTGAAAGCCACACCATCACCAACCTCATTTCAAAAATGATCAAAGTTGTTCATATAATAGCAATAGGGCATAGCCATAATTCAATGTACTATACAAGTTCAAGATGGATGGCTAAGGACAAATCACACCTAAAATAGGTGTTCCATATTGAAAGATGTGTTGTGCATTAAAATTTGGTGGTTGGGCACACAACGCCATTAATGGTAGTAGCTGAAATTAAATTCACACATTGAAATATTATTGCCCAAACACATTCATGAGGTTTCCAAGTAGACTAGGATCATTGGAAGATTGCATTAACAACACCTAACTTGGCAGAGGAATAAGTAAAATACAAATACAGAGCCAATATGACAAAAATATAGATTCCTAGTCACCATTCGAGCCTTATGCACATTGAAATGAAGTTTTGTGAGCCTCAAGGGCCCATTAAGAAGTATTATGGAATATCTAAGGTCATCTGACATAGGTTCGGTTCACTAACATACTTCCACATCTTCTTCTCTTTTTATTTTAGCCTCTATAGAAAGGTGGCCCCTTATAGGATGTAAGTCATGAACCTTGATCTGCATGTAAGATGTGAATTAAACACCTTTGAAAGATCTTATTAACACTAGAAAAAAAGGTCTCATATAGTTTTGGTGAAAGTTTGGGACCTTAATAGATATATCTAGATGCCATTGATATCCCTACAAAATAATTTATGTGGAATATAGAATTCTATTGGGCATAAGCAGGAAGATGACACCCATCGGGTTTCTTGTGGAAAATTTATTTGCAAGTGAACTTCACCTTCTGGAAGAACATCTAGTTCACTTTTATTTACCCATAAACCTTTCCCTCAATAGTATCGACCTTTAATAGGTTCATGCAGGTTAGGAAGTTCTATTTGATCCATGTAGGTGAGAGACTTACAACTAAACTACACTATGTGGATAAATCCATCTAAACCAAATGAAGAACTTTGGAGTGGAAGTTTATATTAATAGAAAAATTCTACAAAAGGAAGATGGTATCATTGGGGGTGGGTTCAAGAAGATAGACTCCATCTGCTCGCAAGGACTTTACTTAGCTAACTTTGGTGTGAATTGTGTTTTTAGGCAATCTATTGGAAAGAGGAAATGTAGAAAAAACATCAAAAACTAGAACTAATACAGTTCAAATGGAAATTCCCACAAAGCGAGAGGCATAATTTTCTTGCAAAGTGGAAAAATCTAAGTGAATTAAATTGACATTGAAAAGGTAGTTTAGTTGGGTAACAAGAATATGTAAAACCAAAGATACAAAAATATTTAATTAAACCTTATAAAAGCAAGCCAAAGGGGAAGTTCAATTGATTGACGGGTTCCCACGAGACCGATGCAACTATTTATGTGCATTTTAACCTTATTTACCCCTTACAGTAGTTGATAACTAATCTGCACCTTTGCAAGAGAACCCAACCAGACAGGGCCATATGAAAAATGCAATTGGTTCAGATGGAAGATGAAAACCCACAAAGGAAAAAATCCTATCCCTTAGAGAATTTTGTAAAACTTCAAAAAGTAACTGAGCCTATTTTTTATGCTCTACTCAATTGTACTAAGAATTTTGGGAAAGGACCATCCATGATAAATATCTCAGATTGGTTATTAATGAGTGGTCATGAACTGGGTACACAAAAGGGAAGGGACTCAAGTCAAAATGAAAAATGCAGATTTGAGTCTCAACACAAGGCTTAAGATTTAGTTCCCAAGTCTATTCCAAACTTAGAACCAAATAAAAATCATAGTTGTTAAAATTAAATTTCACAAAATGTGTACCTTCTATAAAACATGTACATGTTCTAAAAATAATGAGTACACATTCTAAAAAGAAATAGCTAATATTTCCTTAACACATTACCCATTTAGAAATATGTAGTCATTTTTATCATAGTTATTATCATCTTTTTTGGATAAAAAATAATAAAATATAGCCAATTTCTTATTTATCTAGTACAACTTGACAATGAATGAAAAAGAAAAAAAATTAGATATCTCTTACAACATCCATATTCTGTTCAATTTAAAAGGGATTTAATCATGAATAGTGTTTTTAAGAGGAATAAAAGAATAACTATTTTTTAGAGGAATCAAGTAAAGAAATTATTCTATAGAGGAACCAAGCACAAGTGATATTTTGAACAAAGGTTCTACATATTCTTGCACTTCAAATTTAGCTCAAGAAGTGATCCATTATCAAGATAATTTGATAATTATAGAATCACATAAATGGCAAGAAAGAAAAAAGAGAGCTCATGACATCTAACGAAATTGAAGCACATTGAGAGAAGGTAAAAAGACAAAGATAGGAGAAAGAAGATTCAAGAAATGAAAAATGTCGAAGCATCTAATTTGGTGACTATGGAAGAGGATAACATTGAAGAGATCAATATTGATGAAATGAATGTAGAAGATGCAAATGTATGTGAGGTGAATATAGAAAATACAAATGTGAATATGTAAAAATTAAGAATATGAAAAGGACGATTATGGAAATTATTCTAAATAATTCTTCAAGTGCACTCAATGACAATGATAATAGTATTTTGAAGGAATATAAATGTAGCATTGTTGATTTTAAATCTATTATTGAAAAATAATACAATAAAAAATGATAATGAATTTCCCTATATGACTAAAAATAATTTATTTATAAATTAAAAAAATGAATAATCTTCCTAGTAAGATATCTAGGAGAACAATTTTAACTCATGCAAAAAAATTATATAAATTATTTTTTAATTAGAAAAATTAAGATTTCAATGTTAAATAGTAATGCAATTAATTAGAATGTCAAAAATATTAAAAAAATGAAAAATAGGCATATATGTAAAACCAAAAAGAATGATTAATCAATGAAATAAATTATCTTTAGCATTACTAATGATATTGAGTTTATTTAAAAATTTATTCAATCTAAAGATAGGTTCATGTAGCACAATGGTCAATAACAACTTTTGTAGTTAATAAATCAACTTTGAGCAAAAGAATGCTAAGTGAGAAAAAATGAATTTTTAAATTTAAATACTAAAAATTTGAGAATAGTGGTAAAAAGAAGAGTAAGTATAAAAAATGATCCAATTACCCAATGTTGGGATTTTAGTGGTAGATTCCCAAGGTCTAACATCAAATTAAATAATAAAATTGAGGATTAATAAAAAAATAGTAACATAATAATACATGAGTATCCTCTAATACTAAACATATTTTTCAATTAAAAATAAAGTCAAAAATTATGATGATCATCCAAAATATCTACTAGACATTACTCAAATAAAATTATATAAAAAATTAGATCATTCGATCATTAAAAAATTTAACATAAATCAAAGATCATTTGAGAAATGTAAACCTTGGTATGTTAAAATTAATAAACAACTTATTTATGCACACCACATAGTGCTTATCATCTCCCACATCCTAATGGATAGATGTACCAAATGTGTGGAAAAAATTCACTTGCTAATTCCTACATTTAAATGAAGTTCATGAATTATCCTAAGTATTCATAAAATACAAGCATTAAAACCTAAAATTTGTATAGGATTTACTAGTGTATATGTCTACCTAAAATTATGTGGTTGATTCAATAACTTGATTAAGCTCATCACTAGTAGGACGTATTGTTGCCTCGAGTGTGTTATCATCCTATATACACATGCATATATAGTTTCAACATTAAATTTCAAGTATAAAATTAATAACACAATGCAAGTAAATTCAAGTGTACAAATAATTTAACTACATGCTAAGTATGATTCCATGACAATCAACACTAGAGGATTGCTCACCACATCTTCTAGATGTTCTAACATGGAAGTGTCACAACCTCCCAACTATTATAAAAATAACGTCAAGTATAATAATTATTATAATGAAATTTTTATTAAACATGTCCTAATATTCTTGGTTTTTCTATGGTTTTGATTTATATTTTAATAAATTTTATAATATTAAGATATATCTAATTTTTAAAAAGTAATTAAATATATTCAATGCTCTCTCAATGGTTGATAGGCTATCATTAGGTCCTAACACTTTAGTTGATAAACACATTAATATATCGACCGGCCAGTGTCCAAAGGATATATGCAGTAGAATACATCTCAACTATCTCTCTTGGTTTCCTAAATACCGAACACCTGAAATAAAACTCTAAAATAAGAAGCTACTAAACTTAGAAAGCGGAAATCATCTATCTAGAAAGCTTGAAATAACCAAACTAGAAAGCAGAAAACTATGAATCTAAAAAGCATAACCACTAAACTAGAAAGCATAGAATGATTAAACTAAGAAATGTATAGATTGTTGAAGAAGTAAAGCTTGTAAAGAAACTAGGAAACATTGATCCAATCAAAATATAACAATCTAAAATAGTGAGCAGAAAATGATTTAACAATCTAAAACAACTGAAAGAAGGTGCTTTGAAACTTCAAACACTAAATTTGAAGACTAGAAACTCAACTACAACCTACAAGATTGATCTTGATAGAATTACACATATAAAAATAAATTCCCATCCCAATTATTATCTACTAAAGGAAAGTACAAAATTAGAAGTAAAATACTTATCTATCTAATCTACAACCCCTCGAGTGGCTAGCTCTCAGGTGCTTCTATGCCTAGCTCAGATCACCTACTCTGGTAACTCCAAATTACTTTATTCAAAGAACTCTATTCACATTATTTAGTAATTCCAAAAGTGGTAGGAAAAAATAATTTTATTCATATGAAAAGTATAACTTAGAAAACATAGTGGTAGCATAACGATATTCTTTTGAATATCATCGTTTTCAACAGTTACATACTTATACAAGGGTAGCTATTAAGAAAATCCCACTTTTCGGTTGGTAAAGTCTTCAACTGATTGTCAATGACTAACAGACTTTAAATCCCATGACATGAAAATATTAAAGAGGCTCGACACAAGCCATAAAGTCTTTAGAACTGAAAATAACATAAACTATAAAAACTTGGTCCATCATGTATGCTCCTGAAGTTCCAACACCCATTCACTTGTCTTCAACGGTGTTGAAATCTGTGTTAAAAACTCTTTGACTGGAATGGTAACCGATGGTGGAAGTTGACCTGTGCAATACTCAAAAACTAAACCATTAAGTCAACACAAATTAGCTTATTTTGACTAATTTCAAGAAATAAAGATTGTACGCTTATTCACAAAAAGAAATTAATTACTTATCCTAAAGATAATTAATTGGCAGGGTAAAGTTGGCTGAAAGGTGTAAGGTTAAGTATTGAGTCCATTATATTGATGAGGTTATTTTTACCTCATCATTTCCTCCCCTTCCTAAGCTCGAGCAGGTCCTCCTACTCTCTTGTGTGTTCCTTGTCCTTCATTTCCCTTATTCATCTCCTCATACTTAGCACTAAGATCATACAAGTCATCTACCTTTGTATCTAGTTCCTCTGGCTCAAATCCCTGATGAAAAGTAACCCTTTGTACCCATCTTGCGAAACTATCATCACTCTGGTCTGTATTGATATATGTTGCAGGGGGCGGTGAAAGAAGTATAGGAGGTCTATACCTCATCCCAATCCAATTAACTGTTAATTGCTAAAGGATTTTGGCCAAGGATATTGCCCTTCTATAGGACCATTTAATATTAAGAGGTGAGATTACCTCTCTTTTCCTGAGATATATAGGAAGAAGGGTATACCATTCTTCACATGCATGCCAAGCTTTCCCTATCAACTTTGTTCCTTGATCTTGAAAGTGATCATAGCACAACCAGAGGTTATTATTGTACTTGCTTTGTACCCGCTCTCTAAATCAAATGCCCAAAAACTGTGCCTTGAAATAGAAAGGCTTCTTATGGGGGTATCGCATTTGCAACCCAATAGTTTTCTCTGCATGTGAATACTCCCTTGACCGATCTTGCTAGTGAAGTTGATCACGCATTGTGGACATGAATGATCTCAATTGTACTTCCCCCACAAAGAAATTAAGAAAGAAATCTGTATATTCTTCCAGGAGAAAATTATGGACAAATAATTCACATAATAAATCTTGTTGTTGAAGAGCTGACTAAACAAATATCTTCATAAATTCTTTATCATCGAGGTCATGTAGCTAATTATGGAAAATTCTTAGTAACTTCCATCTTAGGATTTGTTCATTGAGGAACATAGAGTACAACCTAGATGGTCTTCTACAAGCTAATAATTCGTCGATTTCTCAAGCATCCTATTTACATTTATATGCTTTGTGAAATGATTCTTTTAATAGTACTAACTCCTTTTTGAGCCTATTATTTTCAAATTCTACATCACTTATAAAATAGCATCGCTCCATCCATTTCATTAATAATGGAGGGATACACACCTGGAACCATTCTAAAACAATTGGTTCAGTTTGTGTCCCCTTGGATTCCATTATTGGCTTAGTGTCACTTTCTTGCAAATCCTAATCTAACTCCACAATTCTACTCATAGAAGCATTAAGTTCAATTTCCTTCCTATTTCATTCTTCTTCAAAAGCATTAAATAATTGCATAAAATTGTTTTTCAAACCTTGAATATGCTTATCTTTCTCAAACAAATCAACCATGTGTTTCTTGCTTTGTTGATTCCATTGTTGGATTTG
Source organism: Sequoia sempervirens (assembly GCA_007258455.2). NCBI lineage: Eukaryota > Viridiplantae > Streptophyta > Pinopsida > Cupressales > Cupressaceae > Sequoia > Sequoia sempervirens. The sequence continues at coordinate 302,534,320 of VDFB02193867.1, forward strand.
GTACTGCAATTGTTCAATGAGTTTGTCTTTTTGCTCCATCTGCATTGTCAATTTCGCAATCTCTTGATCCCTTTTATTTACAATTGCAGCATGTGCCCTAATTTCTTCTTGCTGCTGGGTGATTTTTTCTTCATTAATCTGTAACCTAGATTTTAATTCAACAATTTATGTTTTCAATTTCTCTAATTGCTCCTCTTTCTAACCAGATTCTGCATCCCCTGTGTCTACAGAGAAAGATGGATTGGGAATTTCCATGTCAGTATGAGCTGCATTTTCCTCGGTATCAGGTACATTTTCAATTCTGTCAAGAAAAGCAGAAAGTCCCCCCATAGGTTCATCTTCAATCTCTAGAGAATGTAGCGACTGTACTTTTTCCTCCTCCTGTTCCTTTGGAGATGGTGTTCTCTTTTCCTCATCCTTAAGGGATTGATCAACCTTCTTTTCCATTTCACTTATTTCCTCACTACCAGGTTGAATTTGAGTTTCCACTACCCTTGTTTGAGTCCTGGCCTTTTTCTTTTTGGAAGTACTTCCTATTTCATATGGTCCAATTTCATTGGATCCTGCAGAAAACCTCTTACTTCTCCATAGAGGAGTGTTTTTTTGAAAAGTGACTTTATTTTGCTTCTTCCTCTTGCGAGGAGGCTCTTCTTCTTCTCCATAGTGCACAATTTCCACATCCCCTGACTGTCCTGGGGTTTCTAGCACATCTGGAAAAGTTTTTGCTGCATCACCGCTAGGAGCCATTGAGGTCTGCTAGGATTCAGGAGTACCTACAGCCTCAGAGGAGGGTTCTTCTAAAGATTGTTCTTTTTGTTTAGAGACTCACCCTCCTCAAGTGGTCTTTTAGACTACACTTTTTCAAAATTTCGTAGAAAATTTTGACACTTGTTTTCCTCAAAGGAGGGTTGTTCTAAAGATTGTTCTTTTTGTTTAGAGGAACTCACCCTCCTCAAGTGGTCTTTTAGACTCCACTTTTTCAAAATTTCGTAGAAACCTTTTCCACTTATTTTCTGGATTTTTGTGAAAATGATACTTTCATATCAATTGTATAAGGCTGTGATGTTTGAGGGGCCTTGTCCCAACTTTGTATTTTTCCATCATGGAGATAACTGAATGACACAAAAAGGTTGGTAAATTAACCCTAAGAGAAGGGTCCTCAATGCCATGGTGTAAATGAATTAGCGGGTAGAAAGGGGGTCCCACTACCATAGTTATTTGTCCTTCATAGGTGAAATATTTGATTATCAAGGCTATGACAGTTCTCCAGGGTTCTAGAATAAACATTCTATGGAAACCTTTGTTCTATCCCATGGTACGTATGGTGATTATAGGTTGAGGCTCCCTCTCCCTATGAAATAATTCTAGCAGTCTTTGATAAGTAACATTGGTAGTTTCACTCGCCGGCATTGGCATGGTGTGATGGTTTATAGGTGGCATTGTTGTTCTTGCCACCAAGGTTCAAACCCTATTGGGGTGGTATTGTTGATTGGTTGTATCCGGTTCATAGCTCCGGTCAAAAGGGTTTACCCCTTGAATAAAAAACATTGTAGTTTCACTCAAATCAATTCCTCTATTTTCAAGACCAGAAAGATGAGCAATGATTTTCGGACTTACCTGGAATCACTTTCCACGCACCATGGTCTATTTGTCTTTACAATTCTCAACAAATTCTTTTACCAATTGCTCTATATACCCCTTAAACTTTTTCATGAATTCCAACCACTCGGGGTGATCTCACAATAGTGGTTTACAATTTTTGGCCAAACTGGACACTGAAATTATTATTTTTAACTAAATCTTCACATTCGAGCACTTATAGCAGCTAAACCGTGAGGAATTTGAAGATGATGAAAACTAGAGTCTCATCACATTTTTTTTTAGATTCTAATTTTTTTTTTGAATTAGATTGTACTTTTTCCATCTCCCATGAAAATTGGTTTTTTCTAGAAAACAACATTTTTAAAAAGTGACACACATCGTATAACGCATAATTTTTTTTCCATGAGGGATAAAATTATAATTCTTTCGAATTTAGATTTGTAACTCTGATATCTAGTACTTCCACTTGGTTAGATAGTTTTTTATTGAATATTTTTTCTTTAATCAAGTTTCAAAGTCAAACCAATTATAATTCAGACATAGCGCAACTGTATAATGCTTAACTTTTTTGTATATATTGAAATTCATTTTTTTTTTGTTGGATCAAGGATTTCAATATCTAGTGCACTCATATTTTTCAAAATAAATAAATTGATAATATGCTATTTTTCCACATGTGCAGAACAAAGACCTTCATTTTAAGGGAAAAACCTATATTTAATAAAACTAAAAAAAAAATACATAATAAAACCAAAACATATCAAAATTATATTCGTTGGATAGCTCGTTCCGAGGACTACCTGATTCTAGTTGAGTTTGTGAAGTCTCCACCATTTTCATGTTCAAACTAAGCTTCGAAGTGAAAAAATTTAGGTTTTTTTGTGTCTTAGGGGGGATGAGAGATAAGGGGGGTTCACTCGAATCCCTTGCCAAAGCATTTTTTTTTTTGGCGCCCAAGATTCAAAGGGGTTCATTCGAACCCTAGTTCAAGCAAACCCCTTATGGGTTCGGTTGAAATAGTAGGTTCGTACGAACCCCCAAAATCACATTTTTTTCCTTGTGGTCATTTTTTGTGAGTTTTCCTTCCTCACTTGAATTGTAAACCACTATTGTGGCTTCACCCCTCGACTTTTTGAAATAGACGCACAATATTGTTCAATGCCAACAATTGAATTGTTGAGGTTGGTTCAGACTTTTTCTTGGCTCCTCTCATTTTTTCTTCCCTTGTCGCTTTACTAAATTTTGCGAAGCTCTGTAATACTTTCCTTGTTGAATTGTAGATGAAAAAGGGAAACAATTTCGATATAACCAATGGAAGAGGAATTAATCACCTTACTTGAGTCCTTGCTGAGTAATCATGATAAATTTTCATGGGGAATTATGCAACCATTGTCATACTTCTAGCAATCGTGCGATGGCACAAGTTTCAAAATTGTAAGAGGGAACAGTTCATGCCAATTAATTAGTCTTTATTCAAAATAATTACTAACTTTAAATAAATAAATTCATACACACCTTATGTCTTGTCATTAAATTGAACATCACTCATTTTTCCTGACATAATCCGATAGTTACATGATTTGGCAAGGGTGGTGGGGGATAATAATGACATGGATGGGATGGTTTGAATGATGGCAAAAATTATTATGACAAAAAAGGGTGTCATAATAATTTCATTTATTATGGGAAGATTTGATAAGATATGGTGAAATGACGATTAGGGAGTAAATCTCGAGGCAATAGAAAATAAAATCTTGGGAATGCATAGAACTTAGGAAAAATCAAAATACTGAAAAAGGAAAAACTTTACAAAAATCCAAGGAATTGGAAAAAAATGCAGTCAAGGTAGAAGAACAGAAAGTTCCAGAGCATTGTGGAGAGATGTCATCAAAATGCAACAACAAGATTGAATATTTCGAAGCATCATTGAAAGAAGTAGCTAGAGTAGCGGCCAAAAATTTTTGGAGCATCATCGAAAGATGTAGTCGGAGCAACAACCAAAAATTTCTTGAGCATCATTGAAAGATGCAACCGAAGTAGCAACCAAAAATTTCCAGAGCATCGTTGAAAGATGCAGCTGGAGCAACAACCAAAAATTTCTAGAGCATCCAAACAAATTTCTGAGGCATCTGAACAAGTTCCAGAGCATCGTTGAAAGATGTCGTTGGAAGGAAGAAACAACAAAATTTTGGAGCATCGCTAAAAGATGCAGCCAAAAGAAGGAAGAAGAATGTGACATTTTGGCCTTTGGCTTCCCGAAGCATCATTGAGTGATGCATCAAAATGCAAGATCAGAGCAAGGAGCGAGACAAGTTAGTTGTACAAGTTTTGAAGCATAGCAGTAATAAGTTATGGAGCATCGTAGCAACTGGGCCAACAAGTTCTGAAGCATCGCAGCAAGGTGCGCTGAATTTTTTTTTACCAAAGGAATGAAGTCCTATAAAATATAGAAAAAATTTAGCCAAATCCAAATGATGAATTTGATGAAGAAATTGAAAGAATCATTCTGAAATGAAGTAAATTCACACACCCCTTTTTTTTTACATTTATTATGGGAAAAACTATATTGACTATGCCATAGAAAAGTCAATGCACTAGATTTCTCCTTGCATTTCTACCATTTTTGTAATTTATTCTTTATTAATAGGCTTATGGTATACGCATAATCAGTGTCCATTAACTAGGAGAGTTCGAGTATCACCATCAATGGGTTTCAATTGGACTGACCAATTGGAAAATACCTTAGAAATTTCATATGGTCTGAGCCAATGCATTTTGAGTTTTCTCTAATGATCCTTGTATCTGGAATCACACAATAATGCCTAATCCCCATTATGGAATTCTTTCTCCTTGATATGTTTATCATGCCAAACCTTGCGTTGTTGTTGGACCAACTTAGTTTGATGGACGACATCCAAATGGAGTTCATCCAATTCACTAAGCTGTAAAAATCTCTCAAGTTGGGCTCGTTTAAGATCTATACCCAACTACATGGTTGTCATAAGGGTTTGGAGTTCAAATTCAATGTGAAAGAGGGGTTTCTTCCCAAAAACTAACTCATATGGACTATAGCCAGTAGTTGATTTCTAGGTGGTGTTGTAAGCCCAAACAACTTCAGGTAGTTTGTGAGCCCAATTTTTTCTTCCTGATGAAACCATTTTAAAAAAAAAAAAATCCAATTCCCTATTAGTGACTTCGACCTGTTCATTCGCCTAAGGGTGGTAGGGCAAGGATTTCTTGTGACTCACCTAGAAATGATCTGTGAAAGCTACCAGAACTTTAGACATAAACTGGGGGCCCTGATCTGTGACAATTGTCCTAGGAGCTTTGAATTTGAGGAAAATTTTGTTGTAAAGGAAATCAACTACTTGTTCCTCCCTAGCAACACGTAGGGCTTGCACTTCTTCCCACTTAGTTAGGTAGTTGGTACAGACCAACATTTACTCTTTTCCTTGTGAAGGAGGGTCTATAGGGTCGATAAAATCCAATCCCCATTTTTCAAATGGTTCAAGGACTACATGAGGCTACAAGGGATCTTCATTAGATGCAGTTGGTCTTCCTACCCTTTGACATTCATCACATTTGAGAAAATATTTCTTGATGTCCTTATGCATAGAAGGCCAGTAGTATCCTACTCCCAAAATCTTGTGACTTTTCCTTTTAGCATAATAATGCCCTCTAGAAGGATCATCATGATAGGATCTAAGGATACTATAGGTATCGTTTGCCCTAACAAAACATCGTAGAACCATATCAGGTCCACATCGAAATAGGATCCCATTAATCCATTTGAAAGGGGCACTCTCTCTAACAAGGCATTTCTTCTATTTTGATGAAAAATGAGGTGGTACTTCTGCAGTGGCCGAGTAGTTTGCAATATCAGAAAACCAAGGGGTTTTAGTAGAGATGGCAAACATATTTTCATCTGGGAACTCATCCTGTACCAGAGCACAATCACCACCATTTTTAATCTGGGATAAGAAATATGCAACTACATTGGACTTCCTTGGTTTGTCAATAATTGTTACATTGAATTCCTAGAGAAGAAGTTGTTAGAGTAATAAGTCATTATGCTTAATTAATTATATCATATTGATTAATTAATTAAGTCACTTATTCCTCTTTATTAATTAAGCTAAACTTAGGCACATTAATAATTAATTAATTATTAATTATTAAGTGTGCACACTAGGGTTTCATTTAGGGTTTCCCTTTTAGGGTTTTTTGATCTCCTTCGTAAGGATGGATCTCTTTGTAATACTTGATTCTCTTAATGCATTTTTACACTTTGAGGTTTACAGAACATCTTCTTTGGTTCTTCATATCTTTTGCGTGTGATAGGTATCCATCTTGCATGCAGGTGATCTTGGTTTTCTAACATGGTATCAGAGCTCCAGACCTGCAGTTGCTTGTTCGTGATCTGAAGATATGGCCTCTCTGTGAGTTTCAAGTGCAAGGGTTTCCACAGGCATCTTTTTTGCAAGATCTGGGGGTAGCCATCTTTTTGGGACACTATGGGCTCAAACGGACGTCACCATCGCGTTCGCAGCGTCCAAAAACCCTAGAAACGCCTGTCAAATCGTCCATTTTGGTGCAGTTGATTCGGGAGGCAAATTTTTTTTGTCTGGGGGGCCGTACGACCTCCCCAGCATGCAGATCGAGGCACATTTTTTTGAAAAATTTCAAGAAAAAAATTTAAAAAATTGAAATTTTTAAACATTTTGTGCGTCACCCGCACAGAAGGCAAGCAGCCACCGCTGCACCACCCGGTGGCCACCAGGAGTGGCAGCCACCAACTTGCAGCACAGGCGGCGGTCCTATGGGGGGACCGGGCGCTATGCACCCAACCCCCGCCCCGCCACCCAGCCCCCTATGCAGCAGCGCAGGTCTTATGGAGGACCAGGGGATCCGCCCCCGCACCAACCTGCCAGCCCCTAGTCGTGCACACGACCAGGGGCCCAATTTTTTTTTCTTTTGTAGGGGGGCCGATTTTTTGCTGCGATAGCCAGAAGGCCATCAATTTTATGCTCATGAACCGCTGACGTCAATGTTTGTATGACACTCTTTGCCCCCTCCTAGTCCAGTTTTCCCTAAAAGAACAATTTTTTTCTTTTGGTCATAACTTGGGCATACGGTATAGAAATCGGGCAAACGAGATATCGCCGAAAAGCTGGTTCCGAGCACTTTCATTTGGTGTAGTTTATTTTACAGTATTTTTCTGTTTTACTGCATTTATTTTTGTTTGAATTCAGATGTACTTTTTATGCTTCTGAGCTCATAACTTTTTGCCATGATCTTTGTTTTTCGCCTCGTTTGAAGCGTTGGAAAGGTATTGAGGAGCTCTATGTTGATGTCCATACACTTTTTCTGTATCTATCCCAGGTTTATCACTTAGTCCAGATTTGGCCCGATGGGTTGTTTGGTGATTACTTGGATGTTTTGGCAGTTGGGAGGGTGCATCTTGCATATTTGCACTTCATTTTCAGAAATACATCATTTAATAATTGCTTGATGCTTCATAGATTCCAGAGTTATTCCTGTTTGGATTTTTTGAGTGTTCCGTGGCATTGGGTCTACTGTTGCTTTATCATGATTCCTTGAGTCAATCAGTGACTCTCATCCGGTTTCAGTAGTATACAGAAGAATATTTCCTTGCTTGCCAGTATCAAGTTCTAGTGTTACTCTACAGAGTTCTTCTAGTACTTCTTTGCAGCATTTCATCTCATTGTAGGGGGGTTTTGTCCCACTAGGTTTTTCCTTCTCTACTCCATTCTTGCATTTGTAAATGGGTACTTGATCAGGCCTAGTTGTCAGGACTAATCTTTGCTTTCATGCATCTTATTCTAGTGTTTTAGCTTCTTCCTAAGTTCATCTTAAGGGGGGGTGTTAGAGTAATAAGTCATTATGCTTAATTAATTATATCATATTGATTAATTAATTAAGTCACTTATTCCTCTTTATTACTTAAGCTAAACTTAGACACATTAATAATTAATTAATTATTAATTATTAAGTGTGCACACTAGGGTTTCATTTAGGGTTTCCCTTTTAGGGTTTCTTGATCTCCTTCATAAGGATTGATCTCTTTGTAATACTTGATTCTCTTAATGCATTTTTACACTTTGAGGTTTACAGAACATCTTCTTTGGTTCTTCATATCTTTTACATATGACAGGTATCCATCTTGCATGTAGGTGATCTTGGTTTTCTAACAGAAGCAACCACCTATTACCCTTGCATTTACTACAGGTTTATTCATGAGGTACATGATGGCTGAGTGATTTGTGTACACTGTGACTTTGTATCCTATGATATAATATCAAAATTTCTTGATTACATGAACTACAACCAAGAATTATTTCTCCATTGTGGTATAATTCCTTTTTGTTGGAGTCAAATTATTACTGATGAAATATATGGCATATTTTCCCCCATTCTCATCTTCTTGTCCTAGGACCGCTCCAATGGCATCGTTAGATGCATTAGCATAGATATGGAATGGAAAGTTCCAATTAGGTCCACAAAGGACAAGAGAAGAGATGAGTTTCTCCTTGATGATTTTAAATCATGTATGACACTTAGGTGTCCAGATGAACTCTACATTCTTCCCAAGAAGGGAAAACATAGGAGTTGCAATTTTGCTGAAATTTTCTATGAATCTTCAATAGTATCTAACATGCCCTAAGAAACTTCTAACATCAGTCTAGGTTTTTGGGATTTCAAGTTGTATTACTTCAATTTTCTTAAGATCAACCTTAATCCCTTTAGCTGAAATATGATGTCCCAACACTATTCCCTGTTCACCCATTATTAGACATTTGTCGTGGCTTAGGGACAAATGATGATCTTCACATCACTTCAACACCTTATCTAGATTTCTGAGGGCCTCATCAAAGGTTGAACCATGTACAGTGAAGTTATCCATATAAACTTCCACACACTCATTCACCAACTCAGCAAATATAGCCAAGATAGCTCTTTGGAACATTGCAAGAGCATTCCATAGCCCAAAAGGAAGAACCCAATATGAAAATGTCCCCCAAGGGTAGGTAAAGGTTGTATTATCCTATTCTTCTACTGCTACCTATATCTAGTTATAACCACTAAATCCATCCCAAAAATTAAAAATATTTCCTCTCGGCAAAGTTATCCAACACTTGGTCTACAAATGGTAGAGGGAAATAATCTCTATGTGTTGCTTTGTTAAGTTCCCTATAGTATATACACACTCTCCACTTTCCATTCTTCTTCGGAACCACAACCAAAGGTGACACCCATTTGTTGTCAAAAATCGAGTAGATAAACCCTTCTTCTAGGAGTTTCTCAAATTCAATTTTCATGATGTCTTTTAGAGTAGGATTGAGTCTCTGTTTTGGTTGGTGAATAGGTTGAACATCCTCAGTATAGATATGATGATTACACACACTGGGGTTTATTCCTCTCATATCAGTATAGTCCCAAGCGAAATATTTAGATCTATTCACTAAGGTGTCGAGCAATTTGTGTTCTTCTGGCTCAGTCAACCAACTGTTAATGTTCAAAGTTTTTCCTGGAAGCAACATAATGGTTTTAATTCATGGATGGTTGGATGTGACAATATACATGGGCCTTATTAGGGTGTTAAGAGGAGAGCTATGAGGTATGGTTTTATGAAGCCTGGCAACATCTGCAAAGAAATGGTGCATTTTTGGAACTAAGTTTGTCAAAGGATAAGGCAATCCCATGAAACTAGCATTATCAAATTTTGTGTGATCTATGTTGATTGGGTGTCCTAGGATCTCTTCTATGTCTGTCATCTCCTCACCACTCAAATCCATAGTAAGACTTTCCACGTCGTTTTACAGTCCATCCTCTAATTCTTCACCATGTTGTTTGATGACAATCATGGCCAGTGAAGCCAAATTTTCCTATCCATTGGGACTTTTTGGTTCATCAACTCATACTTTATTGTGTTCGGCAGGCTTGGTAGGAGGATACAAAAATAAATGTTTGTTATTAGGTCAATGTGAAATGGTCATTCCTCCCTCTCTATAGTCAATTTTGGCTACAACAGTAGCCAACCATAGTCGTCCGAGAATTATTGGATAACTGTCTTTAGGTGTAAGTGACTCAATTATTTAAAAATCTACTAGATATTCCAATTCATCCACCTTAACAAGAACATTTTCAATGACGCCCTTGGGAATAGCTATAGATTGATTTTCCATTTGCATGACTATAGTTTTGGGACATAAATTAGTAAGTCCCAACTTTTCCATCACATCAATAGTCATTATGTTAATGGTTGCTCCAAGGTCCACCAAAGCATTAGGTATTGCTACCTCATTAACTATTATTGTTATAAGTGGACTACCTAGGCCATCATATTTCAGAGCAGTGGTTGTCCTAGCCAACAAGTCAACTAGATAACCATTTATGTGGACATTATTTATTCATTTTGGTTTCCTCCCTGGAGTTTTGATACACAATTGTTTGATCAGCTGGTTTAACTCAAGAATCTCCTTAATTTCTTGTAGCAAAGGGACTTCAATTTGCAACTGTTTAATTTCTTATATCAATGTGGTTTCGGTAGATGTGGTCATTTTCGAAGTATCTTTCACAGTGATTGGTTTCAACGCTCCAAAAAAGGTGCTTTGATTTTGTCCTTAGGAGTGGGATCCTTCAAAAGTTCAGTTAGAGACTGACCCCCCTCCTCTTGAGGTAGGTTAAAAGCTCCAACTGAAGATGGTAGGTGGGGTGTGTTTTAAGTAGCTTCTGGGGCTTGTTCTACAGATGTGGGCATTGTCGTAGTTGTCTCAACAGACTTCTTAATAGGTTCATCTAGAATTTCTTTAATAGTCGGCTATGAAAGTGTTTTTCCATACCTCAATTGTAAGTTTCCATAGCATATTGTGTTAATTCCAATGATATTGTCTTGTCTAGTGGAATACACTAGAGTATTTGGCCGATTGCTCTTTGGGTTCAGAACGAATTGCGCCAAAAGTGGTGGTTGGTTGACTTGTTCATTTTGTTGAGTATTTTTGGGGAGGTGGTAAAATATTTTTTTGTTGAGTAGGCATCCATCTGGGACCAATATAAAATTGATGTTGAGGTTGATTCCATTGAGGAATGGGATTCTGAGGGTACCACTATTGTTGAGGCTAGTTAGGCCACTAAGGATTGCCCCAAGATTGATTTGACCATTCAGCTGGTCCCCAAGGATAAGTTCCCCAATTAGGTGGTACTTGAGGTGATGCCTAAGGCTAGGGCGTTTCCCATTGATTATTGTTCCAATTGGGTTGAGGTCTCCAGTTAGGGTTTGAATTCTGACCATAGGAAAAATTTCCTCTAGTTCTTTGATTTACAACGTTGATTTCTTCCTCAACTAGGGTCGTTCTTTTCTTGGAATTCTCAATGGCATTTAGAATCTCAAACTGATTAGTGGGGTGATTTTTATCACATACTTGACAAATGTCAAATTTTTCAACTTTTTCCAAAGGGCATTCCCTTCAGCAGATGTTTGTTTCAGAACTTGGGGTAGTAAATGGACAAAGTCTCAAGATTTCGGATTTTAGCTTGTATACCATCTAACGTGGTATTTAGCTAAACAAGAATGTCAATCTTGAAGTTGGATAGCTCTTCACATAATTTTCCTATTTCATTGGAACCTTTAAAGAGAGTGGACTTCTGGATACCTCCTCAAGTACAAGAGAAATTTTGACACAATTCAATAATATCATCCAACCCCAGTTGGGACATGTCTCCTTTTCCCATTAAATCCAAGCTCCTTCAAGCTTTGTCATCGAGACCTTTAAGGAATAGGGTCTTCAGGATATCAAGACTTATGACTTCTCCACCACATCGTTTAGATAAGAAGATAAACCTATCTAGGTAATCCTCTAGACTTTCATCCTCATTTTGCCTTATTTTGAATAGTTCTTTCCTATCACTAACCCTACAGTAACTTTGGTATTTCTCTAAAAAGGTAGACTCCATTTCATCCCAGGAGGTTATTGACTGAGAAGCTAATCCCATAAACCAACGCATGGCTGAGTCTTTCAGAGTGGAGGGGAAAAGCTTTAGTTTTTTATTATCACTCTTGTAGTCATCTGTCTGACACAAGACTTTAAACTCAAATAGAAACTGGTCAGGGTCCTTAGTAGACAAACCTTGAAAGGTTGGAAAGAAGGTCGGTGAGATATTTTTCATTGTCATATCATCATCTGCATCAATAACAATAGGAAAAGTGAATGTGCGTGGTGGTGGAGGGTTATTGTTGTTGGAAAATTTTCTACGATCACCCATGATGTTGAAGGGAATGTGATCCTCTTCAAAAAATCACTCAGTTGGGTGAGGTTCTGGAGTTTGCAAAGGAATACGCTCCTCTACAACTATGTGTTTTCTTTTTCAGGTATGTGGGAAGGTCTCAAGTTGACTTTGCTCAGTCAATTCCATGGTATGTTCTTGATCTAAGTTTCCTTCCTCCCTACCTGTTGTTGGAACATCGATTTGGGGGGGTTGATATGAATCTTCTGTGGGGGTCTCATTTCCTAACAATACAAAAAAGAAGCCAAAGGACCATATTTGTTCCTAAAAGAGATATTCAAGGTATCTCCTACTAACACTAGAAAAATAAGTTCCCCAACAATGGCACCAAAAAGTGATAGGTTGTCTTTAAGTCCTAACACTTTAGTTGATAAACATATTAATATATTGACCGAGTAGTGTCCAAAGGCTATATGTAGTAAAAGACATCTCGACTATCTCTCTCAGGTTTCCTAAATACCAAACACTTGAAATAAAACTATAAACTAAAAATCCAATAAACTTAGAAAGCAAGAAACCATCTATCTTGAAAGCTTGAAATAACTAAACTAGAAAGTAGAAAACTATGAATCTAAAAAGCATAACCACTAAACTAGAAAGAATGGAAATGATTAAACTAAGAAATGTATAGATTGTTGAAGAAATAAAGCTTGTAAAGAAACTAGGAAACATTGATCCAATCGAAAGATAAAAATATAAAACAACTAGCAAAAAATGATTTATCTATCTGAAACAACTAAAAGGTGCTCCAGAACTTCAGACACTAAATTTGAAGACTACTGATTTAACTACAACCTGCAGAATTGATCTTGATAGAATTACACATATAAAAATAAATTCCCATTCCAATTATTATCTACTAAAGGAAAGTACACAATTAGAAGTAAACTACTTATCTATCTAATCTACAACCCCTCAAGTGGCCAGCTCTTGGGTGCTTCTACACCTAGCTCAGATCACCTACTCTCGTAAATTCAAATTACTTCATTCAAAGAACTCCATTCACATTATTCAGTAACCCCAAATGTGGCGGGAAAAACTCATTTTATTCATATGAAAAATATAACTTAGAAAACATAGTGGCAGCATAACGATATTCTTTTGTGTATCATCATTTTCAATAGTTACATACTTATATGAGAGCAGCTAACAAAATCCCACTTTTCAGTTGGTAAAGTCTTCAACTAATTGTCAACAACTAACAGACTTTAAAGCCCATGACATGAAAATATTAAAGAGGCTCGACACAATCCATAAAGTCTTTCGAACTGAAAAATAATAGAAACTATAAAAACTCGGTCCATCATGTACGCTCTCACTTGTCTTCAACAGTGTTGAAATCTGCATTAAAACCTCTTTAACTAGAATGGTAACCGATGGTGGAAGTTGACCTATGGAATACTCAAAAAATAAACCATTAAGTCAACACAAATTAGCTTATTTTGACTAATTTCAAGAAATAAAGATTGTACCCTTATTCACAAAAAGAAAGCAATTACTTATCCTAAAGATAATTAATTAGTAGGGTAAAGTTGGCTAAAAGGTGTAAGGTTAAGTATTGAGTCCATTATATTGATGAGGTTATTTTAAATCATCAATGGTTAAGGGTAATTTAGTGTTCTATTGTATAATGTGTGTTGATTTGTGGAACCACTGACACTAAATGATCCAACCTAGATGATGTATCAATCATTTGTACCAAAAAAGACAAAATATAATTCAATAAATAAATTAATGTGATATATTTTAAAATGGGAATGTTTAATAATTTTAATATACATAAAATATGGGATACCTATATATAAAGAGAACACAAAGGTATCTAAGAATGACTCCTCCTTTGCTACAACCCCTAAAGTGGATGTGCAGTCAAGACCATAATAATGGTGATTGCAATTCTAATAAAAATATATTATAGACTATAATTGATGCAGGGGAATCCTCCTCGCACGTTTTTGGTTTTATTTCTTGTTGTTGAGATTTTGGTTTTTATTGTGTTTTCCTTGTTGATAGTTGGTGGTGCATTGTTTTTCTGTAGTTGCTCATTTAAAGTTTTTTTTTTTGCTGCTTTTATAATGCTACGCCCTTAATATTATTGTACATCGGGTTATGAATAGTCGGCTTGTGGCTATCTTAACTCTCTATTAAGTCATATTATCATTAGTGTATTTTTATTTAGTTTTTTTGGTCGGCCTAAGTCTTATATAGGTGTGTCTAAGTCGGCCTAGGTGATATCCTTGGCATAAATAGGTATATATAGGAGGTTGTGAGTCTTATTTCATCATCAAGTGTGAAGTGTGTTCTCATTAGAGATATTTGGAGGTTTTCCCAAGTGGCTTGTTATTCTCAGTTATTATCAAGTATTTGTAGCATATTTCATATCATATTCTTCTATTGTGCAAGTTATTTCATAACAAGTAGTATCAGAGCATGATCTTGGCACCATAGAGGCAAGGTTTTTCTCAATTTTAAAGGCAATTTTGGGAAGAGCATATCTTTCAGATTTTGGTGAATTTTTTTCTAATTTTTAAAGAGTTTTTGAAGAACATATTGAAGAAGCTACAGTCCATATTTCAGAAGAATTGGAGCAGAATTAAGCGAATTATTGTAGAATTAGGGTTTCTACACTATTTTTTTTGAATCTACATATCTCACACATCTTGTTGAATTGGAGTCTGATTTTTATTGGGTTTTTGAAGACATAATAAAGGAGATTACAGTAAAATTTTTAGAGAATTTAAGTTTCATTTGTGTGATTTATTTCAACATTAGTGGTTTCCATCATGTCGGGGCCTTCAACAAGGGGTAAAAAGAATGTCACTCCGGGGAAGACTCCTGATAAGGATGGTGAAACAATTGAGGATATTACTCATAATGAGGAAATCAATAAGGTCAAGGAAGGAATTTCCTTAATTAAGATGGATATGTGTGACCTAAGAGGAGATATATCAGACATACGAAACATGTTAAGCATCTACAGGGCTGAATCAAGAAAGGAGTTCTCAAGCGGCCAAGGTGAAAATTCTAGGTCAGCTACTACTGACACAGGCTTTAGTACTCCTATGGGATCTAGGAATTTATTTCCAAAGGTGGATATGTGCAAGTTCTATGGTAAGCATCCTCTAACATGGATAAACCAAATGGATAATTTTTTTGAAGTACACCAAATCCCAAATGGACAAAAGGTCACGATGGCTTCCTTATATTTAGAACCAGATCAATTCATTTGGTATTATTGGCTTTGCACTCATTGAAGTAAAAAGGGGCTCATCGTCTCATGGTGAATTTTTATAGAGGAACTCCAAACACAATATAGCAATAGTGTCACAGACAACTTCTTCAGCTAGCTAGCTAAACTTCAACAAATAGGATCAGTTAAGGATTATATTCAGCAATTCCAAAATCTATCCTTAAGGGTGGATACAATTACGGAGGAAAAATTGAATGAATTATTCTTGGGTGGTCTCAAGGATCACATTCAACATGAGGTACGCATGTTTAGCCCTAGTTCCATAAATGAGTCTTTTATCTTAGCACGCAGGGTAGAGAAGTATTTGATTCCTAAGAAGCAAGGGGCTAATGTGACAAGAGAGAGAGGATATTCAACACAACCTACTAAGTTGACTCCACAACAAATTGAGGAGAAAAGAGAAAAAGGCTTGTGTTTCAATTGTGATAGCAAATACTGGGACATAAATGTAGTGAAAAGAAATTGTTTTATATTGAAGGTCCCAATGAGGAAGAAGAGGAGGAACCCATACTAGAAGATGAAAGGGAGTCAAATGAGGAATCACATGATTCTCAACCAATCATTTCTTGTCATGCACTCTCAGGTTCGCTCCACAAACTCTCAAGGTGGTGGGGTTCCTAAAGAAGCAGAAGGTAATAGTGTTGATCGACTCAGGTAGTACTCATAATTTCATCAACAAAAAGTTAGCTACTCGTCTAAATTGTTTCATATATCCAGCTCCAGAGTTTCAATTTTTTATTGCAGATGGTGGTATAGTTAGTTGTTCAGGGAAGTGTCATAACATTAAATTATCCATGGGAGATTATCAACTTGATACTCCAATGTATGCGATATCCATGGGTGCAGCAATATTGTTTTGGGAGTACAATGGCTTACTACATTAGGAACAATTGAGATGAACTTCCAAGAACTATTCATGAGATTTCAATCGGAAGGAAGGCTAGTAGAGCTAAGGGGGTTGAAGGGAAAATCTCCACAAATGGTAAGCTCTCATCAAATGCAAAAGTTGCTTAAGAAAGGAGTGGGATGGATTTGTGTCTAACCATACCATTAGAAGTCTCTTTCAATCTAATACTCCTACTCATCCGTGACGGTGTTATAATTGATCAAGCCATCACGGGCTTGTTCTTGGAGATATGCCTTTCAAAGGACTTCCTCCTAAGAGGGATCATGATCATTCCATGGCCAGCTATCCTAGGGAGCCAACCAATCAACATCAAGCCTTGCTGTGTATCCACACATACAAAAGAGTGAGATAGAAAAGATTGTTGAAGAGATGCTAGAGGCAGGTGGGAATCATCGTGCATAGCCAAAGTGCTTTACCCTCACTGGTGATGGTACTTAAGAAGGGATGATACTTACGCATGTGGAGTGCTCAACATGTACACCATTAAAGATAAGTTTCCAATTCCAGTCATTGATGATTTGTTAGATGAATTAAATGGAGCTATGTTTTTTACCAAGTTAGATCTTAGATCTGGTTATCACCAAATTCAGATTAAGGAGGAGGATATTTGTAAGACAACATTTCGCACTCATGAGGGTCATTATGAATTTTTGGTGATGCCATTTGGTCTTACCAATGCACCATCTACATTCCAAAGTTTGATGAATTCCATTTTTAAGAAGTTCTTGAGAAAGTTTGTGTTAGTATTCTTTGATGATATATTAATTTATAGCAAGACTTGGGAAGAACATTTGTAACATGTGGACCAAGCATTACAAATACTTGAAGATCATAAACTCTATGCTAAGCCATCCAAGTGTGCTTTTCGTCTTACAGAGGTGGAGTATTTGGGACACATAGTTTCACATGGAGTAAAGGTGGACCCTAACAAAATTAAGGCTATCATGGAATGGCCTATTCCAAAAACCATTAAGAAACTGAGAGGATTCTTGGGATTGAAAGGGTACTATAGAAGATTTGTGAAGAATTATGGTAGTATAGCAACACCTCTCACCACTCTATTGAAGAAGGATTCCTTTCATTGGAATGAGTCTGCCAATACAACATTTGAGAGATTGAAGGAGGCTATGTGTACAACTCCAGTACTTGCCACTCCTGACTTCACCAAGGAATTCATTATGGAATGTGATGCTTCTAGAAATGGGATAGGAGTAGTGCTCATGCAAGAAGGTCGACCAATTGCTTTTGAGAGTCGTCAATTAAAAGGTAAGAATCAACTAAAACCTATTTATGAGAAGGAAATGCTAGCAATCCTCCATGCAGTGAAACAATGGCGGCCCTATCTATTGGGTAGACATTTCAAGGTTAAGACAGATCATGATAGCCTAAAATATTTTTTGGAACAAAGACTATCTTCTGAAGAGCAACAAAAATGGGTAACTAAGATGTTAGGATATGA